>OX422141.1:97565171-97883067 GCA_949129095.1 Volucella bombylans | reverse complement strand
GGGGTCTCCAGAACCTCGGGTGGAATTTTCCTCAATTCAGCTCGGAACGTGTCTTTCAATTGTTTCCTATTTTTTTCATTGACATGACCAAAACAATATATTAAGTTGTATGAGTTGCGATATTTAACAAATAAAATATTTTCCATATCTTTTCGTTAGGATATCTCGCTACTGGACCTTCATTTAGATCTCTGTCTTTTTCCTCTCGAATGGGTGCTACAACTGTTCGTTCTGTAATGATAGGGACCTGTGAAGTTTTGTGGATAGTTTTACAGCCAGTGCATATGCCACTGCCCACAGAACAGAACTTAAAAAAAGTAGGGGAGAATTATTGGGACCTTTGAGGATTTCCAAATTTTGTTGGATCTAT
The DNA here is from genome assembly GCA_949129095.1 of Volucella bombylans. Taxonomy (NCBI): domain Eukaryota; kingdom Metazoa; phylum Arthropoda; class Insecta; order Diptera; family Syrphidae; genus Volucella; species Volucella bombylans. Next base: position 97,882,697 of record OX422141.1, on the reverse strand, counting down.
CGGTGGAATACATATACGTCTAACCTGTCCAGCGAAATCCGGATCAATGTTTTATATTTATAAAAAGTTTTTTTCTATAGTGCTGAAGGCAGTTTCTGATGCAAAATGCAAATAACTAACGAAGTTGGTGGTTATGGACGTCAGAGCGATGATGGTGGAATTTTTGCTTGAAATTGAAATTTCCGAAAGGCACCGGTTTACCCAGTACATCAATATCTATGCCATATGTCTTAGTTGCTGATAAAGCTTATCCTCTTTTGGACTGGGTTCTTCGACCATATGCCAAAAGAGATATGACTTTGGGCAATGAATACTTTAATCGTCGTTTATCAAGAGCACCAACGTGTGTCAAATGTGCTTTCGGAATAATTTATTCCAAATGGAGAATATTATGAAAGCCAATCGAAACGACCATATGCAGCAGAAGTTATTGTTAGAGCCATTTGTATATTGCACAACATTATGTTAGATTTGGAAGCTCTTAACAATCACATGACAGAAGGGGAAACAATTTATTAAAAACGAACAAAAAAATGCAACGGAAAGTTCAAAGAAAGTAGGTCGAATAATCAGAGCAGCCATAGGAATGCTAATAGCATTTATGTTTTCGATTTCATGCTTTTGATTTTCAAGCAAAAACAATATTTAATAAATTACTTACCATCGTGATTTAATTCCTTTGCAATTCCATTCTAATTTTGGTCCACAAAATTCCTGTCGTGGTTATGTTTGTTTTGCTTATCCCATAAGCAGCGTTTTGCCAGAACCGTTGCAATTAGTTCCTCATTATCAACAGGCATTTTTAATGCACGTGTTTGTCCACAGGAAAACAAATCAAGACTTAAAAATTACGAAGGTCGATGGCAGACAAAACAAAAGAAAAACAAAAACAACAGCCCTAAACAGAAAGCGATTCAGCTTCAAAATCAGAACCACACAGTTTGAAGCTGACAGCGTCTTTCTCATCTTCCTCTTCTTATTCGGTCAGTTTTTTTTTTCAGTTTTAAAGCATTTTATTTCCTTAATCCTTAACTCTTACATACTAACAAAAAATGCTTAAATGCTAGCTTAGAATTACTTAAAAATCCTATACTAACTTACTGGCCCCACACAGGGCCATTCTTATAACTATGTCTTTCGACTTTATGTACATTTTCTTTACTAATATTTATTTACTATACTTAAAGCTAAGAAAAAAATTGCTAACAAAAACTTAGCATACGGACATAATTTTTTATTTTTTATAAAAACTTAGTATCTAACTTAAAATACGAGTATACCTTAACTTACCTAACCTACACAATACACACATATACACACATAGACATTATACACAATTTTATACATACATTAGTATATACAAAGGTATATATTTCTTAAATGCTAACCTAAACCTATGCAAGCTGGCCATCGCTATTTACATAGAAAACAGATTGGTCAGCTCTGCCTCATTAGTGAGGCTGGTCCGTAATTGACGGAAACGACGACGAAACATCTTCCCCATCATTCAACCACCAGAAATGCTGGTGCTGCCGAACGACATCCCCCTTATCGCGATTCCCCACCGCCCTACTGAACCTGAGGCGATCCACACTGCCGTGTGCGATGTCTCTGCCGTAGTTGAGTCGCCTGTCCCCAGCTGTCCGAGCGACATGGAAGATTAACGGCACCGCTGATCTATCCTGGATCAACCCTATCTGATCTAGGTAGATATCAGGTTATTCGTCGAGGTCATTGCTCTTGCAATTCGAGTTAGCTTAATTATGAAGTTGTCCACTCGTATTAGGTTCGCCCTGTTGTAAAGGACCTCATTAGGATAAAATTTCTTGTACTCCGACTCTGGTGTTCTGTACAAGCGAAGACAAGCCCTCCCAAACACCCGAATCTTTTCCATTAAGATTGCTCGTACATTGAACCACACGGGACAACCAAACACCAGCATGGGCCTGATAAGGGCCATGTAGCAGATTACTTTTATCCTGGCATCGAGTTGGCTGCTAAAAAACAGTCTCTTCGTAAGGGCAAAAGCACCTTTAGCTCTGGCCAGAGCAGCATCTACATTTTTGCCAAAATACACAAACTGATTTAGCCAGATTCCAAGGTATCTGACTACATTTCGACAGGCAAGAGGTTGTCCGCGTTGTCCAATGATAGAGAACTTTCGCCAATTTTTTCTGGTATCCCTAGAGGCTCCAGGCAACGGCGTCCTAAAGAGAATGGTTTCCGACTTCTGAAAGTTGATTTTCATCTTCCAGTCATCGCAAAATCGTCTTATCTTATCGAAGTCACGCTGCAAGAGAGTATTAATGACTTCGATTTTTTTACCTGTTCTGTACGCTATCAAATCGTCTGCGTACGCAATAGTATGGGGAAGTGAACCTATCAAGTCGCTTGTAAAAATGTTGAATAGGATCGGCGAATTGACCGCGTCTTGCTGAAGACCATTTTTAATTTGAAATATTCCAACAGAAGTCACATCGCCATTTTTCACGATGAACTGTCTGTTGGTTAGCATATTATAAAGAATGTACAAGAGAGGTTTGCTGATCCCCAGCCTAGTCAGCTTATAGAAAAGACCCTCTAACCATACGGTGTCGAAGGCCTTCTCCAAGTCAACAAGGCAGGCACCAGTGCACTGTTTCTTGCCTTTGTTCCATTGGATATCAGAAACCAGTTTAGACGCGGCATGTGAGATATCATGTCCCGCTTTAAAACCGAATTGATTATCCGGAACTATATGTTTGTCCTCAACCCACCTAGACAGAGCTCTATTGATTACTTTCTCAAAAACCTTACTGATATTCGGAAGGAGACTTATCGACCGGAGATTCGCCGGATTGGATATATCCTTTCCCTTTTTGGGGATAGGTTGAACCACCGCCGTTTTCCAATGCGCTGGATAATGTGCATTATTCATTGCATTATTAAACAGGGTGGTGTAAATGTCCACCGCTTCTAGAGGAAGATGTCGAAGCACGATGTTCGGAATACCATCGGTCCCCACCGATTTCTTAGCCCTGATTGTGTCGAAGATCTCATGGAGTCCTTCCTTCGAAATGAACGGGGGTAGGCCACCCTCTCTGGCAATGACGTTATTTGCCATATTTTCGTCGCTAAACCGGGTGAAACCAGAGCCCTCGGATCGCCAGTTACTTATTTCATTTCGAATGCAGAAGTCGTGCACCAAGACGCGATTGTCCAGGTCATAATTAGGGCCAATGTTATCAATGGCCTTGTATACTTCCTGGAAAGTCGCCCCTATGGCCTCAGCCTTCTCCTGTGGATCCTCGATCACAAAAAAGTCGTCATCATCAGCGGCCTCATTTGAATCAATGCCTGCTATTGTCAGTAACCGTTCGTTGTCTGTTGTCCGGGCTATTTTAAGACACTGAAGGTCGTTTTGATTTTTTCTCCGAAATAATTTATTTATTTGCGGAAACATATTCGGGTTGCTGGTGTTTACAGCCCGAACCTTGTTGTTCCAATACAAACTTACAGAAATTCTGTAATTTTCTTTTATTAGCGTTTGAATATTTTTAATCGACGACTTCAGTGTCCTAATCTCCGGGTCTTGTCGGTCAGTTAACTGTCTGTACAAGTTTTTAAGTCTGGTCAGAAGTCTACTTTTCTGTCGGTGCAGTGCGTCAATAGTAGGATTGCGGAACAGGTCTTCGTTAGTCGTACGTCGATACCGCGGTATTGTAGTGTCCATAGTTTGTTTAATTGTCTCGTCCATTTGTTTTAGGTAATTGTCGATCTCCTCGTTTGACAAATTCCTATTGGACGGTAGGTGGAGCGTGTTCGAGGAGAGCGCTCTTGTCAAAGTTACGGAGAAGCGTGTCCATCGAGTCTTACCGTAGTTGTAAGAATATCTTTGGACAAACTCCTCTAATTCCGCAATTTCGTTGGGAACTGTAATTTCGGTGTTAAAACCGCAATGGTCGCTGTCAAACACGAATGTGCACAGACAGTTTAATGTTTGTAAATTCGTACCTGTCAGTCGTACACGTTCATTGTACAGCAGTAGATCCAGATAAGACCCGCCTCTGGAAAACGACGGGTTATCCGTCGCTTTAAGACCGAGTCTGTACATGACATCGTGCTGACCCCACCTATCGAGTAGTAGGTTCCCTCTAGTATTTGGCAAATTATTTCCCCAATCTCTGTGTCTAGCGTTGAAATCCCCGCCGATTATAAAATAATTCTCCCCCAATTCCAGCCTCAGAAGTCGAAAAAGCATGTCGAACTCTGTAATGAATAGGGTGGATTGTGAAGTATCAGGTGCATAAACAGAAGCCAAGTACAGCCGCTTTCCGCTGCGAAGCGGGATGTAAACGACGACTGCCTCCAACACCCGGAACCTGCGCAACACGCCCTTGTACACTCTGTGAAATTTTATACCTTCTATCTATATCTTCATTAAGGATCGCGACACCGCCTCCATGTTTGGATTTGGGTCGGTTTCTTCTTCTAACAATATAATTATTGTACTCCAGTTTGTGCTTATCGGTTAGCTTGGTTTCGCTAGCGAAAAGCACATCAGGAGTTTGGTCTTGTATCAATTTAAAAATCGCGGCTCTTCGTTCGATCCTAATCAGTGAATTAACATTCACCGCAAGGACCTTCAAAGTTTGCTCCACCATGTGCGTACCCATTACGACATGTGTTGCGTTAGGCCCGGAAGCAGACAATAGATCTGGTCCACCCGCTTGGCCTGTTCTTGAACTTGCTTTTGCAGCTGAGCCATCTGCCCTTGGATTGCGAGCAAGATGGCCAGCATGTTAGGTGCAGCTTCCGTTGTTCTCGGCATTGGCGCCTCAGAAGCAACATTCGCATGATGTACCGTTGCCCCCCCTACCAGACGCCATTTGGGCGTAGGAAATTTGGGACGTGACGGCTGGTGTTTGAAACCTGACAGGTGAACGTTTGACCTCCACCTTCTGCTGCCGAGCCAGTTTTGCTTTCTTAATGTCAGCGAACTTAAGACAACCCCGATAGTTTGCGGTGTGTCCCACGTTTCCACATAAAATGCACGAGAGCTGCGACCTATCGGATGCTCCGTCAACACCCAGAGCACACTCTGCGGAACTGTGGTTCTTAGCGCACTTCACGCATCGAGGCTGCATTTGGCAGTTCGACGCGGCGTGCCCGAACCTCTGGCAGCGAACGCATTGTATAATGCCTTCGCTCCTTTTTAGTTTTTCCCAGTGAACCACCTCGTAGTCTAGAACATTGATACTCCTTAGACTTGGGACTGAGCTGCACCAAGAAGAACGGCAGACTCCGTTTCTCCCACCTAGCTCTGGCTGTGGTAAATGGCTTTACCCCCACAAACTTGAGTCCTTCGCACTCATTCTCTTTGAGCAGTGCTAGGATCTCCTCAGGATCAGAAGACGGTTCCAACCCCTTCAGCAGCATCGATTGCCGTTTTTCACACTTCGGTGTGTATGAGTAGTGCTCCGTCGTCGTTTCCTTTAGGAGCTCTTTCACTTTCGCGTAGCCCTCCACTGTATTACAGTGGATGGCATGGCGATCGTTCCCCAATCGCTTAATATTAAAATTACTACCAATTACCAACTTACATAGGTCCTTGGTTGCATTCACCTCCAATTTATAGGTGTTGATAGGAGGCACCTTCTCCTTCTTCTTCGTCTGCTGCTGCTGCTGCTGTGGCTACTGCTGTTGTTGTTGTTGTTTTTGTTGTTGTTGCTGGTGCTTTTTTTTTCGGCTGCTGTTGCTGTTGTTTCTGCTGTGGCTGTTGTTTCTGTTGCTGCTGTTTTGTTTGCTGCAGTTGTTGTTTCTGCTGCTGCTGGATTTGTTGTTGGGAGCTCGCTGCTTCTACTTGCTCCCTCTGCCTGCGTGCTGCTTGCTTTTGTTTAATAGCAAGCACTTTTTCTTCCAGCCTTTGTATGCTGCTGGTAATATTACTTATTTCGTCATCTGAGTCGGAAGACGAAGGCAAAGTTGTTCTTGCCCCCCTCATACTGGACCGGCACTTTATCACCTTTGTCTTTTACCACGGCACTTAGTTTTTTTTCCTTAGATTAGGAGGGGTTTCCAACCTGCTCCTTCTCTTAATGCCTTTCGCAACGGCACCAGCAACCGTATTGTTGCCTTTAGTATCTTCCGTTATGGGAAGAGCGGAACGCTCTCCACCATCCATCACTTGATTTCTTTTCTTTTACTTGTTTAGTTTTGAGTTCGCGTAGTTTGATCAGGAACCAAAAAAAAAAAGAAGTTCTCAATTTGGCTCGGGATTCGAACCTGTGGTCAATGATTCGATGTCAGACGCCGCTAACCACCGGGCTACTGAGTCAATTAGTGAAATTGTAAATATTTCACTTTTACGAAGAAACTGAATCACTAAATTTATTTTACTTTAGGAAAAGCCGACACACATTTATACTCTGCGGAGATTTGCGAACGACTGACTTCGTATTCGGTTTCACCACTACTATGAACAGTTTCGTGCGAATTCATATGTTTGTTTCTGCAAGGTTTTCGTCTTCAACTTCGTCTTCAGCTTCGTCTTCAGCTGCGTCTAAGAGTGCACTATGATTGTATTACAAGCCACTTTTGGATATTTTTGTTGAAAATAAAGGCTTACCAGTTATGGCAGCTGCGAGAATACAAAAATGGGCCTTTATTTTATCTAGTTTCTATTACACTATTAAATACAATAGGTATATCAAAGTTGCAATGAATCAAGCCGATCATTTATCTCGTATTCCACAAGAAAAAGTGAAATAAGTACGGATTTGTCGTATGTATATTTGATGAAAACAGACGCTAAATTTAAAATTGGAATTTAAAAATACATATAGCAAAACAAACTAAGCGCGAGGTATTAAAAGTCGACGAATTTAGCCCATTTCGTAATAAGAAACACGAATTGTCAGTAGAATACGATAGTATTCTGTGGGGATATCATTCCGTTTTTCCTCTTAAGTTACACGAAAAGGTGTTAAGAGAATTGCTTCGTTCACATTTGGGCATTGCAAATACCAAAGCTTTAGCACGTTCGTACATTTGATGGCCTAAGGTCGACCATAGCATTAAACAAATGATTTCGAATTGCTTTTCGTGTAAGCTTACACACCCGAGTCCAAAAAAAAGTTCACCAATGCCATGGACACCAGCTGAATCGGCGTGGTTACGAATCCGTGTGGATTTTGCGGGACCTATAAAAGGTTTTACATTTTTAATTATTATCGACTCATATTCGAAATGGGTAGAAGTTTTCAAAACTAAAGAAACGACCTCGACATTCACTATCAACAAACTGCGCGAAGTGTTTTGCCGCTTCCGTTTTGTCGACATTTCGTCTACTAATTTTAGTTAGTAGATAATTCATGTCGTTGGAATTTCAATAATTTTTTTCCAACAATGGTACTAAACAGATTTGGCCGGCAACCAATGGCCAAACGAAAAAAAAACCTTTAAAAATCATTGCAAGCCAATTTAAATGATAGTGACTGCAGTAAAAACATCGACTCAATAGTGAATCGATTTTTATTCGATTATAGATGTGCAAAACACTGTACCACTGGAGAATCACCTGCTAAGTTTTTGCTTGGCAAGGGATTAAAAAATCGTTTTAGTTTACTGAAATCACCTATGGTGAAGAAAAAAATTTGTGAGAATCAAATATCGAATGTGAAAAATTATAAAGGTTCGAGAAACGTAGAATCAAAAATGTGTTCGTTAGCGATTATTCAAATCCAAATAAGTATGGTTGGCAGCCTACCACCGTAAAGAAAAGTGTTGATTCACGGTTATACAGTTGCGCTATTAAGAGACATTTGAATCAAATGTTTTCTGGCACATCAATGGCCAAAGCTTGACCGACGTTACGGCCGAAGGTTTATCCAGACAAGGGGGCAAGAGTATCGGCAGCACCGGTGCTCAGTGACGATTCGGGGTCAGTTATTGATGCAGGTACAAATGGTGCTGACCCAGTGGTTCTGCACTAGAAGTGGCTTTTTTTCTCTCTTAAGATGGGAGGTGTCAAGTACTAAAAATTATTATTAAGAAATCTCTTAAGAATTAAATAATTAATAAACGAGTCGTTTGCTACTGACATTCCAGCTGCGTACATTAGCAGGGAGGTGTTTTTAGTGAGTAAGAATCGCACACTACAATGACCACGTGCTTGCAATCCTCATAGTGTCTAGTAAAAGATTTTCATCGCTAGAAAAAAAAAATAAAAAAAAAATGTGTTGATGTTCGGCAGAAATTTATGCCTAGCTGTTGGAAAAAAAAAACAATGGTTCCTGGACAACCTCAAGTGATGAATCACTCAACCTGCTACTGAAAACCTACTTTCAAGGTAGCTCCCAATTCGCTGCCAGTAGCAGCCCAAACAGGCCTACTGCAACCGGTACAAAAATTCATGGTCTAACTACAAGAGATAAACTGCTCTCGGCGCTGCATAGCTTCAAACCATACAAGTCTGCTGGTCCGGACGGTATAATACCTGCCGAGCTACACAGGTCCTCAGATATTATTCTGCCCGTGATATCCACATTCCACCGTCATGGAGAGAAGTCAATCTAGTATTCATTCCCAAAGCCGAAAAATGTTCTCATGTTGTCCCAAAAGACTTCAGACCTAAAGTCTATCTATCATCTTTACTTCTGAAAACTCTAGAACGACTGGTTGATATCCATATACGAGCTAAAATTGATCCAAGACTTCTATCAATGGCTCAACAATGGTAATACCATTAACAAAACTCCTTCAAGTAAATTTCAATAGATTAACCACTGTGCAGATCGCTGTGGATTGGGAATAAACTCCCATAAAACTGATCTTGTCCTCTTTTCCAGAAAATACAAAATTCCAGTTATAGACCCTCCTTCAATAAACGGTACCAGTTTAGCAATTTCCGAAACAGCAAAAACATAAATTTTTGACAGGAAACTAAACTGAAAAACTGACATTCAGGAAAGAGTCATTAAACCTACAATAGCCTTATAGTGACTGAGCAGTGGACAAGTAATTCATTTGGCCACGCCAACATTCTAAATGCATTAGGAATCCTCACAGAGAACATCGATTACACCATACCTGAACTTTGGTTTAACAAAAACTTCCATGTAAGTTTCCCTCTAGATCCTTCTGGGAGGAAAATGCTTTCATGGAGGACAAGCCAATCCATCTCTACACAGATGGATCTAAAACCGATAGCGGAGTTGGTGGCGATGTTTTCTCAGATAAGCTAAATCTAAGCATCTCTTTCCGTTTTCCAAATCACTGTAGCGTGTTCCAGGCGAAAATTTTGGTGATTAAAGGAGCTCGGTCCTGGCTGAGGAAAAACGTTATATCTGCATCTTTTCGGATAGTCAGGCCGCCATCAAGTCCCTGGACTCGGTCTCATAAAATTCTAAAAGCGCCCTTGAATGCCGATCGTCTCTCATGAAGATGGCAGAGCAGTTAAACCTTCACCTTTGATGGGTGCCGGGCCACAGAGACATTCCAGGGAACTGTAGAGTCCATGAACTCGCCAAAATTGGAACCACTCTACCTATTCTGTCGGAAAAGGGTAGTACAGGTTCACCAATCGCTGCGTGCAAACTAACATTAAAGTTAGATGCCAATAAAAGAACAGACCTTAGGTGGACTGTTGGACCAACATGTATGGCGACCAAACAGATCTGGCCAAAGCTGGATCTGAATCACTCTAAAAGTCTGATCCTTCTAAATAGGAAACAGCTCAGCGCCATCATAGGTGTCATCAATGGACACTGCCTCATAGGTAAGTACACAAGAAGGCGTGCGAAATCTACGATTTCTGTAGAAGCTGTATGGACGAGGAAGAGGAGGAGACAATCCTCCACCTACTCTATACGTGTCCAGCTCTCTTCCAGAGAAGAAAGCTTCGTCTAGGAGCTCTATATCTGATGCGTTTTATTAGTTGTTTAAAAAAAAACACAGAAAAATTGCAAAAGTGTATAAAAGTTTTATTTGAGTTGATAAATCAATGTTTGCCATTTACTTTTTAAAAATTATTTCAGGTAAATGTTGACCACGATTGTGTTTCATGTGGTCCATACGGAGTGTGTTTTTCGAGCATATTGGCTGGTATCTCGCTAATAACACCTGTAATCTAGTCGTCCAAGGCTACAATTGAAGCTTATTTATCGAAATTGATGAATGATTTGACATATCCCCATAAAAATAGTCTTAAGGCGTAAAATTGCATGATCTAGCCGGCCAATTCACCGGTCCGTGAATAAATTGCTCACCGAACTCATTTCTCAATCGATTTGCGTGCAGTGTGGCATATAGCGCCGCCTTGCTGGAATCACATGTCGACCAGGTTCAGCTCGTGCTTTTTGGGCAAATAAAAAATTCGAAATAATTGAACGATAACGGTCGCCTTGATCTTACGGTCATCTTTGTAAAAATATGGGCCAATGATTCCGTCGGACCATAAACTGAACCAAACAGTGCACTTTTCCGGCACGGAGAGTTTTGTTTATTAACATATGTACACATTCAACTAGAAATGAGATTCGTCGCTGAAGGCAATTTTTCGATAAAAAAATGGATTTTCCTACAGCTTTTCTAAGGCCCACTCAGCGAAAATTCGAGCACGAGTTGTATTTTGTAAGGTTTTAGACCAAGATCATTACGTAAAATCTTCCACGTAGTCAAGTAACATAATTCCAATTGCTGCGAACGGCAAAGACTGGACAAATCACGGTCTTCATTAACACTGACGGATACGGCAGCAATATTTTCCTCTGCGCATACGGGTAGGTGACTTGACGTCCAATAGTGTGAAATTGGAACGAAATTTGGTCACCATGACTTGAATTGTTTATTCTTAGATCGATTATTTCAATCGTAAAATGGTCGAAGTGCATGAAAAACATTTTTCACAGAGCACTCATTTTGATAATAAAATTCAATAATTTGTAAGGTAAAAGTCTTTCCATGATGAAGTGACAATGATAACTGAGCATGTTTGATCATGCGTGAGCTGTCAAAAATAGATCACTAAAAAACCAAACAGCAAGAAAATCGCCCTATGTATGTACGTACATCAGTATTAATTTGCTGTCAATTGCAAGCAGCTTTCACAGTCTGGACCATCTAACGCTTGAAATTAGCTAGGATTCAGCGGCCAGTGCTCCATTGGCTTTTCGTTTGTTCACATAAAACGGTCTCTAAATAATTTGACACGATGCAATATTCTCCCTTCAAAAAAAATAGTTCTCAGCACTCAACCTTCTTGGGGCTTCTTCTGAAAATTAGCTCTGTTCTGTGGTCTGCCCGTTCCAGGCCTGATGACCGAAGCCATCTCCTTATTTTATATTTTAAATGGTGCCGTTTCAGGTTTTTATTACTCTATCTACGCGTTTAGCAACGACTACTACTCTTATGTTATCTGCGTAGCCAATGATGTTCCTACTGGTCTGTACTTTCGTAATAGAATTGAACCTTTGAGGAACTCCTTCTATTACTTTGTATTCCTTTGTCTATGTTGTGGAAGATTATTCTATATTGTAAATAATATCCTATTATTCGTTTTAGGCACTCGTTTATTTAAATCAAGACCATGCAGTACTGTTTTTTGTCGCGTGTCCCTCTAGACCCACCTTTTAGGAAGTGTGTACTATTGTACTATAGTATTATACGTATAAGGGTATTAGTATTAGGTATTATTGTACACTAGCAGTTGGAATCTGTCTGCGAAAGAAGTAGCATCGCCTTTTCATTTATATAATTAATAAATACAGTTCCGAAGTAAATGAACAGTGCCTTTTACTTAAGCTGTACAGACATTACATTGGCGACGAATAAATAAGAAAAACGCGTGCGGGGAAAAAAAAAAAAAGTGTGGGTAGTTCTAGTATAGCTACACGAGCATGTTCTGATAAAAAAAATAAAATAGTGACTCCGCTGGTGAAAAATAATTATAATGGCATATTCATCGAGAGCACCAACTTTAAATCACGATGAGGACGATTGGAACGTTTATAAGGTTCAACTAGAGCAGTTTTTCATTGCTAATGATATCGATGAAGGAACGCGAAATGCGAAAAAACAAAAAGCTAATTTAATTGGTGGCTTATGCCCGACATCCTATAAATTGCTGGAAAGTTTAATCCAACCATCTGTTATAGGTGCAGAGACAACCACCTATAGCATCTGTATCGCTGCGTTAAATAAGCATTTCGAACCAACAATTTCCGTATTTGCTGAGAGAAATAAATTCTATATTGCCAGCAAAGAGAATGATGAGTCAGTAATGAAGTGGGCGGCTAGAGTGCGGGAGCTGGCAAAAAACTGTAAATTCGACAGTCATCTGGAAATGTCTTTGTGAGACCGTTTTATTATGGGATTACCAAAAGGCCCGGCTAAGGACAAGTTGTTTTCGGAAGTCGCAGTTACACTTTCATTCCAAAAAGCAATCATTATAGCATCTTCAGTGGATTGCATACAACAACAATACAACTCAATCGAGTACGAGGAGAGATCTCATATTAAAGCAGAACCTTCAACGAGCGCATTGTATCACATCAATACAAGGAAACAGCAACACTACAACAACAAAAAATCGCTGACTACCGATGAGACAGGAGCGACCGTTCATCCGGAGGAGTAAAGGCGTTGTTTTGTATGTGGTTATTTTAATCATTTAAAAAAAATGTGCACAGTAAATATAAAGACAGTAGTAGTGATGAATTGTCTCTTTTCTTTTTTAGTAAAACAGATTCTAAGAATGAACCAATTTCGGTCAAGGTGTTACTGAATGGAGTTGCGATGGTTATGCAGATCTATAGTGGATCCCCAATATCAGCTATCTCTATGTCCACTTACGAACAGAATTTTGATAATTGTAAAATGTTGAAAATGAACAAACTATTCAAGAGCTATAGCGGAAATTCAATAAAGCCTGTTGGGGCTATTCAGGTAACAATTGTTTACAATAATAGAAGTGTACTGCTGGAAATATTTGTCGTTAATAATGGGGGTCCTCCAATACTGGGCAAATACTTTATGCAGAAATTTAACATTCAATTTCAGGGGTTATATTTTTGTGAAAAGCCGGGTTATGATTCGATTAACGTGATGGAGTCGTATCCGGAAGTTTTCTATGAAAAACTAGGTACATTTAATAAGCATAAGGTATCGTTGAAACTTAAGGAGGGTGCCGAGCCAAAGTTTTTTCGACCAAGGCGGTTACCTTTTGCTATTGAAAATAAGGTAGAATGCGAAATTGAGGAACTAGTTAACTTAGGGATACTAGAGCCTGTATTCTACTCTGAATGGGGTACACCAATTGTACCAATTCTTAAAAAAAATGGCGATAAACGTATTTGTGGAGACTTTAAAGTTACATTAACTCCGCAGTTATGTGTGGATCAGTATAGTTTGCCGAAAATCGACTTTTTGCTGAAGTTCACGGGGGAAATGAATTTTCTAAGCTCGATTTGTCAATGGCATATCAGCAAATTGTCTTGGCAGATGATTCAAAAAAATTAACCACTATTTCGACGACTAAAGGATTATTTCAATAGACCAGGCTAGTCTCTAGATTAGCACCAGCACCAGCAATATTTCAAAAAATTATCGAAAGACTATTATCGGGTATTAAAGTTGTCATAGTGTTTATGGATGATGTTTTGATAAGTGCTGAGAACAGAGGTGAACATTTAAAACTCTTAGCAGAAGTTTTAAATAGGTTGCAGTTAAAAGTGTCCAAATCCAAATGTGAATTTTTTGTAAAGTCGATCAAATACCTAGGGCACGTTATCGACAAGGATGGCCTTCACATGGACGAACAGCGTATTGAAGCCATGTTAAAATTATCCAAACCAAAATCGCTTGTGGAACTTCAGTCATTTTTGGGGATAGTTAGTTTTTATAGGAAGTTTATTCCCAAATTGTCTTCAACTGCTGCCGAGTTATATGATTTATTGTCAAAGAAAAATACGTTTTACTGGGGTCCAAATCAAGATAACTATTTGGAAATCTAAAAAAATCATTAACATCAAAACAAGTACTAGCCCACTATGATCCAAACATTCCCCTTAAATTAATAGTGGATGCAGGTCCAAAGGGTATCGCTGCAATTTTGGTCCATACATACGATAGCGGAATTTGCTTCGCAAAGATTGTCAGTCACAGAAACCAGATATTCCCACATAGAAACAGAAGCTTTAGCTATTATGTTTGGGGTAAAGAAGTTTCAACAATATCTGTATGGTAGGAAGTTTACATTGGTATCGGATAACAAACCGCTAATTTCAATTTTCGGGTCAAAAAAAGGAATACCGCAAATGTCGGCCAATCGTTTGCAGCGTTACGCTATGTTTTTATCTGGATATCAGTTTGATTTAGAATATCTTAATTCAAAGAATAACATAGCAGATTACTTATCACGTTCACCGATAGACTATCCGAACATCGAGAAACTCCACTCGTCCGATGTGTGTCTAAATTATTTAAAGGAATGGGGTGAAATTCCAATAACGTTTGATGAAGCTAGAGAAGCAACGGAAAAAGACGAAATTCTGATAAGAGTTATTCAATATATAAAAAAAGGTTGGCCTGGGTATTTGAATGATGTGGAGATAAAACCATATTTTGCACGGAGGGATGAACTTTCCATCGAGTCGGGTTGCATATTTTGGGGTTACAGATTAGTAGTCCCCACTTGTTTAAGGAAGTCTGTAATTAACGAGATTCATAGGACACACATGGGTATTGTTAAACCAAAAAGTTTAGGTCTCAGTTATTTTTGGTGGCCTTTGCTTGATAAAGATATAGAAGAGGTGGTTAAATCCTGTGAAAATTGTTTAATGTATAGAAATAATCCGGGTAAAGCGCCATTAGTAAGCTGGGAATGGCCTGACGGGCCATGGAGTAGACTACACATAGATTTTATGGGGCCAATTTTTACGAAGAAATTCTTGGTAATAAGGGATGCGTATAGCAAATGGCTCGAATGAATTGACATGGGAGACAATATTTCCAGCAGTAACTCTATTAAGCATCTTCGTCCACTCTTTTCGCGGTTTGGTATTCCAAAAATAGTTGTAACTGATAATGGGCCCTCGTTTGCTCGTTTTTCTCGGCTGAATTTAAGAAATTTTTATTAAAAAATAACATTTCTCATATAACAAATCCAGTTGGTCATCCTGCTACCAACGGACAAGCTGAAAACGGTGTTAAGAGCTTTACATTTAAAAAAATCGTCAGTAGAAGTAAATCAACGACTGGAATCATTTTTTACTAGATTATCGCAACTGTATTCAAAGCACTACAGGTATGTCACCGGCTATGATAATGTTAAACAGGAATATTTGAAGTAGATTAGATATATTAAATCCCTTAAGGAGTACGAAGATTCAGAAGAACTTTAGCGATGAAGAAGTTAGATCTAGGGTAGACATTATGCAAAAAAAACAACAAACAAATTACTCGTATAAAGGATTAAATACTAAAAAATTTGAAGTTGGCGATAACGTTTTAGCCAAGGATTATTCCATTCCGGGAAAAAAATCTTGGTGTAAAGGGAAAATTAAAAAAGTTTTAGGAAAGCAATACTACTTGGTGGAAATTTTGAATAAACAAAATATAATTTGGAAAAGACATGTAAATCAATTAATCTCATGTATTACCAATAATAACAATTTTTATATTCCTAGTTTGGTATTTGATCCTACAGAAAAAATTCAAAATTTTGAAAAGAAAAATCCAGAATTAAGTACTGAAAGCAATGAAACAAATAATGAAATTGTTGAAGAAACCAATATTAATGTACAAAATAAAATTAATAATACAGATGAGAAGCAAGATAATGAAGTAGAATCTAATACGGAAACTAAAAATGTTAAAGTATGCAAACAAATTGATTGGAAACAATTTCAGGATACAAATAGATATCCGAAAAGAGAAAAAAAATATATAAA
This sequence comes from Volucella bombylans, assembly GCA_949129095.1. Classification (NCBI taxonomy): domain Eukaryota; kingdom Metazoa; phylum Arthropoda; class Insecta; order Diptera; family Syrphidae; genus Volucella; species Volucella bombylans. The sequence continues at coordinate 97,866,768 of OX422141.1, read as the reverse complement.
TAAAAATTAAATTAAAATAATATTTTGAATTTGAGGGGGATATTGTACTATTGTACTATAGTATTATACGTATAAGGGTATTAGTATTAGGTATTATTATACACTAGCAGTTGGAATCTGTCTGCGAAAGAAGTAGCATCGCCTTTTCATTTATATAATTAATAAATACAGTTCCGAAGTAAATGAACAGTGCCTTTTATTTTAGCTGTACAGACATTACATGCCTTTATCCTTTCCGTTGCTGTGGAAATCTTCCTTCTGCTAGACATCTTACATAGATGTTCTCCAGCACCTCTGCTTTTTTTAGCATAAAAGAAAAGAACCTTTCCATTCCGTGAGCCCTATTGTTTTTATTGGGCCCGCTGCACCTTGTACGAGTATGTGCGCCCTTGTTATGTGTGGTATAATTTCCGAACCTTGTATTGCCATTTACGAAAGATTGACATGATCATTTATAGGAAATAGACCGCTGACTATTGTGTGCATGTGTGCATCGTGTATGGGCATGCCGGTGCCTTAAGAATTTTAGGCTTGACTATTACGAATTTGTATGTACTTCCGTGAGGATTATGTTGTAGGTCTTTCTTCAATGATTGGAAAACTTCTTTTCAACATTTTTAAATCAGCTTCCGTAGCTCTCCTCTCGTTTTTAGGCATTTTTTCTCAGTTATCTTCGTGTCTTTCTGTGGCATCTGACTTCAGCTAGCAATGGAATTGTCCCATTAGTTCACTGGTGGTCTGTGTTCTTTGTACCATGTATTCGTTGCATGATTGCATGAGGCACATTGTAAATTTTGCATCCTATTTTTCGCCTGTGCTCCCTTGTATCTCTTTATTAGTTTGGTACTTTGCTGCTTCTCCTGATACTAGTAACGACTTGAATATATGATCTCGATAACTATCGCCGGGAATTACTATTTGTTAATTAGTCTCAGACGGACTATGATATTTTGTCTTTCAATATATTCACGCTGGCGAAGATTAGGTCGATTAAGGAGCCATATATGCCGTTATTGAATGTCTATAGTTTTATTTATTAAGTAATTAGGAATAAGGCTATCGAACGCTTCCAGCTATGCCTGGTCCCTGTGGTTGCATCTTCTACTGCGTTAAAATTTCCATTCTCATTTTTCAGTAATTTATCTCATTAATCATAAAAGGACTGCGCTGTATTATGAGTTATTCTGCAGCCAGGCCAGGTCCACATGCGATTATTCATCCGGAAAAGAAGAAAGCGTCGCGAAGTATAGCAAGTTATACTTCAAATGAGATTCAGCCAGAGGAAGAAGATAATCAAATGATTTATCAGTGAAATGAAAATCGATGGAATAAATCAGAATAACATATTCCTATACTTAGTTTATCACCTACTTCTGTAGTCTCTGTGAAGGACAGATGAACCCATGCAGAATTCTTTTGGATTCTAGACACCAAGTAACCTTAATTACTAAATCGTTAAACACCTAGGTATTGCGCAGAGGCAAATATATTATCTTATGGCCATCGAAGTAATAAGCGAGGAATTCGAGGATTGATGCAAGTTAACTTTAAGGATTAACAGTATTCAACAGTCTCCAGCGACTGTGCTAAAAAGTTTTACCAAAGCATAACTTGCTTTCGTGAACTGGGTGAAAGTTATCTAGTTTACACCTTGCTTACGGAACACAAATTTAAATGAATACCAGTAAACTTTTTGGAGCTCCGACTTTTTTTTGGTTTTTAAATAACTTAACACTAAAGAGGGCATGACTACTCTTAAAATGCCGGAGCACGTGTTAAGTTTTTCGCAAAATTGGATAGAGAGAAAGATATTTGGGCTCAGTGGTTATTTTGCTCCATTTAATGGGGAGACTAAATTTACAGGCCTGCGATGGTTTTCCCCTTAAGAATCTAATTAGCAATTTGGGAAGGTATTAGGTACTATGCTACCAAAAAAATAATAAAAAAATTCCATTACGCAAATTTAAAAAAAAAAATTTTTTTTTCATTTTTCTCATTATTACCGCGTATACTATCGTTAAATTCCAATTTCTTTGATAACAGTACTGATTACATTTAAATATTCATCTATCCTCATTAGTTTTTCGTGAGTCATGTTACGATTTGCGTGTATCGACTGATTTTTGGGTGGTAATACGTGAGACAAATGGCTTCCCGCAAATGTGTTAATTCTCGAGATAACTTCTGTTACATATGTGGAAGTTATGTTATACGGAAACAACTACAAAATATTTATAAGTCTATCGAAAAATTGTATGAAAGTTATTTTAAAATGAAGATAAAAAACTAAGACAATAAATGGGTGCCGCACAAGAAGAAAATTTAGTTTATTGTTGTGATATACCGGACTTATTCAAGATGTTTAATGCAGAATAAAATGCAAATCATAGGAGACTTTTTATAGATTCTTCGAAACGAAGTCTAAAAGTCTACTGCATAATGGTAACAAATATGCTTCTTTGCCGCTCGGTCATTCCATTCATTTGAAAGAACGCTATGAAAATCTAAAATTTGAATTAACGAAAATAAAGTACTCGGATCCTGGTTGGACTATATGCGGCCAACTAAAGATATTAAATATGTTTCTGGGCCAACAAGGAGGGTATACAAAATATCCCTGCTTTCTTTGTGAATGGGATAGTAGAAATAGAGCACAACATTGGATCAAAAAAGATTGGCTACAAAGAGCATCATTGACATCTGGAACCATAAATGTTGTAAAATAGGCGCTGGTTGATAGCTCAAAAATTCTGCTACCTCCACTTCATATTAAGTTAGGTATTATGAAGCAATTTGTAAAGGCATTACCTGACGACGGTGCCTCTTTTAAGTACTGATGTGAGAAATTTAAACATTTATCGGATGCAAAGGTCAAAGAAAGCATTTCTGTCGGCCTTGAGATAAGGAAGTTAATGCAAGACGCTAACTTTAAAAAAATCATGAAGAGAACGCTTGGAATTCAGGTAAAAAATGAATTCGAAATTAAAACAACTTCAAATAACTTCTTAATATACATATATTCTCCCGGCTTATGACCATCTCGGTGGTTATTACAATATAGACTAACATTCTAGAATATAAATTATGTATGTTGAGCAAGAAATCTATTTTATACCAATTACATAACAGTAGTGACTAAAATAATGATTACACTTTAAATATTTTCTTCATCCTGGGCCCCCAGGAAGGAAGATGGTTATTTCCAAAGGGAATAACAGCTGGACTGGTCTTCTAAGTACTTGTTGACCCGAAACACGGACTTCACAAGCTCTTACTCTACCATCTCTCCCTGGAAAAATGTTATGGACTACGCCCAATTTCCAATGCAGTCTGGATTTTCCATCTTCATGTACAAGTACGACGTCTCCTAGTCTTAAGCTTCTCGACTCTACATCACGATAATGGTGTACAGTACGAAGTTGATTCAAATAGTCGTTTCGCCATCTTTTCAAAAATTGTTTGAACACAGCCTGTCGAAGCTTCCATGACTCTCCTATTACTGATCCATCGCTTTGGAAATCTGCGAATAAAATCGAATTTGAATTATTAAGGAAATGGGAAGGGGTAAGGGGTTTAAGGTCGTTAGGATCGTTCGTAACATAGGTTAGTGGTCTAGAATTTACTGCCGCTTCAACTTCAGTCAATACAGTCCTTAGCTCTTCAAAAGTCAGAATCTTTTTCCAATAACTGCCTTCAGGGGCTCCTTAACACTCCGGACTAATCGTTCCCAAAAGCCCCCCCCCCCACCATGCTGCTCGCTCTGCAATGTATTTCCAGGTTATTCCATTATATGATGCTAAACTTTGAATATCACTGGTTCTCAGAAGATCTTGTAATTTGCGTAACTCTAAATCTGCCCTTTTAAAAGTTCTGGCATTATCAGATATAATTGTACTTGGAACACCTTTTCTTGAAAAAAATCTGCGTAACGCATTAATACAGCTTTCTACAGTCATATCAGGCACCAACTCTAAATGAAGTGCCCGAATCGCAGCACATGTAAGAAGCATTATATACACTTTTGGTTTAGCGATTCCACTTTCTAGCGGTTTGATGTAGAGAGGTCCAGCAAAATCTAAACCAACAGTTTCGAACGGCCTTGATGTTATCACTCGCTCTCTTGTCAATTGCGCCCATGGTTCGTTTGCGCTTTTTCCGTGTAACTCATACAAATAACACAATTTCTCAAAATGGTTTTAATCAATACTTTTTTCTCAAATAGGCCAACACGACGCCAGTTCCTCCATGCAAAGAATTACGGTGTGCATCCAATAACAACAATTTACTCAAATAAGCTCGTTTTGGTAGTATAATTGGATAACAGATATTAAATCCGAACGCTGATTCAGACAGTCGACTTTTAACACGTAAAATACCATCCACTAATTTGGGATTAGTGTCAGTTGGGACAGTATTGGTGAACTTGATGAAACTGAACCTAACTTTGAAAGCGATTCAACTTCTAACCCGAAGTATTTCTGCTGGTAAAACTTTATCCAGTATTTTTCAGCCTCTGCAAGTTCCCACGCTTTTAAGTAAATGCTTTCATTCGAGATGTCTCTTTTCCGCTTAATAAACCTGAAGATGTATGCTGTTATTCTAAATACTCTTCTCAAATCGCTATCCTTTTCAATGCACAGAACCGCTTCTAAATCTTTGGTTTTTATTTGGACACCGCTTAGCTCCTCGACACAGTGTAAAACAGTTGAACTTGCATTTACAAATTTTTCAAATTTTCCACTTTCAACCACCTGGGGCCAAACATCCATAGTTCCGACTTTCTTAATGATTTTGCACTTATTCCTCTAGTCAAAAGATCAGCTGGGTTTTCTTTTCCATTTATGTGACCCCAATCATAAATATTTGAGAGATCATTAATTTCAGAAACTCTATTCGTAATGTAAGGTTTAATTTTTGTCTTTTGCCCTAGTATCCAATTGAGAGTTATTGTAGAATCCGACCACAAATGAACTGAATCAATATTAAAATCCAGGCTTTTCAATAAAAATTTACTTAGCCGTGCAGCTATAAGAGCCGCTGTAAGCTCAAGCTTCGGAAGCGATAATTCGTTGATTTTTGTTTTGGTCAATGGACAAACTCGATTCTTGGAACAAACAAGTGAGATGTAAACAAAGTTATCCTTATGTAAATTTCTAATATAAGCAACTGTACCGTAAGCTTTTGGACTAGCGTCCGCGAAAATATGTAGCTGTCTTTCGATAACATTTCCATTTGAAATCGTTGGTGATATGCATCTCCTAATTGTCAGTTCGCTTAACTCGCTCAATTCTTCCTGCCACGCCGGCCAAATTGCTAAATGCTCATCTTTTAAATAGAATCCCAAGTGGATCGTAAACCCTAGCCATTGCCCTCATAATATTTCGCTTTGTCCCTCTCAGAGATTGTAAAAATGCTAAGCTGTTACTGTTATTCAAATCTATTCTAATTTCATCACTTTCCGTATTCCATACTAGTCCTAAAATCTTTTGTTCGACTGGCAACTCTATACCTTCCGACAAAAACCTTTGTTTGAGGTCCACGTCATTAGTGTTCCATTTGCGCAAGTTCATATTCGCATCATTCATGATAGCTCTGCCCTTATAGAAAATTTCCTCGCCTTCTTCAATCACTATTTACGCTCAAAATTAAATCATCAATATAAAAAGACTTACTCAGCTTTTTACATATTAACCCATATTCCGCTTGTTTCATTTCGAGGTGCTTACGTATGGTTGCTGTTAACAAATATGGACTGGAAGTAACCCCAAACGTCACTCTTTTCATACGTAGCTCCATGACGGACGGTAATTTCTTTGATGGAATTGGTAATGACTCGTACCACAGGAAGCGATGGGAATCTCTATCTTTCTCTGAGAAGGTTTCCCTCGCAAAATAGCTTTTTCAATATCTGAAACAATTGCAATATTATTGGAACGAAAACCTAAGATGGTTGATAAAATATCAGGAACTAAATTATCCCCTGTATAAAGATGTTCGTTCAATGAAGTCAATCCTTGTTCGCTCGATGAGGCGTCGAAAACTACGAGTATTCTCTGCTTGGTGGTTGTCTTGTCCTGTTGATAAACTGGTTTGTGCGGCATATACTCGTAGTATAATTGATTAGTTTCTGCAGAGCTAACTACCCTTTCAGCTATACCCAAATCGAGTAATTCGCGAATGCCACGATCATAATTACATAATTGTTCACTATGTTTCATCAATTTGCTGGTCAAACTGCGTAGCCGATCCATTGCAACATTCCTATTATCATTTAAGCCCCCTTCAGTTTTCCAAGGTAAACATGTCTCATACCTTTTTTCATTATTAAGTTTGATGCCGCTTATAACTTCTTTCAAAACTTCGCTGTTTTTTTTCTTCATTTTGTATTCCAATATGTTCTAGCTGCCAAAATTTAGAACATCAAACTCCAAGTCCTGATCATTGCCACCACTAATGAAGAATGATTTAATTCGTGCACTCTGGTTGCACGTACTTTCTGTTTCGCCCCTTCTTTGCAGTGTCCACCCAAAAAATGTGTTTACCGCAACAAGATCGATTGCAAGATGCTCCGTCTCAACTGAATTAAATTTCCAGTAGTAATCTTGTCCGATCAATAAATTAATTCCGCCTATCTGTTTCTCTTGACTAACAACTACTCGTACGTCCACTAATTGCAAGTGATTCAAATGGTATTCTTCTAAATCGGGTTTTGGTAGTACGTCGGCACAAATTGATGGTACCTCAATAGCGACAACGCTTATGGTTTGATCACTGAGTTGACTTTTTATTACAATTTCAACTTGTTTACACAGCTTTGGACGTTTCTCCATACCTTCGCCGAAGGGAATAATACGCACCCGAATCATACCAACGACCGGAAATTCTAATTGATTACTTAGTTCTCTCGTAATGTATGTACGCTGGCTGCCGTTGTCCATTATAAGACGAGAAAGGAGGCATTTGGCTTTAATATTCGGAGCATAAAAAAGAGCGTTTGCTGTTTGCAAGAAAATTGGGGACTGATTGAGAGTGTTTTGAATTGTACTAAGAGCCGCGGTTGAGCTCTCGTTATCACGCTGTTGTGCTACTGTGGTATCTTCTTTTCGTTCACACAATGATGTTAAATGCCTATTAGAACAGAAGTCACATTTAACCCATTGACTCTTACAGAATTTTGAGCTATGGTTCCGCTTTGAGCACCGAAAGCATCTCCCCTCTCGCATCAAGATCTCTTTTTTGTTTTTTACTGATAATTTAGCGTCACAATTTTTTGTTGGATGATTAGTGCTTTTGCAGAATATGCACTTATCGATGTGAGATTTGTCTTGGGCACCAACAAAAGGCCAGCCGCTGTACCTTGATGAAAACGATGCTTTTGTGAGAAATGTTCCCCTTTTCTTTTATGTATTTCTGTTTCCTTCTTCTCGGAGAGTTGAGAAATTTCTAAGGCCTCCACCTCATGCTTAAGAAATTTCATTAAATCTTTTAGGCGAGTATCACTGTCAATTTGTTCGTTTTCTGCAGACGAAGAGCCACTAATATTACCCACGGCAGAAGCGGGGCGATTAAACGATCGATGAAAATTAACTCTTAATTGCGTTGGCAGTGCTTTTAATAAAATCGATCTTAGGATGAGATCATATTGTGAAGATGAAACTTCCAATGCACTTAAGCTTCTTATAGTTATGCCCGTTTCATTATACAGATGCCTCAATTTATTTGCGTCAGTAGGAGAAAACACATGCTTGATGGACATTAATTTCTGTATATATTTTTCTCTAATTTTCTCTGTGTTGCCATATTCTTCAATGAGCAGGGAGATAGTATCATCGTAGCATCTTTCTGAAGGAGTGAACCCTGCGATTGTTGCTGCTGCTTTTCCGATTAAAGCTTCGCTTAGAAAGTTAAACTTAGTGATTGAACTCAATTGCACATTTTCGTGAATTGCTTTTTTGAATTGTTCCCAAAATGGAATCCAATTCTCAAATTCCCCGTTAAATTTTTTTAGTTCAAAGCTTTTAAGTTTCACACCATTATAAGGGTTTACACCACCACCACTACCATGAGATGACACATTGTTCCGATCCTCCAAAACTGTTAGGTTAGAAGAAGAAGTTTGATGGTGTGGTTCAACCTTGAATTTTGACCTTAGAAGATGCTCCAATGTAGAAATCATTGTTACCGCTTTATCATCATACTTAAGTACAGTCTCGCACTCTTTTTTCAAGTCATTTTCACTAATACTTGTCCTTACAGCTTCATCCGCTTTTCTCATGTTGTAATGTGCATTTTTTATGCGATCAAGATATATGGCAATATCTTGTTCTATAACATTTTGGTCCTCGCTCGAGAAATCGACCGCTTTCAGATAACCTGATATGGTTTTACACAATTTCGTTACTTGGTCGTCGCACGAAATGTTGCGTCCATTTTTACCGATGTATAAATAAATATTCTCTATAAAAAATTTATCCAACTGCCCGCTTTAAATCAATGTCTTTATTTTACAATTAGTTAAATTTCACTATTTTTCTCTTGAGACTATATTTAATTCCACACGCTATTTTTCGACGATCCCGGGTTTCGGCACCATGTAAAAAATGAATTCGAAATTAAAACAACTTCAAATAACTTCTTAATATACATATATTCTCCCGGCTTATGACCATTTCGGTGGTTATTACAATATAGACTAACATTCTAGAATATAAATTATGTATGTTGAGCAAGAAATCTATTTTATACCAATTACATAACAGTAGTGACTAAAATAATGATTACACTTTAAATATTTTCTTCAATTCATTTAAAGGAGTTTAGGAAACAGAAAAAGCCCAGATTATAGTAAATAATATTCTCAACAATTTCCGTAAACTAGCTTGCAATATAGTACAAGCATAAAGCTACATTTTCTGCATTCTCATATTGACTTCTTTCCTGAGAATCTTGGTGCCGTAAGTGAAGGTGAGCGCTTACACCAAGATATTAAAGTTGTGGCCGACTACTGCTGGATTTTGAAGAGAGATGAATGAGAGATGATGGAAAGCATAAGAGAAAAATATTAAACAAGAGTTTTGAAGAAAATAGAAAAAATATCGTAAGCCGCTTTTATTTACTTAGTTTCTTTATCATTATTTTTGACTAATACTGTTGTTTTTTTTTTAACAAAAATTAAATTTTAAATTCATTAATTTAAATTCTGCTTTTTTATGAAAATTGTTAAAAAATTCTAAAACACGAATATCATTAATAAAATTAAATATCGATGTGGAAGAAAAAAAAACAAAGCTGTGTTTAAATTTAAAATACATAGATTTTTAAAAATATAACATAATTATTGGAAGGAGGCAACAAATTGAATTTCGCAGGCCTGTGATTAGTGTAAATTGACTTGATGTCGTATTTAGGCAACCATTCATCTGAGTTGCCTGAAAAAATGTCTTTCAGTCACGGCTGGTATTGAACCCCGAACCGTCATGGAATGGGAAGTCAATACGCTACCACTTCAGACACGGGCACCCACAAAGTAGTATGGTACTAGTACTATGATCAAAGTAGTACGGTGACTGCTCGGAATACTCAGTTTGGATTCATATTTGCTGTGGCTATATGCACTCCTCTGTTTAAGCTAATATTGGACATGTGAGAGAAATCAACTCGAAATAACGACTCAAGCAGAAGATGGTTTTATGCCTGCATAAAGCAGTAAGTAAGCTTGACAGTTTTTTTTTGGGTTATCCTTACGTTTACGCCGTCGGGTAGGAATTCGTCTAATTCGCAATTATGTACTCACGAAGCGATCTTCAAAAGGATCTTATAACGTTTTTGGTTCAATTTTCTACAAAATTGAGTACAGTTATTGCTAAAATGTACAGGCACACGCGAGTCCAAATAAAGGCGATTTGATCAGACATTTTGGCTACGGAATAAATAACTCAAGTGGCTAAATATAGGGGGCAAAGTTTCCCAGAGACGTGCGTTGTAGAAGCAAAGTGTTAACTGTAAGGATTGTACACCATATACGGAGGCTGCGTTCAATTTTTGAGAACTCCAAAGATCTGGGCGAAGAAATACCACGAAAAAATAGGAAAATCAAGCTGCGATGACAACTTGTGACAGATTTCTTCAGTTTTAGTGTCAGATCTTGAGAAGCTCCACCGAGATTAACGTAAGAAGCATCTGAGGCAGCATTTGCTGTTTCCTATCCAATGCCACTGAAGCAGTTCATATGGCTATAGTTTACTTGCGCAAGATTTAGACATCACACCTTTAAAACCTATGATTCCCACAGCTCGTTTCGAATTATGTGTTGCGGTTCTTCTATAAAAGCTTATTGGGAATCCTTTGGTACAAGAGGCTATGGTATTTGTGAGATTGTCATCCGCAAGCATACACTTTGTACAAGAAATACACTCAATTTATTAAATTTAACCCGGACCTTGATACCACTGAAGGCTCGCGGCTCGGAGGGTGGATGAAAGTAGGAATACTGACATTTGCTCGGAGACATTCACTCTTCCTTGTCCACCAAATTAATCATCAGGAATTACCACTACAAATTTGTACGTATCAGGCCTCTAGGAGACATTACTCCATGACAGACATGAATCTACTTAAAACCACCTAAGGGGAGTTGTTGGAATTACTTTATTACCGTTTGTCTAAATTTCGACTACTGTGGTACATTTGTGACCAAGTATGGTCTTATGGAGCGTTGTTAAATAGAAGAAGTACTTTCTGTTGAAAGGAAATCAGAAGAGGGTGATAATCTGGGCGTAACATCTTCTTTCTTCGAATGTTAAACTGGATTTCTGACTCACTTCTGCGTTCAAACGTTTCTTGATATCTTTGTTTCATTTGTTTTCAATGAATATGCTAAAAATTTTCTGGCCTTGCAATGCGCTTCTAACCTTGCCAGGAGCCATCCAACTACGATCTATATTTTGCAGTATTGATAGACTTTTTTGAATTTTAAGAGTAAGCCTTCAAGGTGTGTTAATCTTGGTTAGAATGTTTAAAGATCAAATCATTCAACTGCCTTATGAAAGTCCACTCCACAAACTCCGCAAACCCGCTTTTTCACTCGGTATGTATTGTATAACAGCTTTTCAGCTTACACAAATAAGTTATAAACTTATGGGCCAAGAAGTTTGGTAACATTTCAGCAATCAATCCCTGTACAAATACTGTACCAACATATTTTTTATAATGAATTGTTCGCGAAGGGCGAACATATCAAAATAACCAGACATTGTACACATGAGCATGGGAACTTAGTAGGCGAGGCCGGCTACTTCTGCAGGCTTTCGAGAGATAACACAAACTTTTCTGTCCGGCAGAACGAATCGTTTACACTGGACGATGAAGGTCAAGATTTCCACCCATCCGACTTAAGTGATATGAAGGTGAAATGTAACAGGTGGTTCATCCCGAGAATAACATATAAAAACACAATTTTTTGACAAAATTGGACTGTATCCATCAATTTAGTCTGCTTCTAGAGTAACACAATTATTCCAATCATGCCACTCTATCATCTTTCATGTCTCTCTTCTTATAGAACAATTTGTCCAACCCTCCAAAATACGCTTCTGTTTCTGTGATCATCTATTCATTGGAGCCATATTTCTTGCGGAGAGCATTTTTTAGAGGTTACAGGTAACAGGATCCATGTTTCGTCCATTGTAACATATTGCACGATAAATTTATTTTTATTTCGCTTCAACAGCTCCAAACAGCAGCGTTCTGAATCATCAACACGTTGTTGTTTTTGGTCCAAACACGGTTCCACTTCGTATATTGATATCTTTACGATGTAAAGATATCTTTACTCATATCTCACCTACTTTCACTTCGCGGTTATTTAAAACGATTTTGTGGATTTTTTTTATGTTTTTCGGCGTAAAAGCCTCTTTGAGCATTCAGCATCATTTGTGTCCGTACGACCGCGCTTGAGTTCAGAAAACCAGCAACAAATGGTTGCTTTCGATGGTGCAGATTCCTTATAACACTTCTAGTAATTCTTGAGTTTTAACGGTATTTTTTCCCATAAAATAACAGTGTTTTATCAACATATGAAGCTTGTTTTTTTTCCAAGATTTTGAAAATATCACTAAAACTTCAATATCTCGATGACCAATGGTCAAAATCGTTTGAAATTTAGAACTAAATAGCATGACCTGTTAAACCTAAATAGCATGAGTTGATCTGGTAGATAGCATACACCAAATCATTTACAATATATTGCTGAGGGAGATTATACCTCAGAATCACTTTCCTGCCCAAAGAGAGTCTCTTTGGAGGCATCAGCCTCCATACCATGGCAGACAAGATCTGAAACCATAAAACGGTCCGATTGGATCCTATCAAAGCAGTTTTATAACCGGTAGGACCACAGATCACTTTCAACAGGCTATCAGAGAAGCTGCTTCTAATGTGATTGGTTTCAAAGTCCCCGCCACATAGAAATATGCATCCAAACAAGAGACATTTAAATCTTTACTGCATCAAAGGACGAGAGCTGGCACACGATCAGGAAAGTGAGTGATGTTACTACGGAAATGACTTTCGAAAGTTTTATCAAAGAGTAGAACAAACATCCCAGGGATATAAATCTAGAATGAAAGCCTGCAAGGATGAATCTGGACAACACGTAGTTGGTGCTGAGAATATAGAAAGACTACTCTTGCAAAATGTACTTATAACACCAATTATGGTCAAAATATCCTTGTCAGGCAGAATGAACAATTCACCCTGGTCGAAGACGACAGCGAACTCCGTCTTCTAGGCGTCTACGAAGTTACGGTCGCAAAGCTGCTGGCGTAGACACAGACTGCCTATTAAGCTATTTAAAGGAGATGACTTGGTTGGGGACATGCATCAGCTCATTTGTAAGATATGCCCAGAGAAAAGCAAACTCAAAGCATGGCACCTCAGCATTGATTTTCTTATCTATTACAGGAATGCGGACACTTTAAACTGGACCAACTCCAGGTCACCATCGATCAAATATTCACACTATGGTAGATCTTGGGAAATACCCGACTTTCACCGCCTTTTTGTCGGCTGCAAAGCCACAGCGTGCATAGAGACGAGTTTTAAAACCCTATATTTAATTTTGACATGCCTTCAAAACTCGTCAGGTTGTGCAGAATGACTACGGAAAATTCACGATGCTCCATTAAGGTCAGTTATGGACTAACCGACTAAGTAAAATCGACGCGTTCTCATATGAATTTTTTAACATCGCCCTAGAAACAATCGTGCGAAACTCAATGGCCAACGGAAGAGGCATGCTATTTTCTAAGTTCGCATAATTATTTGAATACGCGGATGACATTGATGATTGATGAGTGGACGACACAGCGAACTGTAAATGAAGCTTTCGCCAGTATTGAGGCGGAAGCAGTGGGTCTGACTGTAAACGAGTTTAACCCAAGACACATGGTATTACCAAAAAAAGACGCAAACCACCGACGAATTCGCCAAAACGTCACCACCAGCGATTATAATTTCAAGGTAGTTAAGGACTTTGTCCACCTTGGTCCCACTTTATATATATATATGTTTTGTATCTTCATTTTCCAGGAAACAGGATGAAACACCAGATATACAGCAGGGGCACTGTTTTCCAAAAATCATTGCAACTACTTGCATACAGGGTGCAGTCCCTGAACTGCTTTCAAGTATTGATACAGAATAGATAGAAAAGGGTTAAGCAGTTGCGGTGCCGTTAATCTTCCATGTCGCTCGGACAGCTGGGGACTGGCGACTCAACTACAACAGAGACGTCGCACACGGCAGTGTGGATCATCTCAAGTTCAGTAGGGCGGTGGAGAATCGCGATAAGAGGGATGTCGTTCGGCAGCACCAGCATTTCTGGTGGTTGAATGATGGGGAAGATGTCTCGTCGTCGTTTCCGTCAATTACGGACCAGCCTCACTAATGAGGCAGAGCTGACCAATCTGTTTTCTCTGTAAATAGCGATGGCCAGAAAATAAAATGCTTTAAAACTGAAACTGAGGGTTTAGCAGTGAATGAGGTCATGATTGTGCTGCATCACCAAGAAGTGGCACATAACATCGACGAATCGGACAGAACATGGTAGTACGCAGCTTTAACTTTGAGGAGTTGATTTTTGATATCGTTTACATTGAAAGAGGTGACAAAATAACTGAACCCTTTGAATTATCTGGGCACATGATGCCCATGAGATGCTAAGGATGCTGTTCAGAACGAGAACTACGGGTTTGGGCAATTCCGAACTGTTTCGCATTTAACTACTTTTCGTTAGTTCTTTCGAAATTTGTAATTTAAGTTTACATATAGTCTAACCTTGGATACGCAGGCACTTCATAGTCCATGATGACAATGCTCCTGATATTAGCAAAGCTCGAAAATGTAAGGGTTTTTCCTCATTCCATATGTAATTTGTTTACAGTATAACAAATTTTCTTACGAAGTAATCAAATCAAAAGGAAGTAATTTATCTCAATGATGTTAGAATGGCAACAGTGGCAGGGGTGGCTGATATCCTGCTTACACCATATATCCTTCAGAAAGTTAACCGATAGTTTTGACAATTGAAACACTTTCCGCTTGAGGAGATTGGAAGTTGATTCACTTTCATGATTCGTACGTGGCAATGAATTTAATTGTCGACTATCGGTCTTGTTGCTTTTATGGATCCGAATTGATTGGTAGAGCTTTGCGTTGTATTGTAGATTGGTGCAGGTAGATTTTGTAGATAGGGTTTTCAGTGGCATACACAAAAAAACTTTGTTCGCACAACTGTCAAAAAAAGGCTTACAAAACCCTTCCTGCTAGAATTCTTTTTTGTTGCCATTTTTTAGTCTACCTTCAAACCATCAATCGAACAAATGCGAAGCGGGAAAAGTTTTCCTTCGTCCTCTTGCTGTGCTTAACAATTCCGAGCGCACTTTTCTTCTTTCAGTCTCTACACTTTTCCCTTGTTAATACTTGTTTAATCATTTCCAGCACGTTCGTCCGCTATGTAACCTTCATGTGGTCCTTCTATTCACAAAGAAAAAAAACACAATTCGGAAGAGTGCGAACAAAAATTGTCGTCGGCATCGTAAACTCTCCCAAGCATTCGGGCATAATAGAGAAATTTTTCGTTTTGGTTTATCATTTAAGTTTTCTTATTTTTGTTCCTTTACTTCCACATAGTTTTCCTTCATAGTTTTTTGTGGTACGTTTTCTCGTTTCTTTTAGTTTGGAACAACTTCAATTGTAATAGAAAATCGATTTGCAGTGCACAAATAGAAATCATCTTCTCGGTTACAGTTCTGTGTGGCATTCATCTTCCATCCTTAGGTGTTAGGATCCATGATGACGGGTGGGAAATCAGTAAGAGGACGGAACTTAAAACGAATTTCTGAATGCGTGCGAAGTTTCGAGCAAATCCTCTTTCATAAGTTCCTGAAACTCTTCGTCATTACGAGATACGAGAAACGGAGCAGAGAATGATGAAGAATTCCTCATGAGGAATTTGTAAAACCAAAGTGCAATCAGTATTGCGAATGAAAATACACGGATACTTACCACTACCTGCCAATGATGGCATTGTTGAGTATTACGACAGAGGGGGGTTCAAAGTAATCAAAATTTCTCCCCAAATGGTTGGAAATTTTGAAAAAATATTTTTACAAAAGACGAAGTTATACTTAGCTGTGAATGGTGTAATCCTTTTCGACAGAACTTCTAGTTTATTGTCTTTGTTCATATTCGAGGGGGTTCTTTGATAACCTCGGGTGGTTAGTTGGGAATTCCGAAGAAAGGACTCGAAAGTGAAACCTAAGTCAAATAAAAAAAGCTGGTTAGACATATTGCTGAAATCACGCTTGTAAAATCTTAACAAAAAATCAGATGCCCTAGTTGTCCTTGAGATGGTGGTCTACCTCCGTTTGCGTACCATACAAAGTCTAATTCTCACTCACTGCTTTTTCCTGCTGGAATTCAAGATTTCACGACGTGTCGACTCAAATCAACTCTATCTAAAAAGTTCGTTGCACAGTTATTTGAATTTATCGTCTGTATAGATAAGATCATCTCTCCAAGATACAATATGATAGAAATGTTCTTATTCACTCAGAAGGAAGACTAATCACTCAAGCTAAAAAGAGCAATACCTACCACATCAAAAGCCTGGTGTGTATCTTTCGCTTCAGGACAGCAATGAACTGGATGAAATGTAATCCAATAATAATCGCCTCAGAAATTGGTATCGCATCTGCATAGAAGACTAATGAACTTGGCAGAGCAGAGTACACATTAATATGGCTGTGGGCAGCCTATAGGACAGCTGCGTCGTCCGACAACAGCTTATAGAATATTGTCGAAGTTTGTTACACTACTTGTTACAAAAGGCGACTTAATTGGGAATATTCAGGCGCTATACGCCTAATGCGCATCTAATGGGACTTCCCGAAGTTTGTATGTGCAATTGTGTTTCCATGCCAGAAGAAACATTCGTGCATTCACTCATATCAGAGCCATACGAATGAATCGAGTATAGGGAACATTTTCTGTACAGTCAAACCACTATGAGATGCGTGAGGTTTTCAAGAAAAAAAATTACGAATCCCCAGTTTGAAAGTTGGCACAAAGATGGGTAAAAGTTTTGGACTAGAAAACGTATTACGGTAAAGTGAATTCGATATAATGTGCGTTCAGAAACCAAGTGCCGATAGTCCGGAAACAGGGCCCGATATTTGAACTTGCAAACGAAGGAGTACAAAATGTATTAGTATCTAAAGATCGGAGTGATAATCATCATCACTGAACTCCTAGATCGGAATCGTTCCAAAAACAAATGATTTTTATTAATGGGGATTTAAATGGACACATCAGGGAATCGAATTTCGAACACGAAGACTCATAGAAGAAGCCATTTCGGATGAGCAACTCAGCAACACGCTGCTTAACTATACTTCATGCGCTATTCATTATCCAAGCCCGGCATTCGATTGCTAATTGCATCGGTGGGTACTGAACCTATGTAGATACATATTTCTCTCCATTTTTTTCTATGATGAAACTATCGAACGTCATTTCTGTAGTAACATCCCTCCATTTCCTCAAAAGTGCGCTTCTCGTATGGCTAGATGTAAGTACCAGACTACATTCATCGTCAAAACAGAGATTTCTTCGTCGGTCGCGTTTTCCTCAAGTTATCTCAAAATAGCTCCATGGACAAACTACTATATAGAACACCAATGGAATGGCATTTGTTGTGATTGCTTTCAAATTGCCGCCACAATGGAAACTCTGGAGATCTAGAGGAAAAACGTCAACTCTGTGCGCTTTATTTGCGAGAATGGCTCCAAAAGGATTTGGTGGTAACCATCGGCTACTGGTCGATGTCCATCCGGACTCGACTTGCCAAACTTGTAAGCACGAGTGCCGACCAGCAGACAAAAGTAGTAGGGCTATAAGTAAAGTAACATCCACGGTGAAGTAAAATTCCAGAAAAAAACAAATAAGATCTTATCGTTTTTTTTTTGTTATAATGAGCGCGCTCGCAAGGGGTTTGTGTACCCTTAAGGTGATTGTTCACAGCGCGGGCAAAGGAAATTTAGGGAGGAAGAAAAAAGAGGTACCCATGTACATTGTTTGCAAGTTATAACAACCAGGAAATACAGAGATCGGCAGGGCATTCCATAAGCGAGTTGTACGGCTTAGGAACGAATCACGATATTTTAGAGTACGTCCGAAAATGGGCTTCAGGGTATACTGATGAGCATTCATAGCGAGATGGGTGTTACGGTTGAAAGTTTGAATGGGCGGAATGCACCTGGCGATTTCAGTGGAGCACTGGTGGTGGAAATAGCGATAAAACAAAGTGAGACAGGAGAAATTACGTAGCTGTTCGAAGTTGTCAATTGATTGACTAGTATTAGTATCATCAATAAGTTTTATCGCACGGTTTTGAATCCTATCTAGCAGGTGCAGAAAAGTTTCAGGAGCACTTGACCAAATGTGGGCTCCAATTTTTGGCAGAGGAATGCCTTATATATTGAGGCCGGATCAGAGGGGGTAAAATATTTCTTACATCGCTTGAGGAAACCTAGACATTTCGCAGCATTTTTGGCGACATCAAATATGTGGTCATTCCAACGTAAGTTGTCATTGACACACATACCGAGAATGGAAAGTTTTCGGTTTCGACGATGCAAGTGCCGTTCATGGATAACAGCTGGGTATTTAAATTCCGCTTTAACAACAACAGACAGCATTGTGTTTTGGAAGCATTAAATTCCGCTCTGTTGATAGTTTCCCCAATTGGTTACGCAGTTGATATCGAAATTTAATGAGCTTAGTATACGCTGCCGTTCTCGTTCTACAGCCGAAGAGCAGGGCCGTGAGTCCGGGAACGAATATGAAAAGCAGAGAGTGGAATATATTGGATTAGAAGTAGCAGACAAGAGATCATTAATGAAAATTAAAAAGAGTGTCGGAGACAGAACAGAGCCCTGGGGCACACCAGCATTTATTTTGTGAATATCAGACATGAAGCCGTCCAAGACAACTTGAATTTAACTTTCCGAAAGGTAATTTCTAATCCATTGAAGAAGAGAGTCGTCGATCCCAAATGCACGCATTTTCGACAAAAGGGCCTGATGCCAAACTCTGTCAAATGCCTTAGAAATATCAAGTGCAACTATCTTGCTTTCGCCATATTGATGTACGCTTTGGTTCCACTTTTCGGTGAGACATGCCATCAAATCACAAGTGGACCTGTTACTACGAAAACCATATTGGCGGTCACTGAAAAGTTTTCGTGTTTCAAGATAGTTCATGTGCTGAGGATTTATCAGCGTTTCCATGGCCTTGAAAAGAAGGGACGTAAGTGCAATGGGTCTGTAGGAGGAGAGAGAAGATGATTCGCCTTTTTTAGGGACGGGCTGGACAAATGCTGTTTTCCATATGTTCAGGAAGAGTCCTAAAGAGTAGGATTGATGAAAAAGCTAACGCAGTGGTTTTGCCAGCGCGGAAGAACACCTCTTCAGAAGAAGGCGAGATGTACCATCTGGACCAGCGGACTTATGTATGCTGAGATCTTTAAGCACTCTTGCTACTGCACGAGTGCGAAAGTAGATTCGTCCCATTGACGTGTAGGCGGAGACAAAGCACAATCTGGGAGTATTGAGCTGGACACAAAGTGTGCAGCAAGCAGATTGGCATTGTCCAAAGAGCTGACAGCTGGAATGTCATTGTAAATGAGCGTTGGAGTGGAGGACGAGGCGGAATTTCTAATGTTTCCGGTAGGAATTTCTGTCAAATGCCTTAGAAATATCAAGTGCAACTATCTTGCTTTCGCCATATTGATGTACGCTTTGGTTCCACTTTTCGGTGAGACATGCCATCAAATCACAAGTGGACCTGTTACTACGAAAACCATATTGGCGGTCACTGAAAAGTTTTCGTGTTTCAAGATAGTTCATGTGCTGAGGATTTATCAGCGTTTCCATGGCCTTGAAAAGAAGGGACGTAAGTGCAATGGGTCTGTAGGAGGAGAGAGAAGATGATTCGCCTTTTTTAGGGACGGGCTGGACAAATGCTGTTTTCCATATGTTCAGGAAGAGTCCTAAAGAGTAGGATTGATGAAAAAGCTAACGCAGTGGTTTTGCCAGCGCGGAAGAACACCTCTTCAGAAGAAGGCGAGATGTACCATCTGGACCAGCGGACTTATGTATGCTGAGATCTTTAAGCACTCTTGCTACTGCACGAGTGCGAAAGTAGATTCGTCCCATTGACGTGTAGGCGGAGACAAAGCACAATCTGGGAGTATTGAGCTGGACACAAAGTGTGCAGCAAGCAGATTGGCATTGTCCAAAGAGCTGACAGCTGGAATGTCATTGTAAATGAGCGTTGGAGTGGAGGACGAGGCGGAATTTCTAATGTTTCCGGTAGGAATTTCCAAGACTAAATCAGGGTCTAGGAAAAGAAATGGTGGCGCATGAGCTCTTAATGAAGCAACGGCAGTGCTCACATTGTCTAACGGATTACTGGCTAAGGTCTAACCGACCCCTCCTCCTAGGGCTTTATATGATGGAAGATGCCCTTCAGGTTGGGGGGATATGTCGCTGGGGTAACTGGGAAAAAAACTAAGGCACGTAGTGACAACAAGCCTCGGATATGGACGAATCTACTGTTAACAACCCCTGTAAACGAAGCAAGGACAACGAACTTCGGATCGGCAAGTGGAATGTTAGGTCACTTAGTAAGCACATGCAACCGAATAACTAGAGAAGACCCTGGACTACTGCATAGCAGATGTTACCGCCATCCAAGAAATGCGATGGTATGAGCCGGACAAAAAGAGGATGAAAAACTGCGACATGCTCTAAGGCGATTTTTATCGACGGAAAAAGCAGCGAATATTTGGGTGTGGATTCGTTGTTATAGGTAGACTTAAGCAAGAAGTTTTGATTTTCCGGCATGTTACCGAGCACCTTCTAACAATCCGTATTAAAGCTACAATTACCAACATACCGATTTAAGATGGCTTCTTGGATAAGACGAGTACCCTAGCTATAACATTAAAATTGTCCTCGACTACTTTAGTGCAAAGCTAGGAAGAAAAGGCATCTTTAGTAGTTCTGTCGAAAAGTGTGGCCTGCACGACACTACCTCCGAAACATTGTCGTAGCACGCGGTTCCCACATATCGATGTTCATAAGGGGAATGACAAAAATCCTGGCCTATCAACCGTCAACCAGATTGACCACATTGATCGACGCAAGACACTTCTCCAGTATTACGTACGTCCCAACCTTCCGAGGGGCCAACATTGACTCGGACCATTATCTTGTTGTAGCCAAAGGAAGATTGCGGTTATCCTAAATATCGCCAAGTCAATCTAAAACTGTGAGGAAATTCGAAGTCGGATGGCTACAACGTCTGTGGTGTAGACCAATAATAACGTTCACCCGACCTGGATGAAGTGAAGACAGGCATATCTTGGCTTAAATCAAACAAAGCTGCTGGAGTGAACGGCCTGACTGCAGAGCTCTTCAAAGTGGCAGGCGATGACTTCGTAACGTGCATACACCAACTCATCTGTAAAATATGGTTGGACGAAAGTATGCGCAATGAATGGAACCTCAGCATTGGTTGTCCAATCCATAAGAAAGGAGGCCCTCTGAACTGCGTCACCTATAGAGGCATCAGTCTGTTTAACATAGCCTACAAGATCATTTCTACAGTATTGTGTGAACCCCTGAACCTATTCGTCAGTAACCTGGTTGGTCCATAGCAGTGCGGCTTCAGGCCAGGAAAGTCCACCATCCACCAAATATTCATACTACGGTAGATCTTGGAAAAAACCAATGAACTCCAAGTCAAGACCCACTATCTTTTCATCGATTTGATTGACAGCGTTTACAGAGGCTATACACAGTCATATCTAGTTTTGGCAACCCTGCCAAACTCGTCCGTCTGTGCAGAATGACGATAGAGACCACTTGCTCTTCTGTCAACTTCGGTAACGGCTTAACCGAGACCATTGATGTCAAAAAATATTGTAGACAAGATGACTGGCTGTCATGAGAGAAACGGGGGGGATGAGTTTAATTTTCAACGAGAGCAAGACCAAGAATATGTATACTGTCAGCCAGAAGGGACACAGATGTAACTGAAAGGGTGAGGGTAAAGCGGATGGACACCAATGCTCCGGTCTGAAAAGTCTTCGAACCCGCCTCCGCAGTAGAGGAATGCCGACACTCAGATGGTGCACACAATTGGAACGAGATCTCAACGGATTTAGCATGCAAAACTGGAGGTAGCTAACTAAGAATAGAGCTGGCTGGAAAAGCTTGTTGGTAGAGGCTCAGCTCCACCCCGGACTGTAGCGCCAACTTATGCAAGAAAGTAAAGCTCCAAAACGCTACTAACCAAGAAGACTAAGCGCTTTAGGTTTATGGAACAATTTGGAAAAAAACGTAATACTTGTGCAGCGACTTGCCTGGTTATTTCAGTATTTCGACTTCGCGAAAATGATGGTAAAGAACAAGAAGCAGAGTGCCAAGCGTGGGCTAAATACAGCGGAAATAGCGAAACTGATAAAGTGGGCCTAAGTTGGACGCTGAACGTTGCAAAAATATACCGATTTCGTTTAATCGGTAAACATAACCGGTGGAGTGTGCTTTCTTGTTCTACTGGATAAAGTTCAAAGGCGAGACAAGAAATTGCAACAACTACAGATCTATGTAACTAATATCGCATGAAATGAAAATATGTGAGAGAATTTTATATAGTCGAGAACGCGGCAGATTTACATATCACGCGATCGAAAAATAACTAATAATGATGTAGAAACATCGCGGTTCCTCAAACGATCCCTATTTCTCCTTTATCGTTTGGAAAAAGCGTTGGGTAAAGATATCACAGTTATCGACAGCCGTAAAATTCTGTTTCAAACGCACCAGAAACGTATGAAAGAATAGTACGCGATGTGGGCGATATGTTGTTAAAACGAAATTTAAACGCGCGGTGGAAATATGAGAACATTTTCAGAGTAAATTTGGTGTATACCAAGGAAGCCCATTCCGTTTTAAAGTCGTGCAGGGTCTGGCATCGACGAATCTAGAGCGTGGAACGACTTTTCTACTTTTAGCCATGATCGGTCAAACAGCTCTGAGGTTCCATTATTTAGAAAAGCAACTTTGTAGTTCCTAAGCCTAGATATTGCCATACTATACTTTCCAGGTTGAATGGTTCATACTGCCTGTGGTTGCAGAAGTGCTTATTCCATACCTTCAGTACCGACTTGTGATTGTTTGATTTGAATTGCGGTTCGGGTCAACCCCGCAAAGATTTATTATTTCTTCCCAGATGCTTCAATTATATACCTAAACTAAAACCAAATGGTGGAAGGATTGGGACGAGAGGCATAAGTAAAGTAAATGTAATTTTTTTTTGGGACATCAGTTCAGGGAAGTCCTCGTAGGCGAAGAGGATGTGTGTGGTGTGATAAGGTGATCAAACGTGACCGGCTTATTCAAGAACAAAACGAACAAATGAAATGACATAAAGATTGGAGAATTCTTTTGACCAGCGTTTAATAAAGGATTTGGCTTTTGTTATGGTATGTCTATATGACAACTAAAACTTAGTTCCCTACCTTAGACTACACCTACATCATGCAATCCAGTTACGAAGGGACGAGTTGATTAAGATTGAATAAATCCGAGAGGAAGATGGAAGGCGCTTACAAGTCTTTGTTATTTCTCGGCATTTGTTAACATTGAACTCAAAGAAATTCATTTGACACCAAATAGGAAGTCAATCCAGATCGTCCTGCAGTTGAAAACAACCAGCAGGAGATGAGATATGTCTGAAGATGGATATATATGAAATTTCGATAATATAGAGTCATCATCAATGTTATCATTAATTACTAGCCGAAGACGCCTAGGTTGATCCACTCCAGATGAGGTTTCAATGGAATTAGAAGACATGGACCTAAATAGAACATTATAGTGTCGATCTACTAAGAAGGATTTAATTCATATTATAAAATTTGACTGAAAGCCTAGAGCCTTCAGTTTAAGAACAATGATTTTATGAAAGATTTAAGAGATTTTATCAATGGCTTTGCTGAAATCGGTAGCGATCACATCAACTTCTACCCCGCTCCGTAAGATTTGTGGTTGTAGATCAACCTTTTAGAAATCTATATTGAAAGTGATGCTATCAAACGGCTTAAGTACAGTCAACTAGGGTAACTTTGACCGATGTTATAACTTTGACTGAAAATTAGAAAGAAATGTTTAATAGATTTTATCGCCACTTTTTTGTAAGATAAACTAACATTAACTGTATATTCAGTACATGTTACTCATTAATAGATGGTAGAAAAAAAGTTAGCGGGATAAAAGTTCATTTGAGTGCGATTAAATCGTATTTGTCAGAGGTACTAGTTAGCGGTTTTTTGTGAGTGCTCCAAACTTTAAATATTTTATAACTGTTAGTGAACTGATTTCCACAAAATTTTTGGACTGGTATGTAATTGAAACAATTATCTTTTGGAAAAGTATAGTTAAGAGTACTTTTTCTTTAATATTTTTGTAAAGAAATACAAAATTGTACCAATATCTCGAGTGAAATGGCTAATTTTGACCGACGTCAGTTAAACATTGACCGGGTGGTCAAAGTTAGACATGAAATATGCCAAACATTGACCACCCCTTTTCCCGCGTTTTTTTAATAGAATTTCATACTAATTTTGCCATGCCGCCAAAAAATAATGTTAAGCCAAAAAGGCGTTACTAAAGCACTCCGGAAGAAGACATCCAAATGGCTCCAAACCTTATAAGAACAAAAGAGAGGTCTATTAATCAATGTTCAAAAGATATTAAAATCGCGAAAGGGACTCTCATTAACCGCCTTAAAAATGAGCGCAAAGAGCGTGGGTAAGCCAACAATCTTCACTAATGAAGTAGAAAAGGCAATAGCTAAAGGCTTTTTAACGGTTAGCAAATGGGGGTATCCTTTCCATTTCTGAATGATAAGTTTGCTGGCAAAAAACTACCTTGATTTCGGAAATCGAAAAGTTGATCGATTTGGTGATAAAAATATGCCAGGTGTTGATTGGGTCAGATCATTTATGTTACGAAATGCATCAATCCTGACAATGAGGCAATGCCAAAATATCAAAACCTCCAAGTCCCAAATAAAATCTGAAGACATAAAAAAGTACTTTAATAACTTAGAAGTTACTTTGAAATCGTCAAGTGGGGAATGGGTTTCTGCAGAGACTTAAATGAATTTAATTATAATAATGATGGAAAGTAATAACCTATTCTTGATATCACTTTTAATAAAGAGCTTTTAACTTTAACGAAACATATTTATGCGATGACCCTGGAACAAGAAAATGTGTTTTTAAAAAGGGTACAAAATACCCAGAACGTGTGATGGATAGTGCTAAAACAAGCATATCCGCTATGTTTTGTGGATCAGGAAGGGGAAAACTGTTGCCACCATATGATCTGTACAAAGCCACACAAATATGGGAATCGTGGGTTCAAGGTGGATCTCCAAGAACTCGCTTCAACCGTAGTAAGTCAGGGTCGTTGCTGTTATATTTAAGGACTGGTTCCTTGAGGTTGTCATAACAGGCGATAATTTGGCAAGCCATTTTTCTGTTGAGCTAGTGGAAGCAGCGGTATCTAATAACATAAGATTTGTGTGCTTTCCGAAATACTCAACACACATTTTTCAGCCTTTAGATGTGACATTTTGCGGGCCTTTAAAACGAAAATGGAGATTCATTTTGGAAAGCTTGTAAAACCCTCAAAGGAAAAACCTACAAAATTTATCGAAAGAGGTTTTTCAATATTTATTGAGGCAATTAATCAAATCATTTGCCAATGAGGGTGGAACATTTGACAATCTTACTGCTGTCTTCAAAAAATGCGGTATTTTCCCGTTCAACCCTTTGGAAGTCCTTAATAGGTTGCCGTCAAATGATGATGGTGATGAAGCCAATGTTGGGCAAGCATAATACGTCACAGTGATAGTAACGAGGTCTGTCCTCGTAAAAAGAGGCCAAAACTAATGGTTGAACCCGGAAAAAGTGTTGAAGGTATTGCCAATGAAGTTGCTTCCCATTCAACACACGACGAAGCGGAAAGTTTTGAAAATGTAGAGTATTTAGACGATCCTGAAGAGAACGAAGAGGATGTCAATGGACCAAATACGGACGACGACGATCTATCAGTGGATCAAATATTTGCCATTTTATGAGCACATAAATAACGACTGAAATATTTTTTTTTTAATAATAAAGAATGTGAATGTGTTCCTTTTTTAGTTTAAGATTTTTCTACCTGTTAATAAAATAAAACGGTTAGGTGTTATTCAAATATATTTTTTATAAAATAAATTAAGTAGTAAAAGTTAGACTTAGGGCAGGAAAACATTGACCACCCATTTTTAGCCTTAATTATACTATTTGATTTAATTGTCTACATGAAAATTAAAACAATAAATACAGCCCCTAATATAAATAAGTTAAGTTCCAATGAATATAATTTGGTAAACTGCTGCATTCTTTACAAATTTGAAATCGGCCAATGTTTGCCAAGTTGACGGTATGCAGGAGAGCTTAGCGAAGGGTCAATAGTTAGAGATTTCGTCAGTAAACCTTTTTATGAAAAGGAATTATGTATGAATTCATCAAAATCATGGGAATGATTCTTTGGAAGAAAGCCCATTGAGATTTTTTAATTTCTAACTTAGTTATTCTAATGTTATATTAATTGATTCCATCGTTGTTCGCGAACAGTTATATAAATAAAAAAGCAGGCATCATTGCTCATCTTGTTGACGAATGCTTGGCTAAAGAAGTCATCAAAATACTTGCAATTTCCTCGATCGCGCGCTTCTCATTTACTTTCTTTTTGTTCCCTTGTCTTCTGCTAGTAGAGGTCAGGGCCGCTCTGGTTCTCCTATTCAGTGCCGCTTTATAGGCAAATTGTTTCCCTATGTGTCTACCTGTCCACATTAGTCTGGTAAGTTAATTCCTATTGGACGAAACCAGCATCCAGTTGGTACCCCGAAAAGGTAAAAAAAAAGTAGTTGCAGAATTGATCATCGTCTGGTTGAGTTCGGAAACATCAACCGAGGTGACGAAATTCTCAAAGCCATCTGATGCTGAAGCTCTCGGCTGTACTAATCTATATCCGTTCATCTGGATGAAAGTTGGAAAACTTCATCTGACACCAAAAATAATCAGAAAGGAAGAAAATTCTCCCTGTCTTCATATCCTCCCCACAAATATCCTTATGCCACACAAGCCAGTTGCGGAATACAAAATTCTTCTCAAACTGCACTCGCGATATCCTTCATTACTTTTTAAAGACACATACAAATACCAGAGAATACATGAAACTTGTAACTTTCGAACAGAACTTTATCACCCTCTCTCCCTATTCGCTATGCCATCCTTTTACAAATTTGAAGAAGTTTTCGGCCACGACGGTATCAGTCCCAATTTTCATGTCCAATTGCAAGTACCATGCCCAGAGGAGCTGCACCACTTGCCACCGTCACTTTCTATTACTGCGATTTTTTCCCTTAGCTTGACTTCACCCCACATCCACATTCGACCGACATTTTACAAACTATTGCGACATTGATTTCACAAAGTACAAACTTGTTGGAAATTAAATTTCCGGTTAGAAGGAGGCAAAACCAGAAGTGATGGCACCATCAGCGGCATTGTAATTGTTTAGAATGCACTGTAATTTAATCGGCAGACAGGATTAAGGACTAAGAAGTCGCCTGGAATGGAAGTAGATCTAGGATCGGTCTTTGCTTGTTTTAACTTTTTCTGTTTATTTTTCTATTTTTCGAATGACCAAACATTGAGAAATGAAGTTACTGATGGCAAGGTGAACACGATGGCGGAAGCAGCAAGAACACTAATCGAAAGGATTAATTTCTTGGAGAGTAAATGTCAGGAACAAATGGAATAAACTGAGATAATTTTCAGTCATTCTGTCTGTCTGTTCTGTGGAATTATGAGTGAACAGAAATAAGTTGCCCCTAGGCAATTGCTTCGTCGTGTTGAAGCTCACCAGCTGGGGGTTGATACTCGTATACTTTCTGGCTATGCGGGTAGAGTTTCAGATCTACTTTTAAATTATATCCGAATTTCTTGTCGGAAAAGCTTCTCGAAAATTATTTGCATTTCACTTCCAAATGAATCCTGCAGAACAGCTCGAGGTCATGATGGTGACAAGTGAAATAATAATTTCCTAAATAGCTTTTGCTAAATATCCTTAAAGAGTTGTCTACTCTGAAAATGTGATTCCATACAAGCAATGACTAATTTATCCTACACAAGGGTTCTAGGTGATCAGAATGCTCTAGCTAACCATTCATGCTTCATGCTCCTCCAGCGTTTACACCAGCCAATCCCTGTAACTCCCCAGTTGAATCAATAGTGGGTGTCAAATATGGTCTGAACATTATGGTCTTTTATCTTTTCGTAACGAGTTAGAAGGCACATGCCCTTCAGTAACGAACCCATGAAGTGGGTCTTGATGGTGACAAATTCTAAAGTCCATAATTGGCTGCAACTGGCAATCTATATTCCTCTCTTTAGATGCTTTGTCGTGGCAAGAATTCTCCAAGTTCAGTGATCCAATTCCAAGCTGAGACGCGATACTAAGCGCCATAGACGCTTAGTATTCCCAATCCACAGGGACCTGCCTAACGGGTGAATCTATGGAGATTTACTTGAGGGAGTTCTTTACTGGTATTAAGATACTTACTTGAGACGGCTATAGCTACGTCATCCGCATAGGCAATCACCCTGCTACCACCCGTTTACAGGTATATCAGAAGTGCATTAATTACTACGTTCAAGAGAAGGGGAGAGAGGAAACCGCCTTGCGGCGTACCTCTGCTGACACATTTTGTAGCAGAAGTTTCACCCAGTTTGATTATCCTGGATTTTAGCATAAAACTCACTGACCCAAGTGAGTCGTCTACCTGCAGAGTTAACAGCGCAGTTGTGATTGCGGATGTGTTGATGTTGTTAAAGGCACAATCTATGTCCAGGAAAGCAACCACAGTGTACTCTTTATATTGGAGGGATCATTAGATGTGGTTAGTCAGTGAGTGCAGAGCGGTTTCCACCGACTTTCCTTTATAGTAGGCATGTTGAGCTATTGACAGAAGCCTTGGATCAATTTTATCTCGTATATGGATATCAATCAGTCGTTGTAGAGCTTTCAGTGGGAAATATAATAGACTTATAGGTCTGAGCTCCTTTGGGACAACGTGGCAGAATAATATCTGAGGACCTCTGTATGGTTTGAAGCTATGCAGCTCTCAGAGCAGTTTGTCTCTTGTGATCAGACCATAAATTTTGGTCCCGGTTGCAGTAGGCCTGTTTGAGTTGCTACTGGCCGCTAATTGAGAGCTACCTGGAAAGTGTGTGTCCAATAGCAGGTTGAGTGATTCATCACTTGAGTTTGTCCAGCAGTCATCGGTTTTGTTTCAAATAGCTAGGCATCATAGGATTTGTAGAGAGAATTTTTCGTAGCCGCTGTGATCAGAGGTTTCTGTGATTTTGTCACATGACATGATGAATGACCTCCAGAATTGTCTCTTTGCTTTCCTCAGTTCTTTTTTGTATAATTTGAGGGATTGTTTGTATGAGTCCCAGTCAGTCACTTTTCTTATGCTGTTCGCTACGTTGAAAGTTTTCTGCAAGTATTTCTGAGCAGTCACAGTGCAGATGTCCACCAGTGTGGCTTTTTCTTGCCTCTGTGGCCAGAAGATCGTGGCCAAGGTAAGCCGATGCCAGCCAGTAGGAGCCTTTGGTAGTCTCTAGTCTGGCAACGGTTAAGTCGAGGTCGCTGAGGTTAGGAAATAAAAATACATTAAGGTTACGTTTCACTAATAAACAAGTTCTGGTCTTACCTTTGTCTCTTGTATAGAGCGGAGCGTATATGGGTGTCCTAAGTCTACCATTAGTATAATGTCTTCTGTTTTTTTGAAAGACGCAGAATGAGTGCGGCAGAAGCCTTTTTTAAGTCATGGAGGTTAATCTGGAGAAATTTTATCATTGCTACGGTTCTCTAGAGTACTCTCCGCCACGGTGTTGTCGAGGTCCTCCGATTCTGAAGATGTACCCAAGAGCTCAGCTTCTTCCTCTGATCGTAAAGGACCTCTTTTTGCTTCGTCATCGGTTTCCATTACCGACATGGTTTCAGAAGAGCAGACCGACGTCTAAATTGTCATTTCGGATAGATTGAAGTCGTCGCTATCCATTTCTGGAAAGGATATCGAAGCTTTAATATCAAAGGTTGAGAGAGAGAGTTTTAAAAAGGTTCAAATAAAATTAAAAAGCTTTTAGAATCAATGAAGAAAAATTCGAACAGATGTAAAACTAATTATTATAATCCCAACTAACAGAAGGAGTCATATAATAGCCTGTCAGGAGTCATTTGGTAGCTGCAAAATAAAAATTATGAAACCAGTCAAATTTTTTCCGACATTGGTTGGGGTTTACAATTTAGAACAAAAAGTTGCAAAAAAGAAAGAAATCTTTAAGATTCCCGCGGGTTTTTGTTAAGTTGGATGCTATCGTCTATCATAAGAAAAAAGTGCATTGGGTTTGTTGGGTAGTACAGTCTCAGAAAAAGTTAATTCCATATACAAAAGCGAAACAAATTAAATCCTTTTTAATTTTATCAATAAAAATATTTCGAATGAGCTAATATTATTCAGACTCAAGTTTAATCACCAAAAAAAGGTGGGTCATTAATATGAATAGGCAAAGTTGTACAAAAGTTCGAAGTACCTACTTTTAATTATAATGATATAATTAACTTACCTTAAAATTAAATGCGTAATCAAAACTAATTTGTAATTTAATTTTTCAATTTAAAATCACTTTAAAACTAAAATTCTTTATAACCACCTGTACGAGTAGATAAGCACTTTGCGGTAAACGAATGTAAAAACTAAAAACAATGCTTTAAAGAAAATCTGTTTTAATAAAAATTGAAATCTGAATCTGAAAAGTACTCAACTACAATCAGTTTACCGTTACAACAATTCAATGACTCAAATAATTGTACATCCAATTATGCGCCAATTAAACATTTCAATTGTTCGCTCATGAAAATACTAAAATAAGTCCGAGATGTTTTTCTGGAGAAATTTAGAGAGAAAATCGAATTTTTCACAGAAGGATGAGTACCCTTTTTTAAAAGGGCAAGATATGACAAAACAACTACGTGGTTTTTCCTTCCTTTTTTTCCTTTCACCGGGCATAATAACAATCGTTTGGCAAAGCTTAGAACGGTTTACGGTCATCGAAAGAAAATTGGAAAATATTTGCTAACGAAATCAATTTGAGACAAGCAATGGTTGCAGGTATTGAGGTAAAGCTTCTTTCATTACCACCCTTTTACTCGTAATACAATATTCGATTATTCATTTTGTCCACTTTTTTTTCCTTACTTGCTGCTTGTTGTATGGG
Organism: Volucella bombylans; assembly: GCA_949129095.1. Lineage (NCBI taxonomy): Eukaryota > Metazoa > Arthropoda > Insecta > Diptera > Syrphidae > Volucella > Volucella bombylans. The sequence goes on along the minus strand of OX422141.1, from coordinate 97,835,738 downwards.
AAACGGTACACTTCCATAAAATTAGGAACACTTTTCAGTCAGGTTTTATTTATTTTACGGTAGTATTGTGACTTTGTCATGGATGGGCATTATACTTAGGTGGGTCTTCAGTCCGGATTAAGGCTAGGTCTCAACCAACAAACATCTATTACTCCAGTTATACACTCGAAGTTTCCCTTTCAATTGTGCAAGTCACTTTAGGAGTAGTATATTTTTTTCTACTGCGTTGTCTTCGGGTTATGGGCGTCAATATCCCTCACTTAACATTCCCTATTGATCTCAAGTGATTGATGCACATTCGTTAAATTTGAAAAGTTCCAGTTCGTTCCATTTAAAAAGTTGTTCAAAATGACTAATTCGCTAATATCCAAGCTTCTGTGTCATAGCGCACAACTATGGAGAGTTAGGTCCTCTAAAGTCTAAAGTTCTTAGTCTTCCTTGACAGAAGTGTAATTCTCAGCTTGATTTCTGATGAGGTGTTATTATCGGAATCAATACCGGAGTCAAGATAGACAAAATGTCTAACTACCTCAAAGTTATAGCTGTCTACCTTAAGGTTTTGTCCGCTTCATCGATATTGTACTCCCTTCTTGTTGACACCATATATTGGATTTAGATTTGGATAATGGATTTGTTGCCATTCAGAGATTAACAAATTTTTGCGGATTCTGTTTTAATATTTGCAAACGCACCAGTGACAGCTCTCGGTATTCTGCTTGCGATATCGAGTACAACGGTAAGACGTCGAACTAAGGACTAAGAACATCTAGATTAGACACTGTACTATACAGTATATATAGTGGTGACCTCATAGAATTATACTCTACGATGGGTACTTTTAACAAGGATAATCCACCCGCTGGAACGCAGATTCTGTAGATTCATTAATACTAAATAAATCCCCGCAAATTTAAGTGCTAATCGAAGAGTTGGTAGATCTTTGCCTCAAATGACTGCTTGGGCTATTTCTGCAACACATTCGGTTGATTGGATTGAAGTAATGGAGATAGTACCGGAAAGGCAAAGCGTGTAACATTTGACCCATTGCACTTACGTCTTTACTTTCCAAACTCATATAAACGCTGATAATAACGCTCATGAAATATCTCGAAACACGACAGATCCTCAATAACAGGCACTACGGTTTTCATAGCAACAGGTTCACTGGTGATTTGATGGCATGTCTCACCGAAAAGTGGAACCAATCTCGCGAAAGCAAGATAATTGCACTGAATATTTTGGCATCAGAAAATGCGTGCATTTGCGATCGATGAATCTCTTCTTCAAGGGATTAAAAACTATCTTTCGGAACGTTCAATTCAAGTTGTCTTAGATGGTTTCAGGTCCGATATCTAGAAAATAAATGCTGGTGTGCCCCAGGACTCCGTTCTGTCTCCTACACTCTTTTTCACTACTTCTTTTGTCTGCCACTTCTAATCCAATATATTCCTTTGCTGGCGACAGTACTCTCTGCTTTTCACACTCGTTCCCGGACTGACGCACCTGTTCTTCTGCTGTAGAACAGGAACGCCAGCGTATGTTAAGCTGATATCAACAGCATACGAATAACTTCTTGGGGAACCATTCACAGAGTATAATTTAATGCTTCCAGAACACAATGCTATGTGCTATGGTTAAAGAGAAATCTAAACACCCCGCCATTGTCCATGAATGACACTTGCATGGACGGAAGCGTAAAACTTCCCATTCTCTGTACGTCAACGTATGTCAACTTACATTGGAATGACCACATATTCGATGTTATCAGAACTGTCGTCTAGGTTTTCTCAAGCGATGTAAGAAATATTTCACCCCCTCTGATCTGGGTTCAATATATAAGGCATCTCTGTACCTCCTAGATAGGATTCAAAGCCTTGAGATAGAACTCATAGGTGATGCTAATATCACTCAGGAAATGGACAATCTCGAACACCGACGTAACATATCGTGTCTCACTCTGTAAGAGACCACCATAGAAATCACCAGTAGAATTCCGCCCCTTCAAACTTTTAACCGTAACACCCATCTCGCTATGAATGTTCATCGGTATCGGAAGCACAACAATTCTGGATGAAAAGAATTCGTTCAAGCAGAGAGTTGTGAATTGGAGAACGGAACTCTTGGAGTGAACCGCATTCCACCACGCATCAAACTCTTGAAAGGCTAAGTAAATATGTATGCCCGCTCAGAGAGCTGAGGGTTTTGAGATTTCCAGTCACATATAGAATCCTGGTCTCGACACTGAAAAGCGGAAAATCTATTTTCACAATGAAAGCAAGAATCGAGAATTCAAGCACGGCTCTTTTCTCATTTGTAGGTATACACAAAGCTATATGGCTATATATACACAAAAGTATACACATAGGTATGGCTTACTTCCCTATATATAGATTGGAGTGGCTAAACCGAAATGAGTGCAGACAAGAGACTTTAGGTCACATTAGTACTTATCTTTTATATTTACTTAGATCAAACTTAAACGTTCCGAGTTTGCTACTGCATCCCTATATACTCGTAGATGGCTCTCTGTGTTGAATATAAAACCTCATCTAATATCCATATAGGAACCATGGGTGTGGAGCAACCACATTTGTTGTCTCGGATGTTAAATAAGCTTTACATCCCTATACGATGAGGCATCGACACGACCAGGAACTATTGCTTTGTGCCAAATTTACCCACAGTACCTAAGCTAGAGCAACATTGCAGTCAGAAGAGTGTTCCTGCTTTCATAAAAATATACAACAATCCAAATAGCAGGCTGTCTCGAGTAAATGGTGACTGTCTCTCGGACGCCTGGCTTTGCTCTAGTCGCACTAATGAACCTTTCCTTTAAGATTCATGTGAAGGTGTGTACTGTCAAAGCCATTTTCCATTTAAAAAGTTGTCACTGGGGTTTTGATGACGTTTCTCCCCAACGTATTTTTGACTCTTATGGACATGACATTTGATGCAATAGGACCAGAACCCTTGTACGAAATCAAATCTTTCCGTGATCGGCAAGAGCACCTTTTCTGTAAGTTTCCGGCCTACGGTCTCATCAGGCTGCAGGTACTCGTTGCTGACGTAATTTGTGCTAGTATTTTAGGCACTTTATCACTTAAGCATTTACTCGTCAAAAGGAACGACCATTGCTTCGTAAGAGGCTTCTCGCTCAGTTCGATAACCAGAGCCCGTTTCAAATTTCAGGTTGAGTGATCGTTTCCTTATTCATCTCCTATGCTATGAAAATAGTTCCAAAACATTCCTTCTGATACCATCATATTGAAATTACTTGCGGTGCTATTTTTTTTGTAATTGTACAAGTATTAAATTATCATATACATATTTATGTACTATACTGATATGTGTTTTACACAAAATAAAAAAAAATTAAATTTTATAAATTCCAAGTGTCGTTATTTTATTGGCGGAGCACTGAATGTACTCGCCTCAGTTTTCCTTTTTCACTTTGCCACAGTTATAAGCCAAAACAACTTGCAATAGACACACACGCCTCGTCCCTTTTCTTATAGGGCTTGATCCTTGATTTCGATTTTTGAACGTGTAACAATGGCAAATATGAAGTCGTTAAGGCGGTGACATTTTGATGAAACTGCTTATGACGACTGTAAAGGTACCGATAGGTACCACGTTGCCACTACGTAGTGCTTGAGAGTTCTTCATAATGATGACTATGATGACAGTGTGTAGTGCCGGGTAAAGGTTTGGTGGAGCAAGTGTAACGATATATCGTATTATGTTGACATTTGTGAAGTTCAGTTCGATGAAGTGAAGGTGTCCTTAGCTTGTTCTTTCTGCCATGGAAAGAAGTGAAAACAATTTGCGGCATGAAAATAAATTGCTTGCGGTGGGCTGTCTGTTATGAGGTGAGGTACATAGTATAGTCTGCTTGTATAGTTTTATTTCAAAGTCGATGGATTGATCCTTGTGCTTGGGTATTATCAACCCTGCAGGATTTTAGTTTGATGGTAAATATATCCAGGAAAACGGATTGATGGTACGAACGTGGGCTTTGATGTTGCGAATTTCCTCTCTCTAATTTATTGTAATCAATTCGTAGTCGAATGTTGACTATAAATGGTGAGATTTGTACTGATTTCTTGCGTTGTTAAGTCAATGTTCGTCGTAAAGAAGAAATTTCTTATAACAATTATGATATACGATAAACTGAATTCTGCCAGGTTTTTATTTTCATCATCAAGCACTTATTAGATTATTCTTACAGCAGGTGGAAAATGATTGAGTTCAAGATAGGGACCTAAATCTGAATCAGTATATACTCACAATGTCCACAATCAGTGGAACAAAAGCCAACTCTGCGTTGTTGCAGCTAAGATAGAAATACACAAGGGAACATCGTTGCGGCATCAGATTCTGTACAATATATTGTTATCGACCATTCTTTACGACTCTTATTTATGAACTGACAAGTAAAAGTCAAACTAAAATGACAACCAAACAAAATCCGAAATTGGAATAAAGACTGATACCAAATTGACGACTTTTGATTAAAATTTGTTTCTAGAACGTAAAGATCTATGTGGCTCAAGAAGTGAAACTCCACTGACTGCCAGACTCACTCAACGCAAGAGATTTGTATGCAATAAAGATTGAACATTTTGATAGTAAGCGAAGTAATGTGGTTGGAAGAGTGAGGATAACAGTAACACTGTCCTGTTTTACAATATTTCGAAAAATTTCGAAGTTTCGCCAACAAAATTTCGCCTCATTTAGCAACTGTATGGGAGTAGGATTCTGCTGACTAAAATCGAAGTTCGATGCGTCATTATTAAACATTGATACGCCTTAATGCAGCTTGTCTTGTCTGGCTACGAGGGGGAAACCTCATCATCGTCATGTTGATGGGAGCCTTCAAAAATATTACCAGGAAAAATAGGCTTGGCGAACGCAATTATAAGGGAGAGTAGTTTGTTGTTTTCCGCAGTGTCAATCGCCTTGTGTCAAAAGCAAGATGACAAAATTGACCATGTTGCCATCTGTCGCAATTTGAAAATAGTCATATGAAAGTCAGCGGCAGACGAGCCAATATGGAAATGGCATGTAACCACAATATTTTCAAAGCCGCAGACCGACTACAAACGAGTATGCTGCAAAATAGGGTCGAGCTAAGATGCCTTAAGGGGCCTTAGCAGACCGCATGTAATCGAGTAACTAACGAAGATCCTCGACTGATAGACCACACAAAAAGAGGGAAAAAAACTATGATAACTGCTATATATCACTATCAGAAAAAACCGGCAGTCGCAGTGGTTATTCGGCCATCCATTCGTCATGAACTTCAGGAATGTAAGCGAATGCCCGATGATGATTCGACAGTTGAGAAAGACTGCGTCTACGAACTCCTCTTCCAAACTTAAGCGCAAAACCCTGAATGTGACGTGAAAGTCGTCGAATTCGGTAGCAAGGCAAAGCGAGAGAACCATTGTGCGGAAGTTCAACGTCGAACAGCTTCAATCGTAAGAGATCGCCAAGGCCCATTGCTATCGAGACATCATTAACCTCGCGAGGAGTTTGATGCCGCTAGCATCGAACATAGAAGACCAGTGGCATCATTGCCAAAGGGCAATCGGAGATCACATTTTTAATGGACTGAGTTCCAACCCGGCCAAACAAAGGAATCACTGGTTGAAACGAAAAAAAGGTTTTGCAGAGCGGCCATGCAGAAAAGAAGGAGAGGGGCGCGCGAGCTCTACGATCAGAAAAGAAAGGAATTACATACTCGTAGGCTCCGCAGAAGAAAACAGAGAGTGGACGAGAAGCGCTTGATTGAGGTCTTAGTGGAGTGTTACCAGAATAATGAAGTTTTTTCAAAAATAGAACGAACATGCCAAAGCTATAAAGCCTGAGCAGAAATCTGCAGGAATGGAGAATGAAATCTTACGGGTTGTCCGATAAATTTTTAGAATGTGGCAGTACTCATTCTTTTGACATTTCCAAATATCATATTCAGAAAATTCGAAACTTGTTGTGGTAAGAAGCAGTGACATGTCAAAGAGCTCTTAGTGGTTTCGTTTTTACATTGTGTTTTAATTAACAATTCAAAAAATGTAAGTTAAGGATTTCGTTGAGTTTTTGGATAACTCAACAACAATACGTACTCGTAGATCGACTTCGTATGGATTTTGGTGACGAAATCCCATCCATTGTACCAATTTATAACTGGCTTGCAGAGTTCAAACGAATTGTGCTAGCGTCAATGATGAATTTCGTGCAAATTGTGCTTGCAGTACTGTTGTTCCAGAAAATATTGATGCCGTACGCACCACAGGCGACAAAACCTCGATATACTCGTATGAAACCAAATCTAAGTGACAATCGGCTGTTTGGGTATTCTCATCTGAGCGAAAACCGTAAAAAGTGACTCATTTTCGAACAGAATGAACCATCCAATCTGGAGGAAGACAGACAATACTTCCGTTCTCCCGCACAAGAGAGGTCAGTACAGGAATTTTCAACCTCAAGTCTAACAAAGCTGCTGAACTTGCTGGCTTCACTATCAACCTATTTAACGCAGCAGGTAGTGATTGGGTATGGAGCGTACATCAAAACTTCACTAAAATCTGGATCAGAGAAAGTATGCCCGAAAATGGAACCTCAGCATTATTTGTCCAATCCTACAGAAGGGCGATCTGAAGGGGCGCATATAAAATTCTGTCTGCAATATGATGTGAAAGCCTAATACCTTTAGTTAATAGACTGACCGGCACCTGATTGTGGTTTTAGGATAGAAAACTCCACCGTAGGTAGATAGATCTTGCCACTACCGTAGAAGATGGGAACAATCCAAGAGCTCCAAATCGATATACCATACACCACTTCTTCTTCAGTTTCAGTGCCGTGTACGGCAGCATCTATAGGAACGAACTATATAGAGCCATGTCTATGCTTTTCTGGCACCGAATTCCGCAAACGTGAGTTTCTCTCCTGTATACACACACCTAAGAAAACTCATATTCATTTACAGTGTACACATTCTCAATTCACGCGCTGCTCCAACGTGTTGTGAGTTTGAGTGTGCTGAATGTATACTACAGTATTTTGTCAGCTGAATGAACTGAATTTAGTTTTCATTCTCAGAGAATTTAAAAATTCAAATTCAAAGATGAGCTCTGTGTTTAGCAACAATATAAGAAAATAAGAAATCGGTATATACTCGTAAAATTATTTAATAGAGTTTTTTGTTTGTAAACGGTTTTCCAATAGGGACTTGACAACTTTGAATTTAATTTGTGAACTCACTCTTTCACTAATCACCAAACTGTCACTGTCAATTTATTCAGTAAACTCATCATTTTCATCGTGGTACAGTATACGAACAAGCAACGTCTGCAAATTATAAAAATTTTCTACCGAAATTCGGAGTCGGTGTCTGCAACTTTAAGAGCGTTAACTTCAATTTTCGGTCGTAATTCTCGCCCTAGTAGACAGGCAGTAACAAGTTTAGTGCAAAAATTTGAGTCTACATATTCGTCGTGTGATGTTGCCGTGTCAGTGAGACAACGGGTCGAAGTGTGGAAAATATCGCTGCCGTTTAGGCGTCCGTAGCAAATGATCCAAATCAATCAATTCCACTGCGTTCTCAAGAATTGGGCATCGCTCAGACCACATTATGGCGTATTTTGCGTAAGGATCTTGGTTTACAACCATACAAGATCAAGCTGACTCAAGACTTGAAGCCGATGGACCATTTGAAGCGACGTACGTTCTCCGATTGTGTTCTGGAGAAGATGCGCCAAGATGATGAATTTCATCGCAAAATCATCTTCATTTTTGACTCAATGGGTTCGTCAATAAGCAAAACATGCGTTATTGGTCGGGTGAAAATCCACATGTGCTTCATGAATCACCTCTTCATCCACAAAAACTAACTGTTTGGTGCGGTTTGCATGCCGGCGGCGTTATTGGGCCATAATTTTTCGTCGACGATAACGATCGTCACGTTATGGTCAGCGTTATCGTGCCATGATAACCGATTATTTTTGGCCTGAATTGGAAGATATGGGCTTGGACAACATGTGGTTTCAACAGGATGATGCCACAGGCCACACAGCACACGCTACAATCGATTTATTGAAGAGTAAGAAGAGTAAGATGGGCCAGTTGATTGGCCGCCTCGTTCGTGCGATCTAACGCCGCTTATTTTCTGTGGGGTTACGTTAAGTCATTGTTTTATACCAACACGCGAACGCGAAATAGAGGCCGTTTCGGACGAAATGTGTGGCCGAGTCGTTGAAAATTGAGTCCAACGAATCGACTGCTGTATACGTGCCCGCGGTGGCCATATGAACGAAGTCGAGTTCCATTCATAAACGTTTTGATTGTACTTCAAGCCGATAATAAAGTTTTTAAAATATCTCAAATGGTTTGCGTTTTATTAAAAAAAAAAAAAGTTGTCAAGTCCTTATTGGAAATCCCAATACTAGTATTCAGGGAACTAAAAGTGAATGAGGTGGAAAGAAGTGTTTTTGATCACAGAGTAACCGTTCTCAAAAATTATCATGGCAAACTTCCAACTCAATCAAATTTTGAAAATATATATTAAATGTTTAACAAATCCCACGGAAATATCCAACAGCTATGTTAATTTATCGATAAAACCGTTTTTAAAAATTCTCCAAAAAAAAAAACGTGCAGCAGCTTTATCATCACAAAAACCTAAGCTATTCCGGAGGGAGATTGGAATACATTTCATGTACTAAAGTAAAATCTTTTTTTCGAAAAGGTAAATTCATTCCTTTATTTTCAGAAATTGCACAATATGTTGAAGATTTCATTTCGGGTTCAGGAAAAAGGTCGTCCGCGATATTCCCTTAAACAATGTCTGTATGTTACACTTTGGAAGTTGTGTAATTTAAATAGCTTCAGAGAAATTTCCGACCGATTCAACATCGGACGTGCTACATCCCATAGAATCTTTTTAAAAACCATAGAGCTCATTCCTGAGCTAATACAGTATCATAAAATTTACACCTTCCTACGAGTAGTTTACGCAAAGCAAGACCATGGAAGATTTTCAAAACAGCCGATCTCATCCATTTAGATTTGTGCTAGGGTGCATGGACACATTTGTATATCACAGCCCAAAAACGGTTCAGTAAGTTTCTATAACCGCAAAGAATTTTATTCTGATATTGTTCAAGCAAATTAACAACTTTTTTAAACACCCCAACAAAAGAAATTTAACACAATATTAAGTTCCACTACGTTTCATGTTGAGCAGGCTTTTTGGAATTTAAAAAAAAAAGTTTCGCATTTGAAATCACATTGAAATTCAAAATACAAGCCTGGTGCTACATGTATGTCCTGGTGCTACATACTCGTAACATTATTATATATTTTGAAGGCATAAGTGATGGAGAAGAATATGTAGGCCTTACGGAACACGATCACAATAATAATGAAGCTGTTGACCCGCAAAATGTAGACCATCCACGAAGTGGTGAAGCGAAAATTAAATGAACCACCCTTGTTGCGCATGAAAACTAGCATAAAAGAAAATGTATTTTTCAAGACTTGACTACTATAAGTGCCGATTCAGACAGAATCCAGTTCAAAAAAAACTTAAATTAAAATGCAATTATTCTGATTTCCGAAATTTATTGTTTAAATTGCAAGTGCGGTCACTCTGCTGGCTTAACTGGGAATGCCCAACCATTCGCCGCAGTTGTCATAACGACACCTTCCTGGTCCAGCTGTTTCTTGAAGGCATATTTTTCTGGTCAATGACCCATTGCGGACCTTTGCGGAAATTGTTAAGATCTTAGCTGCTACCACATAGCGTATTTGGGTTTTCGTTGACCAGCGAGTGCATACATTACCAATACACACTTATGTGCTAAACGCCACTGAAAAATTCACTCATTGGGCGGGGCTAATTGTCGAAAGAGTATCATTTTTGCCTATGCACCCCTCCCATGCTAGCGCCTCCACAGCTAATGTGTGAGTTATGTCAGCTGATGCGTGTTTGCCGTCGGCTTTTCGAAATTGGTAAATGCCAGCGGGAAATATGCAGTTTGTAAGAAGCTGATTTTCTTGATTGTAGGATGATGCTTGTTGCGTTGCAACAACCCTTAATAATTTCTGTTCCGGTTGAAATAAAAACTAAATGCACAATTATTTTAATACCAATATTTATTTTTGACCAAGATGTTTCCTCAATTTTTTTCATTTCGGAAACCTTTTCTCTTTCTACCTCCACCTTCTCTTCTTTAACTTTTAGCTTATCTGTTTCCAATTTTATAAGTTCCCTCAACATTTGTCTGTCTTCCACAGCCTCATCTTTCAAGACATTCATCACTTCACACTTTCTTCTTTTGTTTGGAAGTGGTTGGGGTTTTGGTTGGAAGTGGTCAAGCAATTGATTTTCTGTAACAGTTGTGTCTTCATTCGTTGTTTCTTTATTAGTAGGAATTTCCTCGATGTTTTTTAAACTGGAATCAGGATTATCCTGAGGTACAACGATATGCGCTCGAGTCCAATATACCTCACCCAACATGTCAAAATACTCCCATGATGTTGCTGTTTCGCAGTTTGTGGTATTCGTTTTTTTATCATATGTTACCATAAGGTTCATGAACTTTTTATTTATTTGTTCCCAAGAAAATGGAAACTGAGGACTAACTTCTAGAATTTTCTGCAAAACCCTCTGCCACAAAATCAAGGGTTTTTTTATTTTGCTTTTGAACTCTCCTTCCATTGCCAATCTGCAGCATTCTTTGGTCGTGAATCCAAGTATTTTCACTGAAATAAACAATACTAATAATAATTGGGTCAACAATAAACTATTATTTAAGAAAACACACAATAAAAACCGGAAAATAAATGAAAACTTAAGAAAAATACATCTTGCTTACTTCTCTCGTGAAGACTCCATATTTTTTTTTAAGTAAACGTCAAGTCGTCAAATGAAAGCATCCAAATAAAAATGGATGTGTTTCCTGCGCAGTTAATGTGCATATCTGTCATGAAGCTGCGTTAAGAAACTCGTGACTTTGTAAACATTTTCGTTTTTGATTATCGGAACACTTATTATTATTATTAATTTCATTAAAAATTAAATTCAGTCAAACTATTTCACGTCATATGTATTGCTACCACCACTGCCTCATGCAAAGTTCATTCTAGAGGTCCAATTATTTTCGAGCACTTTTTCAAGCGATTTTGGCATCTTATATCGCGTGTTACCCATTGGTTTATCGTCAGCCGTTGCCTGTTTATCGGCATAAACTAGTAACTTGACGATGCCCCACAGAAAATAGTCCAATGGCGTCAAATCGCACAATCTTGGTTACCAATTGGCGGGTCCATTTATTGAAATTCTTATTGCTAAATTCCATTTTAAATAAAACAATGTTTTCGTTAGTATTATGGCATGGATTTCTATCCTATTGGAAAGACAGTTCTTCTACATCGGTATCACGCAAATCTGGGAAGAAATCATTGTTATTAATCGCATTGCATTAATTTGTGCCCCGTCCTCGTTTTTGAAAAAATAAGGATCGATGATGCCACTGGCGTACAATCCACACCATACGGTACATTTTTTTTGGACGCAATGTTATATGGTGAACTTCTTGGAGATTGTCTCCGCTCCAAATACGGAAATTTTACTTATGCACGTAGCCGTTAAACCAGAAATTAACCTCATCACAAAATTCTACGGTAAAAAAACTGGACCAACTTCCAATTGTTTTAAAGCCAATCACCAAAAACCCGAAGTAGCACCCAAGATCTTTACGCAGAATTTTCCAGCTACTGGATGGATAAAGGCCAAGTTGCTGCAAATGCCAACGAATCGATAAATTTTATAAATTGTGATTTAGCTTTTGCTTGCGGAATCGGAATTGGAATCCTTAATCACTACACTTTAAGTCGCTTTAACAGTGACCGACATCGATTTCGATTGTGTTTTTTCTGCTTTCTCAAAGTTGGTAGCTTACTTCTCTCCCGCGCTTTTCCTCTTCCATTCGTTTCGTTTCGTTTCCCTCTCCATCGTACAAGTGAGTCGATTTAGATCAGCCTACCGTCCCGCCTAATAAAAGAAAAAAAAAAAGAATATTAACCCTCCAGTGACATTTAATTTTGACATTCCATCGCAATCCAATTCCAAAAACCCTAAATTTATAATTATATCACCAACTGACCCCAAACAACCTCTAACTTCCGTCAGTGTTTTCCTCTTAAAAAAAGCCATCGATGCCACTATCAAAAACACCGCGATGGCAACCTGCTTATTCTCGTAAAATCCCAACAAGTTGCTAACCTTTTCCTTTCGAAAAAAACCCTATCCCAACTTTGCCCGGTTTCAATATCGCTTCATAGTCAACTTAACTCCTCCAAAGGTACCAGTTCTAAATAATCTACCCAAAAAAGAAATTATTGAGGAGTTGAGAGACCAAGGCATCACAGACGTTTTTAAATTGAAAAAAATTATAAAAAGTGATGTTGCAGGCGTACAAAAAGACGTAGAAGTTCCCTCTGGATCTCTTCCGCCCTCCTACATCTATAAATGTAGGTTGGCACAAGCTCAAGGTGGAAGAATATTTCCCAAATCCGATGCGCTACAAAAAATGCCAACTTCTCGGACATACGATGAAAAGGTGTACTCGTAGCGAAACATGTGTTACATGCAATCTTCCCCCCATCCTTCTACAATCTGTACACGCACTTTATGTGCTAACTGTGCTGACAACCATGTAGCATCTTCGAAACAATGCCAACGGTACATCCAAGGCAAAGAAATTCTTAAAATAAAAACGATAAGAAAGTGTAGCATGGTCGAAGCCAAAAAACTTTACAGCGAACAGAATAATTTAATCCCCCCACCATTCTTATCCTACTCTGCTGTTGCGAGAAATGGAACACAACCGTCTTCACAAAGCTCTTCAAACCTCTCGTCGACCACCCTTCAACAATTCCTTCAAATGTGACACGATCTACCCAAGATAAAACAAATAAATCCTCTCCTAAGTCAATAAATAATACACTAAAACCTAGCAGCACCCATCGTACAGATCTCCCAATCTCAACCATTGCAAACACTCCAAGTCAACCACCCTCTGCTTCGTTGGCTGCAAGATCATCGAACTCACTATGAAGTATTAACAGACATCTGTCGCTTATCAGGCACACAAAGCTCTTCCAAAACGACCGAAACATTCCCCTCAAACTCAAACTCTCACTCATACACATATAATTCTTCAAATTTCCCTAAATCAAGTAATGTTGCATCAAACACAACAATTACCACTCCACACCTTATTAACTCGAATACCCACTCAAACTCTTCTTCTCAAATCTACTCATCAGACTCAACTACATTCAATAACAATATTTCAAATCAAGACCCAATAACTAATTCTATCCTAACATCTGTATCAACTTCACCAATGTCGATCGACCACACTAATAAGTATTACGAAAAAGTGCCACATAATGAAGATCATGATGATGGCGACATCTAACAATAATATCGTATCCCAAAACAATGACTCTGTTGTTCGGACGTTGAAACACTCAAACTCCACCAGGAATTTCAGTGGTTCAGCATCGGGGCGACAGAGTCAAACTCGTAACCAAAATACTTCAAACACTAAAGACTTTTCACAGTATAGTCCCACTTATACTGCACAACTACAAAATCAATCCTTATTGTTCTCCAGTGGAACCTTAACGGATACCTCAATAACTATCAATAACTAGAGCTCCTAATAAAAGAATTTAGTCCCCATATAATCTCCCTCCAAGAAACACATATTCCCACCCACCCTCCAACCAAAAATAAAACTAAAGCACCAAAACAGTACGCACCTTATTTCCATAATTTAGATATAATTACATCAGGTAAACAAGGTGTAGGGCTTCTCATCCATAAATCGATCCCGCACAAACCCCAAACAATAACCTCAAATATCCCAGCAATTGCAGTTGAAATTGATCTAGGCATTAAATTAACAGTTTTATCCCTCTACATCAATCCATCTCAACCCTTTTCTTCATCAAACTTGGAAGATATTGTAAAGTCTGTAAAACCCCCCGTTTTAGTCACTGGAGACTTTAACTCTTGGAACCCTCTCTGGGGCTCACCTGTTGCAAACACAAGAGGCAAAATCGTCGAAAACTTTTTCATAAATTCAAACTTATCTCTTTTAAACGATGGAAGTCCCACCCACCTTTCTTCTCACAAAACACTCACACATGTAGATCTCACTTTTTCATCTCCACAAATATTACCCAATGTCTCGTGGCAAAGACTTGATTTCCTCCACGGTAGCGACCACTTCCCAATTTTATGCAACATCAATCTCAACCGGCACAACAGCTATTCCAAACCAACCCCTAAATTTCTAACAGCCCGTGCTAACTGGGATCTTTTCCAAATAAAGTTATTAGAGTACTTTAACAAGTAACAAACCACAATCCCCAAATATTAATCAAGAAGCAGGAAATATTAGCAAAGGCTTAAGATTTGCAGCCAATTTATCTATCCCCCAAACAAAAAATAGACCAATAAATTACAATTCCACCATGGGAGGAATGCTGAGATCGCCTCACTCCGTGGAAAGAAGCAGCATTTATGGAAAATATTTCGAAAGTATCCCAATGATACGAACCTTATTAATTATCGAAAAGCAAATGCAATATTTCGTAGAAAAGCCAAAGAGGCCAAAATTGGCAGCTTCCAAAAGTTTACTTCCAATCTAAATCCAAATACGACAAGAAAAAAAATTTAGGCTGATGTCAAGTGCCTTACTCCATTAAAATAATACACACGGATTCAGAATCTCTCACCGATTCCCACCGAATAGCCGAATACTTTGTCAATTGCTGGTCCACATATTCCAATGACTCTAATTTTTCTGTCCGGTTCCGGGACTCAAAACGTGCAGCATTAAACCAGACATTCAGAAATCTTAAATTACCCGCAGCCGCGAAATATCTGGATTTACCTTTTAACTCTCTTGAATTTGAAAGTACTCGTAGCTTAGATTCAGTCAAGGGCAAAACTCCCGGTCTCGATCGTATTTCATATCCGATGATTAAAAATGCCCATTTCAAGTAAGAAAACGTATTCTTGTTTTATTCAACAATATTTTCGATCAAGGCGCAATACCGCAGTTCTGGAAAACTGCAATAAACGTTCCAATTCCAAAACCAAATAAACAGCCATATGATACCAATGGGTGCAGGCCGATTTCATTGCTTTCATGCACAAGTAAACTTATAGAAAAAATGGTTTCCAAAAGGCTGCTTTGGTTTATTGAAAGACAGAATCTCATAAATCTGAACCAGGTCGCTTTTAAACACGGCCGCAGTACCATAGATTCGCTTCTACATATCGACGAGTTTATATCCTCAGCACTCTCATGTAAAAACCATATATCTATAGTATCAATCGACTTTGAAAAAGCATTCGAACGAATTGGAATACATGTCATTCTGAATAAGCCAAAAAGCTGAAAGATCGGCCCCAAAATGTTTAATTTTATAAAATCGTTTCTTTCGAATAGATTTTTCAGATCAAAAGTAAATAACGCTTTCTCCAAACTGCATACACTTAAAAACGGCATCCCACAGGGATCTCCCCTATCGGTAGTGCTTTTTATTATTGAATACAATGACTAAAGAGAAATAATTCTAAAATTCAAAAACATTGATCATTCATTATATGCAGACGATCTGTACTTATTATCTAAATGTAATGACATATTACGAACAGTTAATTTATTTAAAAAAGTTATTAATTGCATAATTTACTGGTGTATACAGTCAGTCACTTGCCCATGGCAAGTCAGTTTTTCATTTGTAATTGGAACTTAGACAGAAAAATTCTGCGTGTGAAGGCATAACACTGACACGTAGATTTGGCTATTGTAAAGTTTCAAGCACAGAAAAAAAATACTGTGAATTATAACTCGAATCACTCTAAGTGAAGCAAAAACTCTCCGTCCTATTCGGACTCCCACCCCCTGGAGAGCGAATATCGAAACCAAACGCAGCTGAAGGCTCCGGCCCATAGAATCCGTTGCGACTGTTACGATGCCGGATAGGTTGACGTTAATGTATTTGACGGAAATGACAGTCCCATAGAATCCGTGGCATACGTTGGCAGAATAACGAACGAAACGAAACAAAAAAATTTAAATGTCATTTAATCTCAATATTTTCTTTCAAGCTATGGCAATTTCTCTTCATTCTCTCAATGTCTACACCAATGAAAGTGCTTACTCTCAATTTGTGAATGCGTGAACCTCAATATGTGAAAGTATGGTCCTCAATGTGTGAATGTGTGAACTGCCAAAGGATTGAAAAGTAGAAAGTAAATCTACTTTATCCGTCCGTTCCGTCATATCCTTTGTTTATGGGCCTGCTTCCATAACAACGTGTATATTCTATCGAGCTGTCCGTCGACGCAATTCACGCAACGGACGCAACGGATTCTATGGGCCTTGGCCTTGAGTTTCAAACCACTACAAAAAAAACATTTTTCCTTCCCCTCCTTCTCTTTCCGCCCGCGCCCAGGCAACAGTAAAAGCGTATTTAACCCCTTAGGCGCGCGTAAATTATAAAAAAAAAATAATAAAAATAAAAACAAACATCTTCATATTTGCCGAAAAGTAAATTGTTCTAATTTAGACATCAATGTTAGTAATATTCATACACCAAGTGTAAATATTTTAAGCATTTTAGGAATAATATTTGATAATAAATTTAATTTTAAGGCACACTGTATGGAATTAAAAAAGAAACTAGCTACTAGACTAAACGTTATTAAATATCTATCATCACAAAACAGTTACATTCATACTAACACCTTAATTAGCATAACAAAAATGATTATCTGCTCCAAAATTGATTATGGACTAACCATCTACGGTAAAAGTGCAAAATCAAACTTAAAAATGTTACACCCGACTAATCACGCAGCAATAAGGGCAAGCCTAAAAGCGTTTCGAACTACTCCAATCAAAAATATGATGACTGAAGGCGGATATTACTCAATTGAATATAGATCTGAATTTCTGACATCCCGGCTTCTTCCAAAAATTTGCGAATCCTACTGTTCTACAATCCATAAAGATGCAGCCAATATTTTAAGACGCAAGAAGATTCCTAAACAACCATCAACTCTATACCTCGCTCTATCCTATGGGGAAGTTACCGGTATCGACCCTACTGTAAAAAAAAGTACCTGTGGAAAAACATCCTCCTTGGGCACTTCCTCAAAAATCCATAAACATCAGTTTATCAAAATATCCCAAAGATACGACACCTAAGGAAAAATACACCCAACTATCCCTGGATCTTCTGAGCAGGTATCCCAAAAACCTCTGGAACATCCTTTACACCGACGGCTCCAAAAGCCGTGAAGGATCCGGTTTCGCAATTTTCGACATAAACGATCAACTTTTCTCTGCTGTGAAACTCCCATCACACTTCTCCATCTTCTCTACAGAAGCTTTAGCTATACTCGAAGCAACAAGCATAGCGTTAACAACGAAAAGGCAAACCGCAATCTTCACTGATAGTCTTTCCACACTAACCGCTATAAAAAATGTTCAAAATCGAACACCTTACATCAACAAAATTCGAGGTAACTTGATTTCACAAGGAGCAAAATTACAATTGATCTGGATCCCAGGACATGTTGGGATTAAAGGCAACGAATCAGCAGGTCGAGAAGCAAAATCCATTTCCATATGTCCCAATACAAATATAAGTACACATCGTCCTCTCAAAAAAGACCTAGACAAAATCATAAACTTATTCTGGCGTGAAAAAGAAAAAGAAAACTGGACTACCTATATCTACTATTATGCCTCAATCAATCCAGAAGGGATCCCACCATATTATCCCACAAATACAACACCCATAATGAACAGGTGCTTCCTACGTTTGAGACTTGGACATACCTGGATAACTAATAGCCACTTATTAAAGAATGAACCGCCCGCTACCTGTCACATCTGCTAGACGAACACTACCATTTCCATCAAACACCTAATTTCCGAATGCAGCAAAATTAAACAACTTTTTGAGAAACTATACAATAAATCTTTTACTAACCTACTTGCAAATCCGTCAGCAGATAATATAAAAAATGTATATAAAGTATTGCAAGACCTCAAACTAGACAAATGTATTTAAACTCGCCATTTAACTCTTTATACGGTGGAGCGCTAGTGGATTGCAGAGGTGAGTGCCCTGGAGCGCAGATTCCTGCCACCCCGAACGCTTCCCCACACACCAATTTAGCCAAAAAAAAACCTACACATGTATATGTATTATTTAGAACATCACTTTGAAAGACACATCAGTTTTAAATCCCAGCCGTAAGCCTTGGAGCTAGTGCTGTTAGTTTTAAGATTAACCTGTACATTTATGTTTATTGGTTAATAAATAATAATAATAATAATAATAATAATAATAATAAGTCGCTTTAATATGGGTCCATTTACATGAATGAAGGACTTTCGTTAATTCTCATTAAAATTTGATGCACTTCCCCAAGACATGTCATAGCAACGTTTTTTTTTGTGTTTTTCCTTATTTCACATCTTCTCTTACCTTTTAATTTGAGTCGCCACTTTCAAGCATGTACTGCAAAAACTCATTTGAACTAAAATAATTTTTTTATTATTCCTTACGGGCAACCTGGGGTAAAAAGTTTCCACCCTTACCTTTACAAATAAAAAAGGAAAAAGTATTTAAAAATAATTATGGGTAAACATTATATGACTCCAACTTGAAACATAAAACGAAATTAAGCATCCTCAGGGAAGGGATGAACTCGTAAAATGTGAAAAAAACCTGACTTTTGGGGAATTTTAAATTCGATTTGTTTTTTTTTTATTATAAGGATTTATAATAAGGATTAAAGTAAAAATGTTGCTTTTGGACTACAAGAACTTACATGGGCCCTTATTCTTTATTGATATTAAGGGATTACTAGTTTAATATCAGAAAATGGAGCACCTTACAGGAATGAATGGGGAGAGATCCTAAGCCCGACTTACAGGCGGTCGAATATACCACTCCTTAAAGACCTCGTTTATTTTTATCGTACTAAAAGATGCCCGTTTCAAGTGTTTGTTTATTAGTGAATGTCATTACAATTCAATCATAGATATTGGCGTTAGTGTTATACAGGATGTGCTTTAATTCGTCAGGAATAGTTTGGCACATGATTTTTGGGTATATTCCAAGAAAAAATCTAATTTTGACTTGATATATTGAGGATTTAAGGAAAGGCGTACTTTGGTGTACCCCGATCCATGTTAACGAAAATTGCTTTGTTAATACTAACGGCAGAAATTTCGTTTAGGATATTATTCTTAGAAGAAATACTAACTTTTGTAACTACTGTGTTTAACCCTTCGTCAATGGATATTTTAAAATCTTCAAATCAATGGAATAGGTCTGGCCTCATCCTCATACATTTTGTATGAAAATTGATGGAACTCAATGAAATGATTGAAGTTCTTTTGTTATTTTGGACATGTGATTGTTTGTATTTTTATTTTAAAGTTTTTTTTTACATAACATTAATAAAGTGTTTTCCAGTAGGGACTTGACAACTTTGAATTTAATTTGTGAACGCACTCTTTCAGTAATCATCAAACTGTCACTGCCAATTTATTCAGTAAACTCAACATTTTCATCGTGTTAGAGTACACGAACGAGCAACGTCTGCAAATTATAAAAATTTTCTACCCAATTTCGGAGTTAGTGCCTGCAACTTTAAGAGCGTTAACTCCAATTTTCGGTCGTAATTCTCACCCTAGTAGACAGACAATAACAAGTTTAGTGCAAAAATTTGAGTCTATATATTCGTCGTGTGATGTTGCCGTGTCAGTGAGACAACGGGTTGGTTGAAGCGTCGAAAATATCGCTGCCGTTCAGGAGTCCGTAGCAAGCGATCCAAATCAGTCAATTCCACGGCGTTCTCAAGAATTGGGCATCGCTCAGACCACATTATGGCGTATTTTGCGTAAGGATCTTAGTTTACACCCATACAAGATCAAGATGACTCAAGAATTGAAGCCGATGGACCATTTGAAGCGACGTACGTCCTACGATTGGGTTCTGGAGAAGATGCGACAAGATGATGAATTTCATCGGAAAATCATCTTTAGTGACGAAGCTCATTTTTGGCTCAATGGGTTCGTCAATAAGCAAAATATGCGTTATTGGTCGGGTGAAAATCCACATGTGCTTCATGAGTCACCACTTCATATACAAAAAATAACTGTTTAGTGCGGTTTGAATGCCGGCGGCGTTATTGGGCAATATTTTTTCGTCGACGATAACGATCGTCACGTTACTGTGAATGGTCAGCGTTATCGCGCCATGATCACCGATTATTTTTGGTCCGAATAGGAAGATATTGACTTGGACGACATGTGGTTTCAACAGGATGATGCCAAAAGCCAGACAGCACACGCTACAATCGATTTATTTAAGAGAAAGTATGGTGAGCGTGTTATCTCAAATGGGCCAGTCAATTGGCCGCTTCGTTCATGCGATTTAACGCCACTTGACTATTTTCTGTGGGGCCACGTTAAGTCATTGGTTTATGCCAACACGCCGACGACGTTGGAAGAGCTCAGAGCCAACATTGAACGCGAAATAGCGGCCGTTTCGGCAGAAATGTGTGGCCAAGTCATTAAAAATTGGGTCAAACGAATCGACCGCTGCAAACGTGGCCGCGGTGGCCATATGAACGAGTCGAGTTCCATTCATAAATGTTTTGGTTGTACTTCAAGCCGATAATAAAGTTTTTGAAATATCTCAAATGGTTTGCGTTTTATTTGAAAAAAAAATTTGTCAAGTCCTTTTTGGAAAACCCTATATTAAGTTCTTCGATTTTACATTTTTCAAAAGCTCACTCATATGCTCAATAAAGATATTTTTACTTAAACCATTTTCATGAAAAATCGTAAAAGTTTCATTATTTAAAGTGCAGATAATTTTTATTACATCCGCACTGCTAAATTATATTTAATACACTCTTCGCACTTTTCGGGTTCCTTTACAAATACTGCAATACCACCAGCACTATATGGATTATTACAATTAAAATACACTTCATAACCAAGGATATTTTAATTAGATAGTCGACCGTCATACAACCAGATCTCAGATGAAGAATAAAATCTGCCAACAAATTCAAAGAATCAATGTGGGCAACAATATTTTTAAAGTTTTTTCTAATATTTCTAATATTTTGATGTAAAACTAAAATAGAATTTGGATTTTGAATTTTTTTTACGTTACAAGAAGAGGTAAATTAATTTTAGAAATAAATAGAGGATAGCTTATAATTTTAAGATATCCTCAAAACATCTAACCTAAACTACACCATCCGATCATTTGAAAATACTTGAACACGTATTAGAAAAAACAGATTCGGTCAGTTTATGACTGAATGAAAGTAAATGTGAGTTCTTCAAGGAAAGAATTTCATATTTAGGTTTTAATATCGATCGTTTTAGATTGAGCAAAAATAAAGACCGAGTTGCTTCAGTCTTAAGAGCACCAATTCCACAGTGTGTTTCCGAAGTTAGAGCATTCGTGGGTATGATAAACTATTATTCAAAGTTTATTCCTAATTTTGCTCATAAAACGCCACCGCTATATAATTTGTTAAAAAAAAAACGTTACAGAAGCTGGCATGTGTTGAAGATGGAAGTAACTTTTGATCAGGTTTCGACACATTTTAATCGAAAACCAATGGTTTTGTCAACTGATGCTTCTAATTCGACGGTAGTTTACTGATCACCAACCTAGTCAGCTTATAGAAAAGACCCTCTAACCATACGGTGTCGAAAGCCTTCGCCAAGTCAACAAGGTAGGTACCAGTGCATTGGATATCGGACACCAGTTTAGACGCGGAATGTGAGATATCATGTCCCGCATTAAAACCGAATTGATTATCCGGAACTATATGTTTGTCCTCAACCCACCTAGTCAGAGCTCTATTGATTACCTTTTCAAAAACCTTACTGATATTGGGAAGCAGACTTATCGACCGGAGATTCGCCGGATTGCATATATCCTTTCGCTTTTTGGGGATAGGTTGAACCACCGCCTTTTTGCAATGAGCTGTATAATGTACATTATTCATTGCATTATTAAACAGGGTAGTGTAAATGTCCACCGCTTCTAGAGGAAGATGTCGAAGCACGATGTTCAGAATACCATCGGTCCCCACTGTTTTCTTAGCCCTGATTGTGTCGAAGATCTCACGGAGTTCTTCCTTTGAAATGAAAGGGGGTAGGTTATCTATGGTAATGACATTATTTGCCATATTTTCGTCGCTCAACCGGGTGAAACCAGAGCCCTCGGATCGCCAGTTCCCTATTTCATTTCGAATGCAGAAGTCGTGAACCAAGACGCGAATGTCCAGGTCATAATTAGGGCCAATGATATCAATGGCCTTGTATACTTCCTGGAAAGTCGCCCCTATGGTCTCAACTTTCTCCTGTTGATCCTCGATCACAAAGAAGTCGTCATCATCAGCGGCCTCATTTGGATCGATACCTGCTATTGTCAGTAACCGTTCGTTGTCTGTTGTCCGGGCTATTTTCAGACACTGAAGGTCGTTTTGATTTTTTCTCCGAAATAGTTTATTTATTTGCGGAAACATATTCGGGTTGCTGGTGTTTACAGCCCGAACCTTGTTGTTCCAATACAAACTTACAGAAATTCTGTAATTTTCTTTTATTAGCGTTTGAATATTTTTAATCGACGACTTCATTGTCCTAATCTCCGGGTCTTGTCGGTCAGTTAACTGTCTATACAAGTTTTTAAGTCTTGTCAGAAGTCTACTTTTCTGTCGGTGCAGTGCGTCAATAGTAGGATGCGGAACAGGTCTTCGTTAGTCGTACGTCGATACCGCGGTATTGTAGTGTCCATAGTTTGTTTAATTGTCTCGTCCATTTGTTTTAGGTAATTGTCGATCTCCTCGTTTGACAAATTCCTATTGGACGGTGGGTGGAGCGTGTTCGAGGAGATCGCTCTAGTCAAGGTTGCGGAGAAGCGTGTCCATCGAGTCTTACTGTAGTTGTAAGTATATATATCTTTGGACAAACTCCTCCAATTCCGCAATTTCGTTGGGAACTGTAATTTCGGTGCTAAAACCGCAATGGTCGCTGTCATACACGAATGTGCGCAGCCTGTTTAATGTTTGTAAATTCATACCTGTCAGTCGTATACGTTCGTCGTACAGCAGTAGATCCAAATAAGACCCGCCTCTGGGAAACGACGGGTTATCCGTCGCTTTAAGACCGAGTCTGTACATGACATCGTGCTGACCCCACCAATCGAGTAGTAGATTCCCTCTAGTATTTGGCAAATTATTTCCCCAATCTCTGTGTCTAGCGTTGAAATCCCCGCCGATTATAAAATAATTCTCCCCCGATTCCAGCCTCAGAAGTCGACAAAGCGTGTCGAACTCTGTAATGAATAGGGTGGATTGTGAAGCCTCCGGTGCATAAACAGAGGCCAAGTACAGCCGCTTTCCACTGCGGAGCGGGATGTAAACGACGACTGCCTCCAACACCCGGAACCTGCGCAAAACGCCCTTGTACACTCTGTGAAATTTTATACCTTCTATCTATATCTTCATTAAGGATCGCGACACCGCCTCCACGTTTGGATCTGGGCCGGTTTCTTCTTCTAATAATATAATTATTGTACTCCAGTGTGTTCTTATCGGTTAGCTTGGTTTCGCTAGCAAAAAGGACATCAGGAGTTTGGTCTTGTAGCAATTTAAACATCGCGGCTCTTCGTTCGATCCTAATCAGTGAATTAACATTCACCGGAAGGACCTTCAAAGTTTGCTCCACCATGTGCGTACCCAGTACGACATGTGTTGCGTAAGGCCAGGCAACAGCGCGTAGAATTGGTCCAGCCGCTTGGCTTGTTCTTGCAGCTGAGCCATCTGCCCTTGGATTGCGAGCAAGATGGCCAGCATGTTAGGTGCAGCTTCCGTTATTCTCGGCATTGGCGCTGGAGAAGCAACAGTCGTTTACTGTACCGTAGCCTCCCCACCTGTCACCATTTGGGCGTAGGAAATTTGGGACGTGACGGCTGATGTTTGAAACCTAACAGGTGAACGTTTGACCTCCACCTTCTGCTGCCGGGCCAGTTTTGCTTTCTTAGTGTCAGCGGTTGCCCTAAGCCCCGATAGTTTGCAGTGTGTCCCACGTTTCCACATAAAACGCACGAGAGCTGCGACCTATCGGATGCTCCGTCAGCACCCAGAGCACACTCCGCAGAACTGTGGTTATTAGCGCACTTCACTCATCGAGGCTGCATTTGGCAGTTCGACGCGGTGTGCCCGAACCTCTGGCAGCGAACCCATTGAATAATGCCTTCGCTCCTTTTTAATTTTTCCCAGTGAACCACCTCGTAGTCTAGAACATTGATACTCCTTAGACTATCCAGACGGTTTTCGGGACTGAGCTGCACCAGGAAGAACGGCAGACTCCGTTTCTCCCGCCTGGCTCTAGCTGTGGTAAATGGCTTTACCCCCACAAACTTGAGTCCTTCGCACTCCTTCTCTTTGAGCAGTACCAGGATCTCCTCAGGATCAGAAGACGGTTCCAACCCCTTCAGCAGCATCGATTGCCGCTTTTCACACTTTGGTGTAAATGAGTAGTACTCCGTCGTCGTCTCCTTTAGGAGCTCTTTCACTTTCGCGTAGCACTCCACTGTATTACAGTGGATGGCATGGCGATCGTCCCCAATCGTTTGATATTAAAATTATTACCAATGACCAACTTACACAGGTCCTTGGTTTCATTTACATCCAATTTATAGGTGTTGATAGGAGGCACCTTCCTCTTCTGCTACTGCTGTTTCTGTTGTTGTTGTTTTTGCTGCTGCTGTTGTTGTTGTTGCTGTTGCTGCTGCTGCTGTTTTTTCAGCTGCTTTGGTTTCAGCTGTTGTTGTTTTTGCAGCTGTTGCTGTTTCTGCTGCTGCTGTTTTGTTTGTTGCAGTTGTTGTTTCTGCTACTTCTGTTTTTGTTGTTGCTGCAGTTGTTGTTTCCGCTCGTGTTGCTTTTTTTGTTGGTTGCTTTCTGCCTCTAACTGCTCCCGCTGTTTCTGTCAGCTTTTCTATGCTGCAGCTAATATCTGTAATCATTTCATCCTCATCTTCGGACTCAGATGCAGTTAGAGAGGCAAAGTTGTTGTTGCCCCCCTCATACTGGACTTCATCAGACATAAACATCAACTTTTGTTTTTTTCTGTTTCAGCTGCTAAAGCATCACTTATTTTTGTTTTTGATAAATTCGGAGTGGTGTTCAACCTGCTCCTCCTTTTGATGGCTTTCGCCACGGCACCGGCAACACTTTTGTTGCCTTTTGCAACTCCCGTTATGTGAAGAGCGGAACGCTCTCCACCATCCATCACGTCATGTAGTAAACACTTTAATTTACACTTTCTGATCACTGATTGTCTTTTAAAATAGAAAGAAAAGAAAAAAAAACGTTCGCGGAGGCTGGGAAGCGAACCCACAACCCCGAAATTTGTCGTCCGGGTTTTTGCCACTTAGGCTACCGAACACTTGTCAAATTGCTAATTGAAAGTATACTTCTTTTTTTGTTTTTTTTTTCTTCCACACTTGTAAAGTCGAACACGAAATATGCCTGATCTCTACGGAGGTCTATGAGCGACTGTCAACTTTCATATGCTGACAATGTTGTGGCGAAGTTCAAAATGTCTGATGCTAAACCAGTGATGACACCAGCGGATACATCGTTCTATAAAGATGTGGGCGAAGGAGCTTCCGGGTCTGACACAAATTTTCCATACCGCGAGGCCGTTGGTAGACTCATATACTTGGTAATCGGAAGTAGGCCTGACATTTCTGTTGCTCTCGGCATTGCTAGCCGCCATTTGGAACAACCTACCACACAGCCCGTTAGAGCAGTTAAACGTATCATCCGATATGTTGCGGGGACTTTGTATTATGGTATATGTTTTCAAGTGAATTCTGATTTAACTATGAATTGTTACAGTGATGCAGACGTTGCCCGTGATCGAGACACACGGCGTTCAATAAGTGGGTACGTTTTCCTTCTGGGTCAGTCACCAATATCGTGGGCATCGCAGAGGCAAACATGCATGGATTTATCAACTATGGAAGCCGAATATATGGCACAACACAAGCCGTAAAGGAAATAATGTGGCTCAAGCGTCTACTCAGGGAATTGCTTCCTCAATACAGTTGTTGTCCTCTTCTTTATGTTGACAATCAAAGTGCGATCAAATTGGTGCGAAACCCTGAATTCCACAAGCGCAGCAAGCATATTGAAGTAAAATTCCATTTCATTCGGGAAAAACTGGCTGAGAAAGTTTTTCAACTTGATGATGTATCTACAGTTAGAGAAGAGAGAAAGATTTCAATACCTACGATTAAAAATTGGTTTAGTTTCGCTTCGATATTGGTAGTATTTGTTAAAGCTTTCAATTTGCTCTCTTTTTCTTAATTTGAATTGTTTTAAATTGTGAACTATTTTTTCTTTTTTTCTTCACTGTATTGTTATTCCTAATATATCACAGGAAGTGTGTCAGGATTTAACGAAGGTTAGGTCGAACCTTAAGCCACGTCATATAGAATCTTTCCATGTTAACGCTGAAAAATCAAAGTCTGTTGAATGCAAACAACAGCATGAACTTGCACATTGTTCATATTTTCTATCTCTTGATATTAACTCTGGTTGATGATTTGTAAAATAAGGTATCTCAAATGCAATTCAAAGTTCAGAGGCAAGAAATGCGATAGAGGCCACCATACATTCGTTCATTAATCACCAGCACTAGAAACTTCGTCTTGAGCCAATAGCCTAATATTTCACCCTCTACTCGTATTAGCAACGATTTATCATCCTTTTATAATCGCGTCTCATTATCAACATCCACATCAAGTAATTTTCTAATTTTCTGCCAACTGCTACCGTATTGGTTTCTAACTCCATTGGGCAATTGCAAGCCTCTCGAGTTCTTCTACACAGTGGGTCTCAGGCTTCATTCATCTCGGAATCATGTGTTCAATGGTGTTCAATGAGATTATATGGTCGTTTTTCTCTCAATGATGTAAGTGACACACTGGTTGGGTGCACTTGTGGAAGGATTACAACCCAACTTTCTTCTCGTTTTGGCCAAAATTCAACTCATATAACTACATTTACTTTATTTAAGTTAACCGATCCTCTTGTCAATCAGTCATTTCATACAACAGTCACATAGTAAGAGAAAGTAGTAAGGAAAATGTGTTTTTCCTAAAAATCTGTACACCACTTGCGATAGGACAGTTCTATTGTAGTCAACCGTTGCCGTTCATATCGACGCAGGTGTAGAAATGCAAAAATTCTGGGAAATTGAGACACATACTTCAAATTCTTACGCATAGATGGAAGAACATTTCGTTCGTATTCGAACGAACATTCGTTCGTATTAGAATTTCCTTTCCGATCAAACCAATCAGTTGATTACGGCGATATATTTTCGTTGCTCTTCGTCGCCTGCTTAGCAATGTATAAAGTTTTGTGCTCAAAACAAGTTATTTTGCTTTTATCCCGGAGTATTTTAAGATAGGACATATGGAGTAAACCACTGCAGGAGAAACCGATATATCTAAAACTTCCGTTTACTACCTTCCGGATCACCCAGTGTTTAAGGAAGATAGCGCTACCACAAAAATTAGAGTCGCTTTTGATGTTCCTTTTAAATTTTCCTCGAACCTATCTCTGAACGAAACTCTAACGATTGGCCTTCCTATATAGAGGCATCTATCCGCAGTTCTTCTACGCTTTCGACGTCATATGTACACAATATCAGGGGATATTGAGAAAATGTTTAGGCAAATTTGGGTCGCTGTGAAACATGTGGATTTTCAGAGCCGTTCAAACATTATCGGCTTCCTACCATTACGTACAGAGTATCTTGCGCCCCATACCTGTCGGTTCGAACATTGTGTCAACTTGCAATAGACTCGTAGAAGGAATTTCCTGAGACATCGGAAATCTTAAAAAGCGATTTATACGTCGATGACCTGTTGGCAGGTGCTGATACCGTTGACTAAATGTGAAATTCTGTTAGGGATTCATTTCAATTTAAGGTTGCCTTGCCTAAGCGACTTGTATGTACCAAACGCAAATTCTTATCCGACACTTCCCGGATATCTGATCTCTTGGACTTTTGGCACCACTTGTTATTGCATTAAAAATCATTTTTCAACAGCTATGGAAATCCACACTGCCCAGAGATGACACTGTTCCTGTCGAAATTGCCAAATCTTCATCGTATTTGGTACAATAGTTCCGTGGAGTATCATGGGTTTTATGATTCTTCACTAAAAGCTTATTTTGCCGTTATTTATTGGAACAGTACAAATTCTGATGGATCTTTAGTTTCTCGCAAAAATTAGAAACTAATTAAAGCTTTGAATTATGTAATGCATATTGATGTGATAATCAATCAAACCCAATGACACTTGGTTTTATCAAACGATGGTCTAAAGAATTTTGCAACCCTTATGTGACAAGGTCACTTTATATTACCCTTGTCCGGCCCCTTCTCGAATATGCAATCCAATTATGGTCCCCCTTTCAGCGAGTGCATACATACTCGTACTCGTATATGCCACCTTAAACTAAATACTAAGAAGCTAGCAGCTTGGACATCATTGAAAGATTTAATAAACGTTATTAGGAAATCATCGAGCTGACAATTTTGAAATGTTAGTCGCAAAGTTGTTACTTACAAGGATTCATTTCTTGCATTCATATTTTGATTTTTTTCCAAAAAACCTTGGGGCGGTGAGTGACGAACAAGGCGAACGCACCAGGACATACTCGTAAAGAAGATCGGAGAACATTATCGGGGTCGGTGGGATGCAGCCATGTTAGGAGATTACTGTTGGTCTATAAGGCGAGAAGATTCAACAAGTCACAAAAGTAAAAGAAGAATACGTGATTCATAATAAATCAGAATTTCAAATATTTATGTTTTAAAATGAATTAAATGAGTTAACCTTTTGAATTTTTAAGTTTCAATGCCAATAAACGTTTTGTTACTTCTAATTTTGTATGTATTGTATTTTGATATTAATTTTCATAACCATCACACTGAAATGGTACGTGTTACAAGGTAATCATTGCTACAATATATCCTTAAATAGAAATAGAATACCTTATTTTACTCATGTTACACAAAAAAAAAAATTAAACTTTTCCACAGTGTTTTAATCCTTGGGAAACCAGTCTGATTGCCTGTTCACATTGGGGCGGGCAGGAAGATTGTCTGAAAGAAAGGAAACGCTTTTTCTTGAAGTGGGAAGAAGAAGGGTTACTTCCACCGAGAATCCATTTCTAAGTCCGCTTTCACACGTCGCAAGTGTGTAATGCGCATGTTCTGGTTATTTTCTTTTGAATTGTCATTCAGTGATGCGCGCAACTCTACATGAAGACTTTCCCCTTCTTTGAGTTTGCATGTTATTTGACAGTTCTCTTTCATTTCATCTTTGGCGCTCAGTCTTTCATAATTGAAAATGTTAATTCTTTGGTCCATTTCAGTTCATCCGCCATACTGAAATTTTGTGCTCGTAACACAGCGAAAGAAGTAATGAAGCAAATGCGAAAAAGAAAGAAGAATGAGAAAAAAAAATGTCAAAAACTTGCAATGAAATTGCTACCCACATGCAGTGGGAATTTGGTTAATTGGGTATTTTTTGTTTCATTATTTCTCTCTTTTGCACTCATTTGAATCTTTCGAAACTTGCGACGTGTGAAAGCGGACTACGTGGATTTCGGGTGCAACACATAGTTTTTTTTCCATATCGTTCCATATCGTTCCATTTCTGACATATTTTTTCATTTTAGTTTTGATCGTTGAGTAGAAAGGAAGTGTAAAGAATAAGAAAAAATGTATGTTTCAGACCAACTGCTCAAATTTAAAAATTAAAAATGCTCCGATTCAAGTGTTCCACTTGTCAAAAAGTCTTTCAACCCCATGACAATGTGAACACGACGTTCATGGTGGGGACTTTCATCCCGCCGCCAATGTAAACAGGCACAATTACACATTTTCTGGAAAAAACTGACTTCAAAGTCAAAACTTAGCATGAACAAGAAAAATGGAACAGGCTTCCAAATTGGATGTGAATACTTAAACAAGACATCAACTTTATTTAACCCTTCTGTCAATGAATAGGTCTGGCCAGACCTTTTTCGAAATCATTTTTTCCTAATTGATTGGTAAAGATACCAAATTTCCTGACTTTGTGAGCGTACATATTTTTAATGCTTTAGTGTGGACAATAAATTGTATATCTAAGTGGGTGAGAAAAACAAAATTGTTCTACAACAACCCCTAGAATCAATGGAATAGGTCTGGCCAGTTCTTGTTGCATATTGTATAGAGAAACGTATTTATCTAACCTTTCCTCCGAAAAAAAGTCTTCTTACCTAAGTCTGTCAAGTAACTATTAGTTTTGTTTTTTATTACGGTATTTGGCAAAGATATGCAACTGTCTGGAGTTGTCCACTAATTACTTATGTTTATGACGTATGTAGGCCATTGGATCACTTGAACATTTCGTATTTGATTGTAAATCGATTATTGCTTACGTCGTCCAGATAATTAGTTCATTAGTGCATTTTACAGTTAATTATTTGCGTTCAGTTTGTGGGTATTTATATATCATTATTGTCCATCAGTAGTCATTACTTGAGCGAATTAGAAGCAAATTAGGAACAACATACTTATACGAAAGTAAATTATTATGGCTTATGGAAGAAAGGGAGCAATACTTTAACAGGCTTGGCGATAAAGTACGAGAGAGTGGCCCTGAAGTAGAAGATTGTAGTGGTGATGACGATGAGGACTATGCTCCCGATAGAGACAATTTTGATGCGGAGACAGACTTGGTAGTAGGGGGAATATCGGATATAGAAGCCTTGATGATGATGATATGCTGGAAGAGTTATAAGCAGAAAACGAGTTCGCCATCCACAGGAGAAGGTCGAGGCCATAGGGGCGACTTTCCAGGAAGTATACAAGGCCACTGATACCATTGGCCCTAATTATGACCTGGACAATCGCGTCTTGGTGCACGACTTTTGCATTCGAAATGAAATAGGGAACTGGCGATCCGAGGACTCTGGTTTCACCCGGTTCAGCGACGGAAATATGGCAAATAATGTCATTACCATAGAGGGTGACCTACCCCCGTTCATTTCGAAGGAAGAACTCCGTGAGATCTTCGACACAATCAGGGCTAAGAAATCAGTGGGGACCGATGGTATTCCGAACATCGTGTTTCGACATCTTTCTCTAGAAGCGGTGGCCATTTACACCACCCTGTTTAATAATGCAATAAATAATGCACATTATCCAGCGCATTGGAAAACGGCGGGGGGTCAACCTATCCCTAAAAAGGGAAAGGATATATCCAATCCGGCGAATCTCCGGTCGATAAGTCTGCTTTCGAATATCAGTAAGGTGTTTGAAAAAGTAATAAATAGAGCTCCGTCTAGGTGGGTTGAGGACAAACATATAGTTTCGGATAATCCATTCGGTTTTAAGGCGGGACATGATATCTCACATTCCGCGTCTAAACTGGTGTCCGATATCCAATGCACTGGTACCTGCCTTGTTGACTTGGAGAAGGCTTTCGACACCGTATGGTTAGAGGGTCTTTTCTATAAGCTGACTAGGTTGGTGATCAGTAAACTACTCTTGTACATTCTTTATAATATGCTAATCAACAGACAGTTCATCGTGAAAAATGGTGATGTGACTTCTGTTACACTATTACAAATTAAAAGTGTTCTTCAGCAAGATGCGGTCAATTCGCCGATTCTATTTGACATTTATACAAGCGACTTGATAGGTTCACTTCCCCACACTATTACGTACGCAGACGATTTGGTAGCGTACAGAACAGGTCCAAAATTCTAGGTTATTAATACTCTCTTGCAGAGTGACTTCGATAAGATAAGATGATTTTGCGATGACTGGAAGTTGAAAATCAACTTTCAAAAGTCGGAAACCATTCTCTTTAGGACGCCGTTGTCTGGAGCCTCTAGGGATACTAGAAAAAATTGGCGAAATTTCCTGATCATTGGACAACACGGTCAGCCTCTTGCCAGTCGAAATGTAGTCAGATACCTTGGGATCTGGCTAGATCAGTTTCTGTATTTTAACAAAAATCTAGATGCTGCTCTGGCCAGAGCCAAAGGTGCTTTTGCCCTTACAAAGAGACTGCTTTTAGTAGCCAACTCGATGCGAAGGTAAAGGTAATCTGCTACATGGCCCTTCTCAGGCCCATGCTGGTATTTGGTTGTCTCGTGTGGTACAATGTACGAGCAAGCTTAATGGAAGAGATTCGTGTGTTTGAGAGGACTTGCCTTAGGGCTTGCATTCGCTTGTACAGAACACCAGAGTCGGAGTACAAAAAATTGTATTCTAATGAGGTCCTTTACAACAGGGCGAACCTGATACGAGTGGACAACTTCGTAATTAAGCTGACTCGAAGGCACATTGCAAGAGCAATTACCTCGACGAATAACTTAATATCTGGGGCTTACTACCCCAACTGCCTTTACCACGAGAGTGTGCGCTCTGACGGCTTCGTTCCGCCGGAAGCATTCCTCTACCTTGATCAGATAGGGTTGATCCAGGATAGATAGATAGATGGGGACGGGCGATTCAACCACAACAGAGACGTCGCACACGGCAGTGTGGATCGTCTCAGGTTTAGTAGGGCGGTGGGGAACCGCGATAAGAGGGATGTCGTTCGACAGCACCAGTATTTCTGGTGGTTGAATGATGGAGAAGATGTTCTGTCGTCCTTTCCGTCAATTACGGACCAGCCTCACTAATGAGGCAGAGCTGACCAATCTATTTGCTCAGTAAACAGCGATGGCCAGCTTACATAGGTTTAGGTTAGCATTTAAGAAACATATACATATATCAGTGTATACAAAAGTGTATACTGATATATGTATATGATTGTGTATATTGTCTATGTGTGTTTATGTGTGTATTGTGCATTTAGGTTAGGTAGGCTAAGGTTTATTTTAAGTTAGATACTAATTTTATAAAAAAATAAAAAATTTTGTCCATATGCTAAGTTTTTCTTAACAAATATTTTTTCTTAGCTTTAAGTATTCAAAATAAATAGTTCTAAGTAAAATGTACATAAAGTCGAAAGACATAGTTATAAGAATTTAGAGTAGCTTAGAGCGCCTGTGTGGGGCCAGTAAGTTAGTACGGGTACGTCCCATTGAATGGAAAAATGATTAGATTTTTTCCTTCGGCGTGCAATATCTATGTAAAACTATAGCATCTGTGGGGGTAGTTTTATTAGAAAAAATACAAAAAGAAAAAAAGACATATCAAGAATAACAATCAGAGTTTTTTTACGAATTATTTCTACAAATATAAATCAGAAAAACACCACGAAATTCAGCTCCTAAAGCTTTCAACCCACGCAATAGTTCACCAGCTAGATCGATTAGATTGTGGAGAGAGTGACTAGATACTGTCGATAGTGAAACAAATTTCTTTACTAAAGTTGCAAGTTTATTCCACGCCGTTAAGTAATTACTTTCAGAAATCAAACTATGTTTTAAATTTAAAAGTTCGGCAGAAAATTCTTTTAAGTAATGCAATTCCTTTGATGATGTTAAATTGGAATTGTATGCGCACTACTTACATATAGATCATGTAATATTTTGAATATTTGAACCCCACAACCCGTTTTGCCGAATCTCCTGTTATCCTTTAAATTAACTCCGTTTTTGTTTGGCGAATTGCTGGAAGTTTTAATTGATTGATTTGATTACCTTTATTTTAGCCAATAAAATAGACTTTAATTCGTAGTACTTATTTTCACATTGTACGAGGTCTGGATCTAAGGGTCATCTGATTTCTCCGTAATGGCGTGTTGGATCCCTTGATATGTACTCCATGTGTTTTCCATTCTATCTAATTTTGACTAGCAGTCCTCGCTGCTCACACCATACAAAACTGCGTTAGCAAAACTTGTAATATGTGTTATGGTGCCTTTCACTGCAACATGCAAAAAATATTCTCATTTTTTACTTTATTCAGCTTTACTTGACTACTTAATTACGGTTAGAAGGGCCACTGTATGTGAGGTTTGTTCCTCTTCGTTTTGCTGTGTGCTATTGGGGGCTTCGGTGATTCGCATGGCGCATTTTCGAGTAGCTGTAGGTTATCTTCATTTAGGTTTTTTTTTTTTTTTTTTTTTTATAATTTACGAGCGCCTAAGGGGTTAGATACCCTTTTACTGTGGTAGGTGATTACACTTTTCCGCTTATATCTTAGGAAACGCTGGAATGCTATGTACAATATATGGTGTAGGTTGCGTTAGTATTCTGGATCGCCCACGTGCAAGCTACTCTTTCTGTTACAGGTTTGACTACTGTTCCTCTCGATTACGTATTATCAGCAAACTTCTTAAGTTGTACCATTATATCCTCTCCCTGTTCTACAATAATTAAAATAAAACTGCACTCTTCCTGTCATAATGCTTTTTAGACACTCGACGTTGGTGAACGATGTTGTGCTTTATATTGTTTTCGAGTTCAGGTTTCAATTTTGAAATTATTATAGGAACAGAACATCTTATTATCCTAGACTCAATCGCTGCACTAAACTGGATCCAATATGATTTGCAGTATTGCATAGATCCTGCAGCATCTTTCAGAACCAGTTCCCAGATTGCGTTACTATTATCATTAGGGTTATCATTATTTTAACAGCAGATTCCGCTTTGCCATTTGCTTGTTGTTTGTGCGGAGAATTTCTTGTATTTTAAGCACACTTCCACTCCTTCTAAAACCAGTCAAATCTTACCATGATGAGTGGTGTACCACCGTCTATGATGACAAGTTATAGGATACCGTGTCTGCTAAAATTTTTCTTATAGGCGACAATTATTGAATAGGTCTTGATTGATGTCAACTAATCTACTTTAACGA
Organism: Volucella bombylans; assembly: GCA_949129095.1. Classification (NCBI taxonomy): domain Eukaryota; kingdom Metazoa; phylum Arthropoda; class Insecta; order Diptera; family Syrphidae; genus Volucella; species Volucella bombylans. Next base: position 97,800,694 of record OX422141.1, on the reverse strand, counting down.
AATCTGAAAAGAAGTCGATAATTACGAAAAAGTATTTCCTGTTCTTACTTTTAGGATATTCAAAACTATCAAGACCAATTCGTTGAAATGGTACGTCAGTTAAAATTCGACATACTAAGGTAGAACTCAAATATTCTTGATATGATTTGATGTTCGGCCAATGCACTGATTTTTTATGCATGCTTTAACCTTGGTGGTTATAGTATCGACTATCGCAGACTTATTGGAACAATATTATCATGACACTTTTGAGATGAATTCCATTTTGTATTGTCATTTCGTGCCGAAAATATTACTGAACGTAATGTTTTAGTTCCAAATCTAGTCTGCTGGCGTCTGTTGGCCCACCTTCTCCCACTATCTACAATAAATTTCGAAAATTTCAATCCCTTAATGTCTCCTTTTTAATTTCTTCCAAACGCTGCTCTGTGATACCATTGTTTTTTAACTCATCTATTAAATTTATAGCCGCAATCTCATCCATAAGACTTTCCTGATTTCTTAATCGATAGATTTCTTCTTATTTAGTGCAGTCCTTACTGCTTATCGTAATTTCAGTGCTTCTCGGGACAATGCATCTGTTTTCCTTTTTTGTACGCAAAATTACAAATGTACAAATGCTCAGCCTCAGTCTCTGCAAATGTCTTCGAGTGTCGAGAATCGATTTCTTGAAAAGGGTGAGGATCGCTTTCTACTAAATATGATATTATATTACGTCTTGCGCACAGATAATGATCAAAAGGTATGGGAATATGGTTTTCCTGTCTGAGAAGCAAAGGTAACTGGGTGACCTATCAGAACAGCTCCCAGTTCTTTCAGGTTGGCATCACATTGCATTGTTAATTCCTCGTCTATGTCGTAGTAAGACTGGTGCATTAGAAACTATCATTTTCTGTAAAGACCGAAATGTGTTTTCATTCTGAGCACCCTATTGCCATTCCTGAATGTGCTCACAGATTCCATTTAATGGACCTGCAATGTTGAAAGATGATGATGAAAGATTCGATAAAAATAGTGAAAGATACGTACAGGTCACGCAAAATTAATCGGAAAATGATATAATTTTTGCAAATGGCAACGTACGTTAATTATATTTGACATTTGTGAACTAGACAGCTGCAGTATACAAACAGACAAGCAATGGAGCGCTATACTCTGTAACAGCGTGGAATAATTGTGTCGATGTTTTTGACCAATAATTGGTCGGTGGTGTTAGAGCAGTGTGAATTTCGATGTCGATTTGCTAATCATGTCGCGCCAACTGGGCAAACATACTCAACTCGAACAAAGTGGAACCACAGATGACGCTGAGAACGTAGAAACATCAACCAGACGACGGGCCATACAATTGCGCATCGCCAGACAGACCCTACAGCGAATTTTAGTGAAAGACTTACACATATTACCGTAGAAGGTGCAAACAGTGCATCAATTGATGCCTCCTGACCATCAGTCGCGTGTGAAATACTGTAAAACCATCCTCAAACTCAACATCGAAGAGGACGATTTTGTGTCAAAAATCATCATGGACGACGAGGCGCATTTCCACTTAAGCAGTTACGTCAATAAGCAAAATCCTCATTTCTGGGGTACTGAAAATCCGCGTGTGATACACGAAGAACCATTTCATCCAATCAAAGCCACTCTGTTTTGCGGCGTTCACGTGGGAGGAGTGATTGGGCCATATTTTTTTGAGGACGCCATCGGCAACGCTGTCACTGTTACTGGCGAACGCTACAGGGCAATGATAAATGACTTCTTTCCGCCGGAGTTGGCTGATCGGGGCTTGGTGAACATGTGGTTTCAACAAGACGGTGCAACCACACAGCATGAGCCACTAGGGATATTGTGAAGGAAGCGTTTCCTGGTCGCGTAATCCCCCGTTTTGGTGATTTGGCATGGCTAGCAAGATCGCCCGATTTAACCATCCCAGACTTCTTCCTTTGGGACCACTTGAAGTCGCGGGTTTACGCCAACAAGCCTCAGACAATCGCAGCAAGAATGCGAACAGTTATACCCGGAAATCTTGCGGAAATCATGGAAAATGCGTTAAAACTTGCACAAATGTGTATCAATACTGGCGGCATTCACTTGGCGGATATCATCTTTTCCACTTAACAAAAACAATTGTAAAGATCCAAATAAATATTTTCATCACTCAAAATCATTTTTTTATTTAGTAAAAAAGTATTCTAAAAACAAAACTGGATGATTAATTTTGCGTCACCTTGTAGATAAAGCAATAAATGTTTGTGTATCAGCTTCGTTTGTAGGAGTCGGCTTGATTAAAATAGCCTCTGCCTTACTATTATCAAATTCCAAACCATGTTTTGTCAGCAAGTGTCCATAAAAAGGTACCTGTTTTACCTCGGTTATAATTCTACGATGCTCCAATTCGTCTAGTTTTCGTTTTATTTCCTCTTGTATAGTCACTGGTATTCTTATTGGCTGTTGCTCCCTTGGCTGTACACTTTCATTGAATTCAACCTTAGAGGCAATTAAATTTGTCCATCACCATCAAACACATAGTGGAATTCTTTTATAATATCTTGTGCTTTCTGGTTACAATATTGGAGTCTATTGACTTGAAAAATGTCCATTACTATCGAATTATTTGATCCGATTATCGCATCACAATTCGTGTCTAACAACTGAAAGCATATTCCATGTCTGACGCCATGCTTTCCTTCGCCGGCCGGTTTTCCGCAGTAACAACCTTCAAACGATACGTGTCAAAATTTGATGACATTTTAATTGTTAATTGAAGTTTTGATGCACCTTTTGATATTTTCAAAATCGTGGAAAAAAACAAGTTTCATACGTTTATAAAACATTGCTATTTGATGGGAGAAAACACCGTTAAAACTAAAGAATGGCTTGAAAAGTGTTATAAGGAATTTCCTCCGCCGAAAGCAACCATTTATCGCTGGTTTGCTGAATTCAAACGCAGTCATACAGACATAAATTTTGATGAACGCTCTGGCCCACAAATGAGGCTGTTTCGGCGGAAAACATAAAAGAAATCCAGAAAATCGTTTTGAACAACCGTAACGTGAAAATGTGTATCATATCTGGCATCATAAAGATATCAATAGACCGTGTACATCATATTTCGCACGAGTATTTGGGTAAGTGAAAACTCTGTTCGAAGAGTGTACCGCGTTTACTAACAAAAGCACAAAAAAAAACAACATGTTGGTAGTTCAGAGCGCTGTTTGGAGCTGTTTAAGCAAAATAAAAATAACTTTTTCATACGGTATGTGACAATGGATGAAACATGGATCCTGTTACCTGTTCGAAAACAGTCCTCGTCAGAAAGGGATATGGTTCCCATGAAGAAGTTTTCACCGAATACGAAGCGTATTTTGAAGGGTGGGACAAATCGTTCTATAAGAAAAGCATAGACATGTTAGAGCGGCGCTGGAAAGATTGTATCACTCTAGAAGGAGATTATGTTTAATAAAGTCGAATTTTGTTTTTATATGTTAATCTTTCGAACCACCTGTTACGTGACCACTAAAACTTCAGAAATTTTGCGTTAATATCAATCGTTTTGTGACTAAGGAACTTAGTGAACAACTTGGAGCTCATAATATTGCATGATGCCCCTATTTCAATTGTACATTTTACTCTATTTGCTTTCGTAGTTGTTCGTGTCCAGCAACCGAAGAGGACGATTTTTTATGTGAACGATTAATTCGCGGTATTTCTAGCATCAAAGGATAATTTTGCTCAGATACTCAGACTAAATTCCATGATACTCGATACGTAAAAAAAAAAACATTCTATGAAGAGTTGGATACGAGCAGTAGCGCGAAAGAATTGTCAACTGCGAGCAGTGAAAATATATTGTGTTATTACTGTGAATCCAATTCATTGCTATACAGGGTGTCCCTTCGTCAAGTATAATTTGGGAAATGATTTTTGGGTATATTATATTACTCTGTTAATATTGTACTAACGGCAGAAATTTCGTTAAGGACTTTATTCTTCTAGTCTTCGTAACTGCGTTTAAAAAGGTTGATATTCAATTTCAAAGCCAGTTCCATTTTTAATTTTGAGGTCACTTTTCTCCAGAAAATGAGTAATAAACATAACGTTTTACTATTTTTTTCTTATGAACTTAGCAATAACAAAAACCAAAATCATCAACAAGTTTACAGAAAAACCCATAGATTTTATGATACTTAGGAAAACCTGCAGCTTCATTCAAGATCACGTGGCGCCTAACTTGTTTTATCCAGGTTTAGCTGCCATTAAAGCTATACCTGGAGTAGCCAACAAAAGTGATGCGGGATTTTGGAGGAGCTATATTTGGTTCGGGGTATCGCTCTATCGGTGGCGGGAATCAAATCTAACGCTGAAGACAGCGGCACTATGGAGAATTAATAAAATACGCATGTATGCTTCATACACGCCGTAAATCAAACTTACGATAACTTGCGTCAAAAGGTCTATTTACGGTATATTTACATTCTTGTTACATGAGTTCGTAGCACGAAGTCGAGTACAAATGTGATCTTTTTATGTTTTTTTAAAATTTATTTACCAGATATAACTTCACAAACAATGCATTTGAATAAATGGATTGAAGATAAATAACGTATACTCGTACTTAGTTCAAAACTACTACTTTGTGCAAGAAAACCGTAATATGATATTTGTAAAAAGTCATATATTGGAGGTTCCCCATTCGGAGGAAATACATTACACCATAATCTACCCTGTTACTTTAAATCGAACAAATCAGTGGCAAAAACAAAAAATAATCTGCCAATTGTCAAATGTCAAAGCTCGCAAAAGTAGACGTTAGTGGTTCTTTTATTATATTTCGATCTTTAATTAGCTGCCTTCAGTCTCGCACGCTAAGTTGGCTGAGTTCCCCTTCCACTCCCGTGCGCCACATAAGTCGCGATCTTCCTCTACTGCGCTGACCCTCGGTGACGGATTCGAAGACTTTTCGGACCGAACAATGGTGTTCATCCGCTCCATCTTTGTCGTTGGACCTTCACTCTTCTGGTTAAGTCGATGTCGCTGTACATTATGTACAGTTCGTCGTTGTATTATATCTCCTCCTCCACTCACATTCTATGCGGCCGGGACCGAAAATCACCCGAAGAATTTATCTCTCAAAGCAGCCAGGATCATTCTCAAGAATTGTTGATAAAGTCCGTGCCTCACTGCCATAGAGCAGGGGTGGGATTATTAAAGTCTTATATAGCATCACTTTTGTTGTTCGAGAGAGGGCTTTGCTAGTCAATTGCCTTTTTAGCCCAAAGCAGCGATTGGCAAGAGTTATCCTTCGTTTGATCTCAATGCTGGTGTAGTTGTCTGAATTAAGAGCGGAGTTTAGTCCTTATCTATCTCTAAGTTATATCTGTCGTGGTTAACGTTTTGTCCGAGACGTCGGTGTTGGGTGTCCTATCAGGTTGATTTGGTCTTGCCCTCATCAAAACCACCTTCTCCGATTTTGTTTTCTACTGATTATGTCACTATCATCAGCGTATGCGACTAATTGGACGGACTTCTGAAAGATTGCGCCTCTTGTGTTGACGAGTGAATTTTGCTATTCTTTCAAGAATGATGTTAAAGATTAGCATGACAGCGCATCGCCTTGTCAAAATCCTTTTTTTAACACCCAAGGTCTCGGTGAGTTCTTTACCGACCTTGATGGAGCAGCGTCCAGTCTCCATCGTCATCCTGTACAAGTGGGCGAGAATTAGCACAGATGATAAAACTATACATTGTTCTGTATAGCTCGTATCTATAGATGATGTCATACGCGTCCTTAAAATCGATGAATAGGTGATGTAGGAGCTCATGGGTTTTTTCCAAGATATGCCGTAGTGTGAATATTTGGTCGATGGTGGATTTTCCTGGCCTGAAGCCACACTGATATGGACCAATCAGGTTGTTCAGGAATGGTTCCAGGTGTTCACACAATAAGAGAGATAGGATCATGTGGGGGATGCTCAGACGACTGATGCCTCTGCACTTTGCACACTTCACAGGGTCTCCTTTTTTGAAGATCGGACAAACAATGTTGAGATTCCATTCATCGGACATACTCTTTTTTTTAGACTTAAGCTTAGATATGGCTATTTTCACTTCATCCAGGTCTGGTGGATGGGATTGTTGATATACATTGTCCAGGTTGAAAGGTTCATTCTGACTAACAGCGGTTCGTCATCCCTGTTATCCATTCTACAAAAATGTATTTTCCAAATCCTCGACAGCGACTCTACTATTATATTCCCTTGTTCGTCTCTACAGCTTCGGGTTTGTGTCCCTGGCATGTTTTTATTACCTTTTGGTAAAACTTCCAAATCTGATTCCTGGAGTAGCGCCGTTTTGTGTGCCTCTTGATTAGCTGCATGTGATTGCCGGCACACGTCGTCAAACCAGGGTTTTCCTTGTGGAGGCCGAGTAAAACCCAGCACATTAGGGGCGGCATCTCTTTGGCAACTTTGTCTTCAATAGTTGATGCCGGCGGAGATTAAGTTAGACTCGATTGGAAAAGGATTTGGCGATCTCTTGAGATTGTAGGCGTCCGACGTCAAACTTCCTCACAGAATTAGCTGTCTTTGCGATATTCGAAATATCCGCAACGGTACATTGGCTACAACAAGATATTGATCGGAGTATATGGCCCAGCGGAATGTTCGGACATCCATAATACTGGAGGAGTACTTTCGTCGATCGTAATATCAATCTGGTTGACATAGTCTCTCATTTTTAACGTAAACACCTGTCGGATAGATTTAAGTTTGCGGGATGCCCATACGCAAGGATCGCTCTCCGTCAATCCACTGATAGCAATTCGGAACACCCTTGGTATGAGACGAGGCCGATCTAAAACTTCTAACTGATCTTAGGGTCACAGCACCCAGTACTTATTGCAACACTACATTGGCCCGAAATCCTTCCCGCGATTTTGGGTTTAAATCACAGCCAACATGACGCTCCCACAAGGGGCCTACCTCTAACAAGTCAAGCCAGGACCGGGATCCGGGGGCTCCTGACTCCCATGGTACCGTAATTTAAGTACTGGTAGGGACTACCTGTGGTCCAGCCGCCAACAAGACCTACGAGTATAACCGGCAACTTGTACCTGGTCAAATCGTAGCTGCCTTCGGTAGCGTCATCTGAAAATGTTTACGATAAGACCAGTACTTTGATCCCGCTTTTTATTAGACAGCGTTTTTTGATGGGTGAAGCCTTGATAATTAGGCGGGGGCCCCAATCTGGTTGACGGTTGATTGATCGGGAGTTCTTCAAGTCCCCTTGTGAATATCGAGATGTGGGAACCGCTTACTAGTTACGACAATGTTTCTCACCGTCGCGTCGCCACAAAGTCGATCAGCCTGAACCTGTTATAGGAGGTAATAGTGCCATGGCCTATTAAGGAACCTAGCATTCCACATGCAGTTTTTGTCTTGTTTGCAGTAGATCCGTCCTTACCGGAGGCTTGTTGTTGCTTCGTAATTAAATATTTTTCCATGACCAGGCATGTACCCCAGCGGTGCAACCCTCAATCTAGAGGGCCAGTTGCATTATAATGCCTCTAGGACGATAGGCCGGTTAGACCGAAGCTAGTTACCTATTCGGTGCTGACTTAGTCTCGGAAATTCATATCGGCCTGAGGAAGCCGGATAAGGTCTCATTTGTTTTGTTCCATCTGGGATTCATCCAGTCTCGAGTTTATAGTGCTGGTATAAGTTTGGCAATTAGAGTCTAGATTGACACCGACCAGTGCCCAATGGTTACCACTTGGAGGAAATATAAGCACAATTGATGTATGGAAACAGTTGCAACACTGGTATCGGCAGGTTGACACCTCTTAGTGCCTACTCGATTTCTACAGCACCCAACCATCGGCTGCACACTCTATCCAATTTTATTTTATTCTACTTATTTTCAAGCGTGATTCTCCCAAGATCGTTTATAGTTAAAATGAAAAGAAGGGGACCTAGATGGCTGCCTTGTGAGACACCAGAAGTGACTAAAAACGGTCTGGAGAAGGCCGATTTAAAATGTACGCTATAATGAGGGTTTCCCAGATAAGACGCAATTTTAACAACATGGGGCCAAAGCCTATGGAAAACAATTTTAAAGGAATCTATTGATAAAATATCGATATTGTTGCTTTTCTGCCCTCGAAGAAACCGGAAAGGATACGAATTTAACTAAATTGTTAATACCTACTCGTAGTTGATCTACATTTCAGAAATACATTATGACTGCACCATATAAGAGTCTTGCACTGAAAGCTTAGCACTTTATATAAAATGTGATGGTAATTATGATAGTTACCACGTTCTTTGATAACTGTTTGTGAAGTGGGGTCATGAATGCGGTCCTATAAACTTGGTGAAATTCCTTTTGTGTGAGGGATAAATGAAATAGGGTGGCAAGTGAGAGGGGTTGAAATTCATTATTAAGTTTGTGTATCTTTTCTTCGATAAGAAATAAGGGGTTCGGTCGGTATGTAAAGTTATCTGTAAATGACTGCTTATAAAAGGTTACAAAGTATGATAGTTAGCAATGGTATGTGAGCGGAAGTATTATAGATGATGTTTTACTGCGGGAAAAGGGTGTCGTAAAGAGGAATATATAATTAAATATTTTATGGAAACAGCATCAGTTCAAGATGGATTAGTAAAATCAAATGAAGATTTGCTGAGATAGATGTTAATATTTTGAAAATTTGCTTCATGGAAATTGCAGGAAGAAAGAGTTGGGGAAGAAGTGTATTGGTGTGGTGAGTTATGGGAAAAAGAAGAAAGAAAAGGGGGATTAAAGTTGTCGATAGTTGACAGATTTAGCGGAAAAAGTTGTTGCGGTGGTTGAACTGGTGGATTTGAGAATTGATCATCCGGTGTAATCCACTTCAACAGAGGCAGAGTAAAACAGCCTAAGAAAAGGATATTGTTGACGGAATCATTTATGTAGGTCAATTAATTAGTTAACCGCTTTAATAGCAAGTATATAGGATTTGGAAGAATGTAACAATACACAACGTACAAGGACCTATTATTTATTGAAACAAGTTTAACAGAAGAAGAGATAGCGATGAGAGAAGATTTAAGGCTATGGTGAATGGCCAGCGGGATGCCTCGGAGGGTAAGATCATCAACTTTAGGGAAAGAAAGATCGTCATCTCGGAGAACATTATAAGAAGTAGGGAATAGTTCCTGCCTCTTTGTGTCGGGGATCAGACTGGTTTCTGTAAGTGTATAGACATCGAAAGAGAGGGCATGAGGATTAGGCAGGGTTTTAGAACGTAGGCCTCTTACGTTTTGGTAAGTTAAAAATGAAAAAATGTATCATGGTCACCTCGGCTACGCTGAAGTTGAGAAACTCTGTTCGAGTGTAAGTAGATCTGGAAAGCAGCTAGGTCATCCGCTACTGTTTGGGTGGTGTGTTGAAAATCTCGTGGTACTTGTTGTACAGATTCCTGAGACTAGTTATATTAGTAGGAAGGCCTTCCTTTTGGATGGAGACCATAACAATTCTTTTAGTTTTTTCCTCAAAGCAAACAGAGTCGGAGACTTATTTTTATATTCCGAGCTGATAAAGTTGGGGTATTTGGCTAAAGTTGAAAGATCAAAAATGTAAAGGGAGTTACTAGTAGCAGGGAGTGGGGATGGTTGAGCAGAAACCTTATCAGGGGTAGGGGTTAATATAAAAAAGACGCGTTAATGTGGGCCTTGGGTGGGGTAAAGGCAATTGGTGCATTTGTTGGAAGATGTGAAGTGGGTTAAGTAGAGATATAGGAGCTAGGGAAATAATTGGAAAATATTTTGGTTTTAAGGCTCCAGTTGGGGTTAGGTTTTGGATGGGAATGGGAAATGGATCTGGGTAATTTGTAATTAAGCTAATTTGCTAAAAAGTTGTTTGGTTTTAGTTTTGAAAAAACTTTGAGATCTCAGCAACATCTGTGTAGTTTGGGGCACCTTTGCTGAGAAGAGTGGTAAACATCTGCTGGTTGTATGAAGTCTGCCTAGCTTGCTTTGCCACTGCGTTAAATTGTGTGACATGTTTCCTTGTGGCGGCGACAGAAGGAATAACGATATATGTATCAGAATTAAATTTTTGGATCAAAGGACTGGTGCCGACTATTTGTAGGTTGGGTTGTCGGCACTAGATATGGCGATGATTCAAATTTGGTTTCTATTGATTCAGCTAAATTTTAAGTATTGTAAATAGATTTGTAGTGCGACAGCGGATGGGTTGGAAAATCGTCGATTTTGAGGCATACTGTTTCAATGAGCTTTTCCATATCGTTAAGCACTGCCCGCAGTAAGTTTGTGACTATTTGATTGAGTTCATCCAATATAAGGTCAAACATGGACTCGTACTGCTTTCAGAGTGGATGATTATATGTTGCAGACTGGAGATGAAGATACGATGTGGATGACTGGAGATGCATATCTACAATAGGTCTTGTTCCAATAGGTGTAGTTCCAAGAGAGTTGATGGAACTACACGATTTTTTGTTGCAATCGATCACTGGGGGGCCGATAGCTTTAATGTCACTCAGCGCTTTATCGATATGGCGCTTAATGTTTCTTCAATTATGGATCTAGCAGATTCTGATTCAATCAGACGGGCTATTTGTTTTTCGATATTAATAAGTTTTGATTTGACACAATCAATGATACTCTGACCAAAGTCATCCCCACAAGTTAAACTATGTTCGATGGTTGAAAGTTTGTCCGTGATCAGTCTGACGAGTGAATTTTGATTGGAATCTTTGGAGTTGCTGAGGCATTTAATTGCAAGGAGCAAATGTGAGAAGGAGATGTTTTTGAATTCGTCACGAACGAACAGCAGATTTTCCAAAACTCTTTAATGGAAACTGTGTTTCTTTTGTTAAGGCCGACATAAGTAGCACGGAAAGTTTCGCAGAAGATTCCCTTACAAGCAACGAAGGCACCATTCATTGCAATTAGGTCATTGTAGAGGGAATGGAAATTGGATTGTGGTTGCTAATTATGGCTTGTGAGTAATCCAACATGCGTAGATAATTCAGCTCTGCATTTCAAAAGAACCTCGATTTGCTGAGTTCCTCCCGTAGTTGTCTGGTTGGAAGTTTTTCCCACATTTCCTTGGTTTTAATTTGCATACTTTGCTCTTTGGAGATCTGATACTTTGATCTTCCAGTTTCCTATCAACGGATATTCAATATCGAACCTACTCGTCTACATTTTTCGTGCCTGCCACTCCTGCCAGTGACACAGCAGAGCTTAACCTTATGCTGAACACAGAGAGTCCCCCGCTCTGCGCTTCAGAAGCTCTAATTTGGCCTTCACTGCAGCGATAGCCTTAATAGCAGTATGGCTATCAACGAATATGGCAATATCCTCGTGGAATTTTGCGGAACGTGACATTATTGAAAGGTCCTCCAAGGTCAAAAAAGATAGCTAATGTGATTTCTTAATCGAAGAGACTTTTTTTTAATCGTTCTGACAATTTCCTGCAGTGCCATTTCCGTGTCCTTTAATTTTGTACAGGCATTGTGGTTTGAGGCTATATCTTTTGGGTGCAGTTTACTACGAATATGTGTGTCTAGAAGTTTTTCCATAGTTTTTAGAATTACGATTTACTTTCCTACAGCGTTTTAGCACATATCCATATTTAATGCTAAGTTGAAGAGTTTTCTTAGAAACGGTATCGCAGTTTGTTTAATTTTTTGAAGCGTGGTTGGTACAATTTCGTCCAGTCAAAGGGTATGGCTTGAATAATATTTGTGATCTCTTATTATGAATCATTGCGATTACTTACGAGTACCTACGTATATTGAGCAGCAATTTCGGGACGATCTATGCCTCAATTGGCATATCTCTCCAACCATCGTTGTTGTTTTCAGATGAATCTTTTCTGCTGTGTTTTCTGTCGGATATGGATTTGAAGACTTTTGAAGCTGGGCCCTACATGTTCAACCCATCTTACTATCAATGCAGACAGGGCAGTTTCGTAGATCGTAGAAACGATCAATGTTTTACAGAGCCCTGTTTCAGTTATCGCTCTGGTGATCAGTTGCTTATATAAATTACAAAGCCTATGTAGACAAAGTCTTTCCATACCTCGATAGTCAAGTCATGCCTTTTCGCGATGAAAACATGAACTTCCCTTATTCCTACCTTACCGCTGTGCCTCTCAAACCGTTCATTGTGTTATACACTTAATGTCGATGTCGTCCGCATTAGCAAGGTATTGTAACGAAAATTCACAGATTACCCTTCTAGCGTTGGCTTGCAAGTTTCGCACAGTACATTATTACTAATTTCATGACAGTGGATCACCTTGTCAGAAGGCTTTTGACACTGAAGGTCCGAGGTTGAAACATTACCTTACCAAGCACCGCAATTTTTCTATAGTCATAATGCAGGAGCCGAAAAAGTTTACCAAGGTATCCAAAACCGGACATGGCGTCGTTTAATTTTTTCCATTTAACGTGGCCTTAAAATCGGTAAATAGATGGTAATGTGAAAATTCATTTGGTGGTAATGAAACCACACTGATAAGGACCAGTTGAGCTTCTTGGTTGTAGTCCTGCGAAACCTAACACATCAGAGACAGCATTTCGAATGGCTTGTTGGTAGCTTTGCTATTGGGTCTGGGGAGAATATGCTAGCGGTACGTGGCATCGAGAGATTCAGGGACACTTGATTGGATAAGGTACCACCTGGCTGGTGGTAGTTTTATCAAGCGACCACTTCCGAGGCACAATTAGAAATTTTTAATAATGTATCTGAACAAATTTAATGCACATTGCTGATTCTGTTCTACAGACGAAGATCTAGTAAATGAGTCAGGGGGCGAATAAAGAAAGAAAGAAAAATGGAAATATACTAGATTAGAAGTGTCAGATAAGACACAAAACATTGTTAATGAAAATTAAAAAGAGTATCGGTGAAATAGCTGATCCCTGGGGCACACCAGCATTTATTTTGTAAATCAGACTTGCAACCGTTTAAAACAACTTGAATTTAATGTTCTGAGAAGTGGTAGTTAATATCATACATTGAAGCATGGATTTGTCCCAAACGCGCGCATTTCCAATAAAAAAAAATGCCAGGCCTTAAAATATGCCAGGCGAAATTGAAGTAGGTATTGGATCCACTTTTCAGTGAGACATGCCAACCAGTGGACCTGCTGCTACAAAGACCGTACAGCAGGTCATGGAAAAATGTTCGTCTCTCCAGATATTTCATGAGCTGATGGTATATTTCTATTAGCGTTTCTCGGAAGGAAGAGACGTAATTAAATTCAATGAATCTGTGGAAAGAGAATTGATTTCACCCGTTTTAGTTATCGTTTGGATAAATGCTGTTTATCCAAATAATTCCTCCACTCCCTTTTCCATCTGTTCTCTGTTGACCTGTGCATTTCTCCTCCCCCTTCTTGTGCTGTCCCTTCTTTTCTTTCTCTCCGTCATGCTCTGGATGCCACGGTACAGGTGGGATTCACTGGATCCTATAAATTCAGTTCCCTCCCCTGGCCTACCGCTCCAGAGATGACCATATATGTACCCCTGATAGAGCCAGGCGGACGGCCTGGAGACTCTAGCGCACGGGCGGTCCGCCCAGTGATGCCCCAAGATGTCAACACCATCAACAATGGCCGCGAGCCCACCATATTTAATATTGTTTGTCCCAGCGCTATACATCTGTATAACCCCCTACCACCACAAAAGTTAAAAAAAAAATTGTAAAGGAAAGCCCACAATTCCCCGCGGTCGTTCTTCTGCTCCCCATGTCTGCAAGAAGGTTTACTGGCCCCCATTGTACCACTAGTAACTTAAGTTTTCCTCCCTATCCGGCGGTCTCAATGGAAGCTCTCAACCATAGTTTCGGTTTCGGATCAGAGGGCTGCCTTCGAACCAAAGCAATTACTTGGACGACAAAACAAACAGAACGAACGAACATGACCCACAAACATAGAACATCGACGTGTGTGATTGGCCGGGGATTCGTGAGAAGCTGTTGGAGCTCTGGATGTGATCCCCTTTGCTCTAACAGCTGAATTGACGAAACCCCATGTGTGTGCGTGTGTGTGTGGACGAATGGCGGCGATAGCCAAAAAGCGCGGTAAGCTCATTCGATAGCTTATCGTCTTGTTGGCCAGAGCCTCCAGAAAAAAAAAGAGAAAAAAAGAAAAAAAAACAAACGAAGACAAAAAAAAAACCAACGACAAAGAAGAAAAAAAGCGATAAGGAAACGATAAAAATAACGAGAACGAGAACAAGAACAGGGACAACAAAATTTAAACGACCAAGGACGAGAAACACACCAAATGAAAGGAAATTACAACACACAACGGACACGACCGGACAAAAGTCGGTGATTGTGGCGGAGACGGTTTACCCTCCTCCACCAGCAGAGACCCAGCTAGAGAGCGACCCCGCCTAGGCAGGAAACCCATAAAAGAGATAAGTACCCCTTTTTTTCAAATAACACATATTTGTGCATTGAAACCGCGTCCGTAAGCCTTCTTACCATTTTACGCGGAAACCGTTCGTAAGACGGTTAGATTTCGTTCATTGCGCGACCCTCTAGTTTTACCGGTACGACAACGCGGAACTGTGGGCCTTCCATTAGCCGACCCACTCATTTAAAATTAATTTAAATTTAAAAAAAAAATAAAAATTCCGCAACCCCGTAGTCTCCCTCAAAAGAAACGAAAAAAAATCAAATATAAGTATAAATTTCCCACCAAAGATAATTCGTGTGTTTTTTTTTTCATCTGTTTTCTCAATTTTGCCTTAAAAATTGGGTGGCGCCTACCTGTTGTGTTGTTTGCAGCTTTTGCGTTGAGCGATCTTCCCGAACCCCCCCCCCCCCATGCTGAGCAGCTGTGTGTGCAGCTAACCAGCAGCTGCTTGTTGCAATTCCCTTTTTGGACTCACATTCGCTTTTGTGTAGTCCTCTTCATTCGCTCATCAACCACCACCCATGTGGTTGCGGTTCGCTGTTCTCCATCGTTGTTATTGTTTGTTGTTTTGCCGGCAGCCCGGCATTTGTCATTCTCAATAAATTAAATTTTTCTTCCCCGGGTTTTGCAACACCCCTCTTCAATTATCAAATGCATAAGGTGTAATATTTGTCCGTACTGACGATAAGAATTTAGAATAATACTGTGGAATCAAATAGTTATATTTCCTAAAATAGAAATACGTCTCATAGAAACAGTTGGAGGTTCTACGGTGCGGCTGAGCTATTTAACATTAAATTGCCCTTACTTCTTTCTCGATTGGCAGTTGCAACCTTCACATCCAAATCATGGGATTAGTAACATGTTCAATCTGCTTATCCTCCAGCAATGCCTTCGTTGAATAATTTGTCAACAAAATGAACGCTTTATTGCCATTTTTATACACTTCCCCACCGACTGCTTCCTAGTTCTTCGTATCCACTGCTGGTTTTGGATCAGATCTGGAAGACAGAGTCTCGCCTTGGGTCTGCTAGGAACAAATAAGGAAGCGATTGAGTAAGCATTCCTTTGGATGCCACCAAAGATATCCCTGACCAGGAGCTGAATGAAGAAAACGAGCTTTAAGTCGCAGGCCCGCCACGTTTTATTCTTGGGATGTATTCCACTACCACTGGAATTAGGAGGACAACCATTTAGATTTCAGAATTCCGAAGTAAGATCCACTCTACACTAGAAGGAGAGACCCGGGAGGAATGATTAACCGCACACTTAGATAATGTTTTTAAAAGTCATTTAGACCCCAGCAGAGTCGTGTCTTATGAGTCTCCATGCTGCGATGAAGCCGACCCAGTCAAAAGGACAATTTCTCTTTGATTTGCATACGAAAATAGTGACCCTTCTTAAAATCGTCATACAAAAAACGAACCCACAAATTGTCGAAAACCCCTCTTTTAAAAATGTTAAGATTTGTAATTTTAGAATTTAACCTCGTACAAAATGGGGTTTTCCACCTTAATCTGTCAAAATGTTTACCCTTAACATAAAGTGTCAGAGGTAACCTTTTTTAAATGCGCTTTCTAACCCAGATTTCCTTGTTCTCCGTTCTCCCACATCATAATCTTGGTCAATCGTTTTTCATTTTCTTCTCGCTTGTCGTTGTTGCCGTCATTATTATTGTTGTTGTCGTCGTTGTCGTTGTCGTTGTCACTGTTCACTGAAAGTCAGGAAAAGTCATCCGGTTCTTACAGCCAGGTCAATGTGTCGTCTAATGCGAAAGCCAAAACGAAAGGATTATGCACACGAAATACATAAATATCCTTAAATTTAATTTATTGCAGAATGCCTTAGTCAAAGTTTAGCCGAAGAAAATGGTATACCAACCGGAAGGGAAATAGGCGCATTTTACCCGTACGCACCGTAAATTTGGTGCCGTCTCTCTGCACGCTCCAAATTCCAACGCAAAATGAAAAATGATAAAAACTTCGTCTCGTAATCCTTTATGAAGGGATAAACAATTTTTTTTCTCATTTTCTTTTATTTTCCTTATGAATTATTTATGACGCTAAATATTTTAGAGTAGAGGCCTTTTTTCAGAAATAAGGTGCGTCGGTACCACTAGCTGAGTTGAAAGTAAACTTCCTGGCATACGTAAGGTTTGAAAGGCCATCGTATTAGTAATTACCTAAAGGATTTCTAAGGCAAAGAAAGGACAATCTATGTAATTGCTTTGCATTTTAAAGTATTGTGCCATGTAGCTTAAGAAGATGGGGGAATCACAATTTGATTATCTGTATTATCTGCCAAGGGATTAAAATGTTCAATCGCACATTAGTTTCTTGTGTCGGTTATACGAACTGCTTCATAAAAAATCTTCTGAAGTCCTTAGCGTCAGGGAAGACTTTTCTGGAGTGTCAGAAGTGCAGAACATACTAGAGGAACGTTTTTATTAAAATGAATCATTCCAAATTAGTTTGAATCACCTTAGGTGAGGTTTGTAGATTAATGGGGCATCTGTCGACGTATAGCTTTGTTATGCCATATCGTTTTTCAGTTTCTCGCGTTGAGGGATATTTGGTTCTGATGTCGGTCCGTGAATTGGGTCACCCATTCTGTTTCATCTGCGAACCTGAAAAAAATTATCAAATGGAACATCAGTGAATCCTGCGGCAAATTTCTAAAGCTGTGGCGATGACAATAAAAGTGAGAGGTATCCCCTTGTACATCCTTTTCGTCACAGCCTCTACAAGTGTTCGATGTAGGAGATTATGGCTTGTGAATAATTTGATTAACCTTTGACAATTTCTGTAACTATGTTTAGCTTAACTCCACATACCACATACCACCTTTTGCAACCTGAGCCTTTACAATGGACTCAATGCTACTTCAACATATTCGGAATTCAGGTCATCTCAGGTTTTTTTTTTTTGCCAAGTAGCTGAGTTTTCGAAAACAATGTGGTAAAGCAGCAGTCGCAAGTGAACCAATCGCATTGCTCAAAACTATATAGTGGGCTATCGTTACTTTCCTCTTAAGGATCGGTTGTTATGATTTGAAGTTAACAGCCCGACCACGTAGAATACTGTTCTAAAGCAACAGACAGCCTCGGATACCTAAAGGCTTACTGCTTCAGACTCCACATTCAGTTAAAAGAAGGAAGAAAATTCGTGACATCTACAGTAGCGATTGCTATAGAAAACAGAAGCAGCCCGACGTAGATTTGTCATCAGAGAGTCTTAAACATCTGAGTGATCACCAGATTACAATCCGCACTAAGGCTAAAATCGCAAGTATAAGCTTCATATGGCATCACGCCCTCATAGAGGAAAATTATGACTTTGCCAAAGATCGCTTCTACGACCTAGTCAAAGAGAATTCTAAGCAATATCCTAAGCTTGTTCTTGGTGATTCTACCGCCATGTTAGGAAATAAGAGGAGCTTTAACGGCACTGTACCAGCTACAAAAATTGAATCAAGCGGCGGGACAAAATTTCATAGCACCCATTGGTGCGGGCAGCTGCAGACTTGTAGGGTAAAGTCGTAAGACGATCCCTAAAATTAACCGACTCAAGAAGACTCTTTAACTCCACTGAGCGATGAAGAATTGTAATTATCTCACGGCTAATGTGCATGTATCATAACACCGAAATGAGGGACAAAGAGGAGCTAACCTCTTTTATAAGACTCGAATTCCAAGGCGGAACAGCACGCGCCAAGGGATGCATGGCTTAGAGTGTGTTTGCGAACTTCGGATACCTTTAACGGGCTCTACTGTTAGGCGACCTACCTATATCCCGATTACTCGTGGGAATCAAAATTGGTCCAACAAAAGTTTCACATTTAGAGACTGATGCCAATCTGAAAGTATCAACTTCTAGGGTCGCACCTGCGTTTCCTGCAGTAGAAACTGTCGATCGGTCATCTGCTGCCAACTCTGACGCTGAAGTGAGACGCAAGGAAAAGTATTCGTTCCTTCTGACCGGCTCAGACTCAGACATTTTGTGTGAAGACACAATCGAACGAGTTATGTGTACCATCCGTTAGCACGAAAATAGCCGTAAGTTCTGTGAACATGTCACAAAAATCTACCGGCTACATTAAACTAAGAGAGGAGAAGGTTCAAACACGCCTTGAAACTGGATAACATGTTCTAGAGATTGCCATTGCAAAAACGGAAAACAACGCCACAGAGGCTAAATGAATTCGATCCGACGACTCCACTCCCTCAATGTCGGAAGAAAAGAGATTCCGAACAGGAAAAGCTACATTCGACAAAGTTCCATATAGCAATATATTGAGCCGTGTCAGGTTGGGCGTAATACCGGAAGACATCAATCTCAATAACAATAAAAGCAAATTGCTGAAATACAGGAGCGAATTACTGATGTTTCGATCGAGCATCGAGACGAAGAGGTGAAACCGTGTTCTTACAGCTCTACTATCAGGGCTGGCTGGGTCGTGTTTGTTTGCTCCAATGAAGCCACCGCAAATTGGCGTAGGTGAAATTTCTCTAAAATCAAGGAGAAATGCGGTCTAAACGTGATGGTAGTGGAGAAGGATTTATTTCCGAAACCACACATCATAAGGGGGTTCTTTCCGCAGAGCATTGGCCTAATTAACGAGAAAATTCTTGGATGCACAAAACTCAGGTCTTTATACCAGAACCTGGAAAGCCTTAAAAAGAGTGGAAGAGAAAGAAAAGGTTATGTCGCGTAACGTTTTAGCAGGCTGAGGCTCATTATAAACAGCTCAGATAAAATTTCATCTACAACTAACACCAGTGATCTGTCGAAGAGTCTACTAAACAATACCGTTAATAGGCCTACAGATGAGGGTGATAGAGCACGTGAGCTCTCCTCAACGAGAAAATTAACACAAAAAAAAACTGCTAATAGACCCAAAAGTACAGTTCCTGCACCTCTACCGAGGAATCAAGCGGCGGAAAACGCAGCTCGTCCTGCGAGAGTGAGGACAAAGGGCCACTCCCTTGGCGAGATTTTCATACGGCGGAGATGCGATAACAAACTGAAATGCGTACGGAACTACCTCAGGGGAAGAGTTCGTGTGTATCTCAGCCTATTTTCCCAGAGACATAGACGCGATTCCTCTTGTTCTTGTACAAGATCTGATAGAACGGCGCCACCGTCGCAATTGGCATCTCGTTTTTGGATGCGATGCCAAGACCCACAACAACATCTGGGGTAGCAGAGAGAACAACAGAAGGAGTGAAGTTACTTTCCAATTTTATTTATAGCAAATATATTTTATCAATTCTATAAAAGATACCTTACCATCTCGTCTCCATTTCTTCATACTTTTATCAAGGATTGGCATGTGTCAGGTGAGCCATACTTATCGGACCATATGCACATAAGGTTTAATACATGATACAGAATAATGCAGGTCAAACTAAATACATGAAGAAACTCATGAACTGGAGTACTTTTTAAGAAAATTCTCCCTATCAAAGCTGGCTCACGTCCATCATCTCTACAGCCCAATGTGGACGTATATGAGGCAGCGCTTGAACTCAGTGAAGCCGTTATCTCTTCATTTAAATGCAATTGTAATTTGAAATGTAATATGGTCAAAAGTCGCGTCCATCATGGTGAAACCCTCAACTTGATCAAATGCGTAAAGTGATGAGAAAAATTGTTGAAAAATCCAAACACACCTGGTATTGGGACATAGACAAGTCCAACTTAACCAACCTCAATAAAGAATTGAGCAGCGGTAGGAGAGTTTCATGGAGAAAAAATTGCGATAACTTGTACAAACGGCCAGAAATGTCGCATCTCCAAAAGGTTTTCAAACAGCTTAGAACTATTACAAAAAGGAGATTGTACTTTCACAGCTATTGTAGTTGAGAGGAAACTATAAAAATGCTCCTTAAGGTTCATTTCCAAGACTCGACCCTTTTAAATAACACACAGTATGTCAATTTTGAAGCCACAAGCTAGGGATAGCAACAGAATTAACAGCCTATCTGGAATTATGTTCAGAATACACCAAGTAAATTGGGCCATAAACACATTTAAACCATATAAGGCACCAGAATTAGACGGAATCTTCCTTACACTAATTCAAAAATGTCTGGTCCAGCTTTATCCCACTATAACTGCTTTATCTAGGTATAGCTCCATCTGGGGATACATTCGACAAAGGGGGAAACTAAACGTAAACAATGTATAATTGGACGCCAAGATCAAAAAGATCAAAATAAAACAAATGAATTTTTCCCTGATGGGGAATTTATGCGTGTGTATTTTTTTTGTAAAAAGGGGGGGGGGAATGACAAAAGCCGTATATACACACGAAATCAGAATAGTTTGGGTACCAAAGGGGTTGCCCACCTCAAGATTTAGCAAACAAACTATTACGCTAGATTACGGCCGACGGAAGGCCCACGATTCCGTACGATCACAAACGGGGTGACTCACTAGGAGATAACGGGGTCGAGAACGTCTTAAAAATAACAGCTCAAGGGTTACGGGGTTTGCCGCGAAAACGGTAAAGAGCCTTACGGGATTCTATCACTCACAAATAACCCCAACTGGGGTAGATCACACAAATGAAAATATGTATATCAAAAAAATAAATTACGAGGGTTACTTATCTTTTTCCTGCCTACTTGGGGTCGCTCCTGTCTGGTTGTCGGGGTTGGTGAGGGGAGTGTGTACTTCCCGCCGCTGTCACTCTCGTCGTAGGTTTCGTCCGTTGGTTTCTTGTCTGTCGGGCTTCCGTCTTCCTTTCTTGTTGGATTTTTTTGTTGTTCGTTCGTGGTGTAGTTTTCCTTAGTTTTCCTCCTTGTTGGTTTCTTTATTTTTGCTCGTTCGTTTTGTGGTTTTCCTTTAGTTTTTTTTTAACTTGTTGGTTTCTTTTGTTCGTTCGTTGGTTAGTTTTAATTTCGTTCTCTGTTTTATTTTTTTTCGGTTTGCTGTCGTCTTTGCTCGGTTTTTTTGCCTTTCAAAGGCAACTTTGAATGTGCCTTTGATAATACAGGATATGAATGCATTAACGTATTGACGATCCCACTAACTGTTGGTTTAGAGCGATGCTCGTAAACCGGAAAATTTCCTCTGAGACTAGAATCTCTGTCCAAAATGAGGTTTTCTCATACCGCTCTTACGGTCACTGGTCATTGATGACCTACTAGTAGTGCTCAGTAATCTGGGCTATCAAACAATTGGATTTGCTGACGAATAGAATATCTTGGAATGGTTCTCGATAAATAGCTAAATTGGAACTCATATATTAATAAA
The DNA here is from genome assembly GCA_949129095.1 of Volucella bombylans. Lineage (NCBI taxonomy): Eukaryota > Metazoa > Arthropoda > Insecta > Diptera > Syrphidae > Volucella > Volucella bombylans. The sequence goes on along the minus strand of OX422141.1, from coordinate 97,778,996 downwards.
AAAATTACCAAGGCGTCTAAAGCCATGTGATCTTGCCGTCGTATGTATAGTAAGAACTGGGGATTAATCCCAAAGGTCACCCATTGGATATACGAGTACCATATAAAATGATGAGAAGTCTGCCATACAAAAGCTGCAGCGGCTACAAAGCATGCCTCAGCATCACCGGTGGAATGCACACATGCCCCACAGTAGCTATAGAAGTCTTCATTGGTTTAAGGCCACTGCATTTCTTTATAAAAAAAAATGGTAATTAGCAACATTTTCAGCCTATCATGTTATCACTCAGATAATCTTCAGAGAATCTTCTCTCCGAAATGCGCGATAAATGACCGCCTACCTAAGACTCTATGCTTTAGCTGAAGGTTCAATATAGTGATCCTAAGCCGAGAAGTACGGAACTACAAAAACCCCACCTCAAACCTTAAAGGCATCAAGTTGTGTACGGATGATCAAAAAATGGACACCGGTGTGGGCGATGGTATATTTGGTCCAAGTATCAGAATTTCCAGCTTATTTCAAGCGGAAATATATGTACATGCCATTCAAGTGTGCGCAAATCTCATTCTCGATAAGGGAATGAAGGGCGTCCACATCAATATATTGACAGACAGTCAAGCAGCTATCAAAGCATTAGGTTAGAATCCCATGGACTCCAAATCAGTCATACCGCATTCACTACAAGAGATCTTCCATAAGAACAAAGAAAAACTTTGGTGGGTTCCTGGTCATGCATGTATTGTCGGAAATGGAATAACATAGTCGACGATCGGCTGATCGGGCCTGAGTCGTTCTGCAATATCCCGATGAGTTGGGTTAACAAAATATATATATTGGGAAAAAATCATAGGGCTTCTCTAGGCTACAAGGGCCATCAAACCCTTTCACAAAAAATCAAAAGAATCCCTACAACTCAAAATGGATGATATCAGATCATGTGGTTGGATTTCTAACTGGACATTGTCATCTTCGATATCACCTACAATAAGATTTAGGAAACTGAGACAACACTTCCTCAGAGAAATTTTGATCCCTGCGGAAATTCTCAGAGTCTCCACCAGAGAGATTCTCAAATGAGCTTGGCTTCTTAATAGTGATTTTTTGGTACGAAAGATCTTTTAGGTCGCAGTGCCGCGACCATTGACGGATAAGATCCCCTTATATATATATTGTATATATAGCACCAGTTTTATACATGTTATCTGAACGTTTAAGGAGTCGACATCGACTCAGGCCTTGTTGTAGCCAAGCTGAGAATGCAGATATCCTGTACAATAAAACACCGAAGAAGTGTTGTGTAGTAATTTGAGGTCAGATGCTTATACAGAAATTACATATATTCGACAGATGTACCACAAATAGAAAAGAACTAGATTCGGACACAAGTATCGAACAAGAAAATGCGGAGATAAGGATGACACAGTAATAATAGAGTTAAAGTCAGGGCTGAAAATTTAGGAGGACTATTTCTGCAAGCTTTTCTACGACATGAGCAGAACCAATAATTCATTAACAACGTTTAGCCGCATATGAAAGCATATGCTATATGGAGTGAGACCAAGATTTGGCATCTCTTGCAACCTCGTCCATTTAGATAGGATGACAATAGAGAACATTTTTTCTGCTCCATACAAGTCAGCGGAGTTTGATGTAAGAAAAGCAATTCGACAAATTCACGCGCCCTTATGTAGTTTCTACAACATCTTACTTAAAATAATTGAGGCACAATATTTCGAAAATCTGTATAACTGCTGGCACTGGAGACATTTAACATTATAGAAAAAATTCGTAGTTACTGGAGCGTCTGTGGCTATGGCAGCAGAACCGAAGAAGATGTGATTAGAAAGGGCATTTGACATGAATGTCTCCACTACGGTGTAAATTAAAATAATATTATAGGTAGAAGAAGCGAAGGATCACTTTTGCAAATCACTGTTACCTTGGATTAGGAACTGAGACATAAATCCCTCTCGTGAACAACTAAGAAATGTATAAGACACGTATCATCCCAGTGGTATATTGTGGTGCAAAAACATGAACTTTATCTAAGGCTGACCAAAATCCCCTCGAAGCAAAAGATATGACAACAAACTATCATTCGGTAATGTCGTTGAATCGATTCCACAGGATAACGTATTAAACGAGGACCTTGTCTTTGGTGACGTACTCAAGTGGGAAAGTACCTCAACTAGTTATATTTCCGGGCATGCCACTCTGCTATATATCAGTGTAGCGTTCATTTCAAGTAAGCGAAATACATTTATATCGCCGATGTAATACACATGTATTACTCCCCTAGATCACTCTCTCTCGCTCTCGCTCTCTCTATGTCTTTGTCTTTATGCATAGAATTTAAGTAGACCAATGGCATAAGTACCAGTTCCTTGTAAGTCATCCGGGCAGGCACACGTGAATTAATAAATAATTTTAGACAAACTAATCTCGCGTTTTAAGAATAAAAAGGGAATAAATGGTGGCCCTGACGCGACGTTATATGCGCAGTGCGAAAGTCGAAAAAGCGTATGGTTAAATAAGGCGTAGCAAAATTCAACCTTCTATCCAACCTGACATGGTGACTCTATTACCGAATTGTAATATATTCTTTAAATTGTTCTAAAGTGATAGCAAAAAAAAAAACAATCATCAGTGAAACATAAAAAGCGAACAAAATACATCAGTGAACAGTAAAAGAAAAAAGGAACAAAGTAAACAGTGAAAGGCAACAGTACCCACTGTAGCGGTACTGGTCCACGCCACCAAACCTCGCCACCTTAGTGAATGGTGAAGAACAACGGTACCCACTCAAACGGTACTAGTATCGCGCTAAATCACACGCTACCAACCAAACGCACGCGCATATACCATATCCTTCGCGTAAATACTCGTACGATATATTAAAAACACGAGACTTATAAAAAAAAAAAAAAACCAAGTGCAAAATGCCAGCAGACATCTGAAGTGTCAACGTCATCATTAAACCGAGGGAGCCGCAGCAACAACAACATCAAGCCAAGGAACCAGCACCGATAACAACATATGTATGTGGATAAGTTATTCCTTTTTTATTAAAAATTTCCAAATTTATTATTGTATAATAAATATTGATCGGTCCGATGTTCAATTAGATTCAGCTTTTAAATTTTATTTCCTTTCTTAAGTAATGCTTCCATATTCATATGCATATAGGTTATGTAAAACGTGTCATCAAATCATTTACAGGAATATAATATAATTTTTTTATTTTTTTTTTTTCAATATTAAATGTACCACTACACGGTTGAAAGAATTTTTTCGCAAAATTAAAGGTACCACCACTCGGTTTAAAAATGATTTCTTTGCCCCATCATAAATTAAATCAAAATTTCAATAAAGAAAGAAAAACTGTGTTAAGATTTTCTTGAATCGTCTCGTATTAAAATTAAAATATTATAACAGTATATGAAAGTAATAAAGTTTGAAATGGTGGACAATCCAGAAATTAACGCGAACGGGTCGAGTACCGCAAACAGTTTAAACGGCTCATCAGTAACAACAGAAGTCTCTCCCAATATGCAGGCCTCATTAATTTCGTTAAAATTGACAACTTTTTGGAACAACTGCCCGGACCTGTTGTTCCTTCAAATTGAAACTCAATTCCAATTTCCACTACTAAATACAATTACTTAGTAGCTTCTTTAAGCAATCAAGCAATGGAATACGTGGCGGGATGTTTTATTAAATCCTCCCCTGCAAGGTAAATATGAAGGTCTTAAAAAGGCTTTATTAGAAAGAAATCGCGATAGTGAGGAACGAAGATTGGACGCATTATTAAATCGAGTTGAGGTGGGGGATCAAAAACCTTCGGAAATGTACAGAGCTATGGAATCCTTGGCGAGTGTAAACGATCTGGTTAATCGTTCACTTTTAAACAAATTGTGGCTTAATAAACTTCCACACTCCCTCCGAACCTGTCTTATAGTAGTAGAAGCCTCCCAATCCGCAGACGAGCTATTCAGTTTGGCATGACTCATCAAGTAAATTTCAAGTCTCTCCAGTTCAACTGCCTTCAGGGAACGTAGCTCAACCCTCAAATAATACTGACGATCAAATTAGTTGACTGCTCCGACGTATTGAGCGTCTTGAAATAGACCGGTCAAGCAGTTTTAATCGATCTCGATATCGTTCCCGCGGACGGCCGAGCAATGGGAGAACTAAAAGTAAAAATCGCAGTACCAATGGCTCAGTGTGCTGGTATCATAAAAGGTATGGCAGAGATGCAAATAATTGCACCGCCCCTTGTACTTTTCGCAGCTCAACCTCAAGTATCGAACCAAAAAACTAGTCAGTTCGTCCTCAAACGCGGCAACGACTATGACACACAATTCGCGCCGCCTTTTTGTTTTTGACAAAAACACACGTCAACAATTTCTCACTGATACTGGCGCAGAAATTTCAATATTACCTAAGAAAATGTTTCCAATTTTCCATGAGCCTACAGATTTTGCTCTTCTATCAGCCAACGGGGGACACATTTCAACTTTCGGTTTAAAAAGAATTACTCTAGATCTCAATCTTCGTCGTAACTTCAACTTAGCAGTCGATTTGCGAACAAGAAAACTCATAGACAATGTAACCTTACTAAAAATCAACTGTACATCAATCGTTTCTCACATCTCTTCGCCAACTCTATACTCCATACCAACAGAATTTGGAAAAATCTTAGAAAATGTTCCTTGTTTGAAAGTGCTACAGAGTTTTCTTTACCTGTGAAACATTCCGTTGTGAACATCGAATCAAAACAGAAGGTCCACTTCCTATGGCACGGGTTCGAAGGCTGAGTCCAACAAAACTTGAAATCGCCAAAAAAGAATTTCAACTAATGGATAAACTTGGCATTTGTCGTCCATCTTTCTCTCCTGTGGCATCACCACTACACATGATTGCTAAAAAGAACTCTACAAATTGAAGACCTTGTGGTGACTACCACCAACTAAATGCTAAAACTATCCTGAACATATATCTAATTACAAACCCCGAGGATTGTTCTGCGAACCTCTATAGTTGCAATTCCTTTTCAATAATTGATCTCGTCAGAGCATATAACCAGATTCCTGTCGCAGCAAAAGACATATATAAAACAGCGATAAATACTCTATTCGGTTTGTTCGAATTTCTTCGAATGCCATACGGCGTAAGGAATGGATCTCAAACATTTCAACGTTTTTTTAAATGAGATTCTCGCCGATTTGCAGTTTATATTGGTCTCTATTGACGATATTCTGGTAGCAATTGTATCGGCTGAAGATCATAAAGAGCATTTAAAAGTACTTTTCAGTAGACTGGAAGCCAATGGTCTGACCTTAAATGTCACGAAATGTCTATTAGGAGTGACAGAGTTAGAGTTTTTAGGATATTCAATTTCTAAGGTCGGTTTCAAGCCTTCATTAGAAAGAGTCAAGGCTATCAACAAATTCCCTACACCTATGTCACTCAACCAGGTTCAGCGTTTCTTGTTAATGGTTAACTTTTATAAGAGTTTTATACAAAACATCGCTGTTCCATTTTATAACCCCCTTCGTAAGAAAACTGAAGCAAAAATTAAAAGAATGATCAGAGAAATGTGATCATGCCTTCAACAAATATTGCTAGTACATCCAAATTTTAAGGCAGATATCTGCATCATGACAGACGTCTCCAATGATGAAGTTGGTGCAGTACTCCAGCAGTACAACGGTGAGAAAGGGCAACCCATCAGAAACAAAATATTCGACTTTCGATCGGGAGTTATTAGATATTTTCTTATCCATTAAGCAATTTCGATATTTTGTGGAAGGTAGACCATTCACCGTTTTCACCGACTACAAGCTTTTAACGAAGGCAATCTGTTCAAAAACCGAAAAATCTCCCAGACAAACGCGGCACGTTGAATATATTGCGCAATTTACTATTGATATTCGATATGTTAAGGGTTTGAAAAATACCGTCGCCGATACACTTTCAAGAGGTTACGTTGAGTTAATTAACATCAAACACATTGTCATACCGTCTCTTGCTTAAAGTCAAGAGAACGATAATGAATTGAAAGAATTAACCTTAAAAAGATACTCATGCCAATCGGTGACAAATTCCTCTGGTGTGAAAAAACCACAGAGACAAATAGACCATACATACCAGAAATATTTAGAAAAACAATTTTCGACAACCACCACAGTTTGTCATACGCAAGCGCGAAATCAACGCCAAAGACTATAGCAGCTAAATATTTTTGGCCCGGCATGAATAGCGATATTAATCGTTGGGCAAAATGCTGTATGTCATGCCAAAAATCCAAAATTACACGTCAATTTTACCAGGAAATTTACAGTTCCTGTTAATAGATTTAGCCACATCCACATGGATTTGGTAGGACCCTTCTGTATTCATCTAATGGATACACGTACATATCTCTTAACCATTAAGAACCTCATGGCCCAAAACTAGCCCAATCAAGGATATAAATTCTTCCACAGTGGTCTCAACATTTATTCATAAGTGGGTTGCACGTTTTGGCTTTCCAGAAACGATCACCACAGATCAAGGGACTCAGTTTCAATCTTCACTTTTCAGAGAGATTGCCTGCATTCTTGGCTAACACAGAATACGCATCCATCTCTCTGGACTCTTCTCGGTATACGTTGAACCATAATCGACGACCTTGGTGTAACACCTGCATAATTACTGTACGGTCAGAGCCTTCGGTTGTCTGGTGAGTTGGTCGCGAAAAGCACGGGAGATACAGTTTTGGATTCTACCATAGCAAGAAAAGTTCGCAATGCAATCTCACAAGTCAGACCTAACCCAACACGACAACGAACTCAAGCATACACTTATGTACCGAAAGATTTAAAACTCTGCACAAAAGTATTTGTTCGAGACGAATTAAAAAAGCTAGCCTAAATCAGCTATATAAAGGGGCTTACGAAATAATTTCTAGATCCGACAAATATTACGTAGTTAATAAAGATGGAAAGCATGAGACTATCAGCATCGATAGACTAAAACCTGCATTTGAAACCAATAACCAAATAATGGCATGTTCGAAAACAACACATATGTAACAACACATAAACAGATTAAATTAAAAAACATGTAACGTTTTTTACATTGAAAGGGGGAATAATGTAGCGTTCATGTCAAGTAAACGAAAGACATTTATATCGCCGATGTAATACACATGTAATACTCCCCTAGATCACTCTCTCTCGCTCTCTCTGTGTCTTCATGCATAGATTTTAAGACAAATGACATAACTACCAATTCCTTGTAAGCCGTCCAGGCAGACACATGGGAAATAAAAGTGGCTTTTCTATTGTAGTTCCTTTATTCCCCTCTCAATTCATGCCAAACAGTACTCCTACGCAACATAAGGGATTTTCTTAATAATCTCTCAAGATAGAATACACTCTCATACTCAGTCACTACAAATGTCAATTTTGATACATCACATGGAAAGTTTTCTCTAACTTCACTTTGTAATACAGCATACCTTTACTAAGAAATCTCTGCATCTAGCGGGTTATTTAGGTATTTAAGCAACTGAATTCAGATGCAAGCTTCACTTGTGCATGCCACCTCAGGTGAAGTCCTCTCCTTATGCTTTGTTCCTCCTCATAGAAATCGAAATCTCTTCGGTCCGAAGCTTTAACATCTATTCGGTCTACATATTTAAGTCAGGTGGACGTTGCTATACGGCTTGTAGATCTCATTTTTATATCCCTTCCTCCAATGCTCGTCAAAGCAGATGAGTTTTAAAGTACTCAAAGAACGCAAGAGTGACCATGAATTTATTCATCCTTCTTCTCTAATGTACATGTTTATGCGCAATAGAGAAAAACTGCGGTAATAAGGGTCTCACTTCCCCACTCTTCGTCGATACAGATGATCACTAAGGTGTTGTCAATTTTTTAATTTATTCGGAGCCTTGGTAGACAGAGTCTTTAACTATCTCAAAGTTGAACTTGTCAATTGTGACATTCTGTACGAGTTATCGATGATACTCTGTTGCCAGGCCCATCTTCGTCGCTTCTGCTTCACTATATACAAATGCCTCATAAGCAATCCGCTGGGTACTGCTGGTGAAGACTATGTTATTCGCATAGAAAGTAGTTGTATAGACTTATGAACAATTGTGCCTCAGGTTTTGGCTTACGAGTTTCGCACAACACTCCCAAGTGCCATGCTAAAGAAAGCACATGATAGTGGACCGCTTTATTGGAAGGCATCTTGTGACATCAAAGGATTTACAAAACTAATTCCCAACCCTGATGGTGCAGTTTTCTACATGGTCATTTAGCATAGCCTGACAAGTTTAGCAGAGGTGCCTAAAACCAGAAATAGATTCGTATAACTTTTCCCAAGATACGCTGCTAAAGACGGCCTTAAAATCGATAAATAAGCTATTGGTGTCAGTTTGGAACACGAGCATCTTTTCTACGATCTACCGTCATATAAAGATATGATCGAGATACGATGTTTAAGGCATGAAACGACGCTGTCGAGGATCAATCACATGGTTGACTAAGGCAGACTGATACCTCTATTTGGCATATATTGTAGTAAAGGACCTCCTTCCTTCAAGAGTGCTAAACTATTATTTATGTAGCATGCTATTGCCTGATCATGTTTAACAGATGATTGAGTGTATGCATTTCACAAAGACATCTTCCGCCGCTTTGAACAGCTCGACAGTCAGTAGCGACAACTTTGTTGGACTTATCTTTGGATATGCCTATACTTATTTCATAGAGGTCGGATGGATAAAATGGTTAAATGGTTCCTTCTGCTTTACAATGGAATGTTTATAGTCTTCCTCATCGCATCATTAACATTACATAAATGATTCGCCACTAACCTTAACACTGACATCATCGTTGTATGCTTCTCTTTACTTTTTTGGTTAGATTTCTGAACGATTTCGATTAGATTTCTGAAAATCTACCAATTTTCTGGATCTCATACTCCTCATGCTCTTTTGCCTTCCTCCTGATAAGATGATGTTCGACCCTCCTTTTTTGCTCGTTCAGCTTACAATTCGCTCTTGTCCTCCTTTGCAGCAGCACTTATATGCTTTCTGTTCCCCTGCATGTGCAGGGCTTGTTTCGGAACAAGATGCGTCATCTGGATCAGCTAGGCGATTACAGCCTTCCGACATCAAACTACTTTATATTGCACAATGATATTTCCTCTTCTTAGCTGCGTACTGCTCGTAAAACAGTACTTTGCTGGATGTTTTTTAGTATCAAAAGTTTTCCATGATATTACATCGAGCTATTACCAAGCACTCTTTACCACTATTCTGCATAATCTGATGATTTTGGTGAGCATGAGCATGGTTTTGCCAAACTTGTATCTGTAAGTGCTGTCATTCAATCGATTTTACCAAATTCCAACTTTAAACTGTTCGAGCAGATATTCCGTCATTACCTGCGTTTTTACTGTACTTTATTATAAACATTGTATATCCATAATCTACTTCAGATATATGTATGTACATACGTATTCTTAACGGCCTTATGGCAGAGTAACAACTGTCACTGCCTTTCATCAGCCTTCTCAGTACGTGATTTCAGGAACTGAAATTGCTTTTATAGGTTTAAAAAAATACTCCTGCTACAGCATTTACCAAAATTCTCGGAACCAAAACAAACACCTAAAATCATAACCTGAAAGAAAAGGAAACAAGAAACAAGGTACGAATATCAGTTCTGATACGTCACATGACCTGATGAATTTTTAATAAACCAGATAAAGGCGGAACCATGTGCTTCAAATTTCCAAAGAACAATTTAGCCACGCGACCTGGATCAACATTGGTGCTTTTCTACCACGCCGTCATCACTGTCGTCAGAATCATCCTTCCGTGGCATGATGATGTGATACGTCGAATTTGTTATTAATGAAAATTGATGCGTATCAGGAGTTGATATCCGGAATCACCTTAGTCCTGCTACAAGCCAGGTGATACACCAAGTCCATGGATAATGTTGTTGGCTTATTCCCACTTTTCAATACCGCACGTCCTTTTGAATTTCGATCTGAAATTTTCATATTCCAGAACTTTATCACAGCTTTTGAAATGATGTTTTGTGAACAGCTAATAAAATATTTTATGAGTTTATGCCAGTGAGCTCAGAAGTATTGTTGGCTTTAGAGTCACCTGTGATTTTGTTTAGACAATTTATAGGTACACCATAGCGAAGATCTCGGAATTAATCAGGAAGTCTTGTGAACGGGAACTAAAAGTACTCTTGTCTTAACGGCGGGTTTTTACGAGAGGACATGCTTTTAATTTAATTTTAATTTTATGATAGATTGGTACCTGTGAATTAATGGGAAGTGCAAATCGGAAATCAGACTATTACTATGGAATCTATTGATAAATTATGATTTAATTATCAGGGAGACTTAGATTTTTGGTTATTGCTTTCAAGGGAATTTACTGTAAGTAAATTTTTTTATTCAAAGGAACTTAACACTCAAGTGGGTAAGAATACACTTATAATGCCTTAGCATGTGTTAAGTTTTTGGGAAGATGGTATAGAGAGAGAGAGAAAAATGTTTGGGCTCAATGGATATTTCGCTCCATGGGTGACATCTAACATGGGAGACTAAATTCTTAGTGGAAGTTGGCTAGTTGTTGATTTCTAGTCAACTACTCATTTTACTTGATTTTTGTTAACTGAAAAAATGAATGTCTTTCGGGCGAGGCTCGGATTCAAACACCGAACCTTCCGATTTGGAAGCCAGTCCACTGTAGTAACTGACTGCACTTTAAATATTGACGTGACCTAACTATACTTCATTAAAGATTGCTGAGCAGGTTGATGGAAATTTCCTCTTAAAAAACAAAATGCAAAAGAATTCTTAGTAGTAGTAGTAGCAAGAGTACTTAAAGATCTCAACATACATAAATCCGCTGGTCCAGATGGTATATCTCGCCTTCTTCTGAAGAGGTGTTCTTCCTCGCTGGCAAAATCACTGCGTAAGCTTTTTCATCAATCCTACTTTTTAGGACTCTTCCCGAGCATATGGAAAACAGCATTTGTCCAGCCCGTCCCTAAAAAGGCGAATCATCTTCTCTCTCCTCCTACAGACCCATTGCACTTACGTCCCTTCTTTCCAAGGCCATGGAAACGCTGATAAATCGTCAGCTCATGACGATCTTGAAACACGATAAACTTTTCAGTCACCGGCAATATGGTTTTCGTAGTAAAGGGTCCACTTGTGATTTGATGGCATGTCTCACCGAAAAGTGGAACCAAAGCGTACATCAATATGGCGAAAGCAAGATAGTTGTACAACAGAGACGTCGCACACGGCAGTGCGGATCGCCTCAGGTTCAGTAGGGCGGTGGGGAATCGCGATAAGAGGGATGTCGTTCGGCAGCACCAGCATTTCTGGTGGTTGAATGATGGAGAAGATGTTTCGTCGTCGTTTACGTCAATTACGGACCAGCCTCACTAATGAGGCAGAGCTGACCAATCTGTTTTCTCGGTAAATAGCGATGGCCAGCTTACATAGGTTTAGGTTAGCATCTAAGAAATATATACATGTATTAGTATATACAAAGGTATATACTAATATATGTATGTAATTGTGTATACTGTCTATATGTGTGTATGTGTGTATTGTGCATGTAGGTTAGGTAGGCTAAGGTTTATTTTAAGTTAGATATTAGCTTTTAGTATAGTAAATAAATATTAGTAAAGAAAATGTACATAAAGTCGAAAGACATAGATATAAGAATTTAGAGTAGCTTAGAGTGCCTGTGTGGGGCCAGTAAGTTAGTATAAGATTGTTAAGTAATTTTAAGCTAGCATTTAAGCATTTTTTGTTAGTATGTAAGAGTTAGTGATTAAGAAAATAAAATGCATATAAAACTAAAAAGCAAGATAGTTGCACTTGATATTTCTAAGGCATTTGACAGAGTTTGGCATCAGGCCCTTTTGTCGAAGGAATGCGTGCATTTGGGATTGACGACTCTCTTCTTCAATGGATTAGAAATTACCTTTCGGAACGTTAAATTCAAGTTGTCTTGGACGGCTTCAGGTCTGATATTCACAAAATAAATGCTGGTGTGCCCCAGGGCTCTGTTCTGTCTCCGACACTCTTTTTAATTTTCATTAATGATCTCTTGTCTGCTACTTCTAATCCAATATATTCCACTCTCTGCTTTTCATATTTTCATGGCCCTGCTCTTCGGTTGTAGAACGAGAACGGCAGCGTATGCTGAGCTCATTAAATTCCGATATCAACAGCATAACCAATTGGGGAACTATCAACAGAGCGGAATTTAATGCTTCCAAAACACAATGCTGTCTGTTGTTGTTAAAGCGGAATTTAAATACCCAGCTGTTATCCATGAACGGCACTTGCATCGTCGAAACCGAAAACTTTCCATTCTCGGTATGTGTGTCAATGACAACTTACGTTGGAATGACCACATATTTGATGTCGCCAAAAATGCTGCGAAATGTCTAGGTTTCCTCAAGCGATGTAAGAAATATTTTACCCCCTCTGATCCGGCCTCAATATAGAAAACATTCATCCGCCCGAAATTGGAGTACAATGCCCACATCTGGTCAGGTGCTCCTAAAACATCTCTGCACCTGCTAGATAGGATTCAAAACCGTGCGATAAAACTTATTGAAGATACTAATACCAGTCAATCAATTGACACCCTCGAACACCGATGTAATGTCTCCTGTCTCATTTTGTTTTATCGCTATTTCCACCACCAGTGCTCCACTGAAATCGCCAGTAGCATTTCGCCCATTCAAACTTTCAACCGTAACACCCGCCTCGCTATGAATGTTCATCAGTATACCCTCAAGCCCATTTTCGGACGTACTCTAAAATATCGTGATTCATTCCTAAGCCGTACAACTCGCTTATGGAATGCCCTGCCGATCTCTGTATTTCCTGGTCGTTATAACTTGCAAACATTTAAAAGCAATGTACATCGGTACCTCTCTTTTCTTCTTCCCTAAATTTCCTTTGCCCGCGCTGTAAACAATCACCTTAAGCGTACACAAACCCCTTCAAACAAACAATAATGATTAAGCTTTTATTATTGATTATTAATATAACAAAAAAGAAACTGTGTCTTCGCTTTAATAAGAGAAAAGAAAGGAAGGAATAAGATTTGGAAAAAACAGTGAGGTGCGGAGGTATGGATGATCGGGAAATGACACAGATGTCCAACACGCCCCTCAGTGAGACTTACTGAGCTAGCGCTTTAGTAAGAACGTGTTCAGGCATTTCTTCCGTCGGTAAATATTCAAGTTTAATGTCCCCCTTGGATAAAACAACAGAATGAAGTGGTGACGGATATCTATATGTTTGGTCCTTTGATGAAAGATATGATTCTCAACAAGGAGTCTGGCGCCACGATTGTCGTTGTATAAGATTATTCCACTTATGTCTCTTAGACCAAGTTCCTTATTTATTTTTATTTATTTATTTAATACTGTCGGTTACGTACAATGAGATAAACATATTTTTTAGTACTAAGAAATTTTCGATTAGCGAATTAAATAATCTTTAGCTTAAAACTAAATTACAATAATAAATTTACAATTGTATGGCAATAGATATTAGTTGAGTTTATGTGGGGGAGGATAAAAATTTAGGATTGAGAAGTCAGGGAGGAGAAGTAGAGGATGACTGCACTTTTAAACGTAGAACGGTTAGATATTAATTTTATTCGCGGTTGAAGGGAATTCCATAATTTAACAGCACGAATGAAAAAAAAAAGCGATGAATTCAATAATTGATAACGAAAAGGGACAATAGATAGATGTCTTAAGGAGCGATTAAAAACGAGTTTGTCAAATAAATAGGACGAAGACTTGCAAGTTATAATTTTGTGCAAAAATATAAAATTGCTTGCATTGAGATACTGTTGTAGAGTGCAACTTAATAATTTATTGGAGAATTCAGAGATATGGTTATATCTGGGGAGACCCTATACATATCGTACAGCATCATTGAAAGCACCTAAGAGCTTACGTTGCGATAGTGAGTCCAAATCACTAGAAACAACCTCAGCGTAGGTAATAATAGGCAATATCAAAGTAAGCACTAGCTTGCGTCTTGTATCCAAAGGGGTAAAATAGGAAGTAAGCCACAAATTGCGGAGGCATCCGTAGACACGGCCGATAGCTGTATTTGTGTGACTATATCCAGAAAGATTATGATCAATACTCGTAACATAACCAAGGCTAGTGCACTGCTCCACAACAGTAATCTTAGTGTTATCTAGATAAATATCGGGAATTAAAATAAGATCACATTTTCTTTTGCATATAGGAAGGGATTGAGATTTGGTCGGGCTTAGAAGCAATTTATTAGCGACGGACCAGGCAGATATACGGCGAAGATCCTCATTGATAAGATAGACTAATTCATCAAGCAAGAGGAGAGGTTTACCTGATTGAAGCTGTACATCATCTGCTAAAGATATACAGAAGTGTGGGTGCAGACATTATGTAAATCGTTGATGAACATGGCGAACAATAAGGGAACGAGGATAGAGCCTTGCGGAACTCCTTGAAATAACGCCTTACTTGACGAGGATCTGCTATTTAAATGAACCCTTTGAAACCTCTCTGATAAATAGTTTTTGATTAGTTTGACGACCCTGTCACTGAAACCAAAGAAGTTTTTTAAATATCAACCTTAGAATATAATCATCTACCCTATCAAAAGCCTTAGAAAAATCAAGCAAACAAAGTAGAGTAATGCGACCTTTGTCGTAGTCCTTTCTAATTTCCTCTAATAAGTTCACCATCGCTGTAGAACAACTATGATTAGTTCTGAAACCAGATTGCTTCGGGTAGAGAAGGTTGTTGTTTTTTAAATGGTTGAAAATTTGTTTCTCTAATATCTTTTCGAAGACTTTCGATAAACAAGGAAGTATGTTGATAGGTCTGAAATCAGCAGGCGAAGCAGCTTTTGCTTTTTTGCAATTGGAATAACCTTTGCGAATTTCCAAGACTGGGTGAAGGTAGAATTCACAATGCAGAAATTAATAATGTGAGTCAGATGGCATAAGATCAGTGGTAAGATAAGTTTTAGAAATCGAATGGATATATCATCTTCACCGGTAGCGTCAGCCTTGATTAACATCACACATTTAAAAACTTCTTCTTCACTTACGACTACAAAATCTTCTAGCAAAGGAATGGTGCCGTCTGAATTAAAATATAGACTATCATTATTATTACTGTTAGAAGGTTGTTCACCTACAAAAAAGTCATTGAGTGTATCTGGATCAAGATTGCAAGCCGGATTAGTTCCTTTGGAGACACATATAATTTTAAGATTACTTCAAAGCTTTTTGGCAGATAAGGAGGTATTCAATTTTGAAGCATAATAGTTCTTTTTGGATGCACGTATTATTTTAGTAGCAAAATTTCGCGCCTTTTTAAATGTTTCCCAATTAATACTTCTTAATGAACGTTTCCATTTACTATGCAATTTATTACGAGCCTTAATTGCGTTAATGACTTCAGAAGTAAACCAAGGACACTTTTGATTTCTTATTTTTATTGTTTTAGTCGGGACATGCCGATCAATCAGTTGGGTTACAATAGATTGAAAGTAATCAACTTTGTCATTTGGGTCAGAGAATAGTCTACATTGTAACCAGGGGGCTGATAAAGTTGCTAGCTTTAATGCATCAATGTTAATAGATCTAAAATCTCTGTAAGTAAAGTAGTTAGCGGTAGTTAGTTTAGATAAATTTACATTATAAGTCAAAAAAAGTAAGTCATGATCAGAAATTTCGAAAGATATTTGAAGAAGAATAAGCGAATAAGATCGGAGACTATAGTAAGATCTAAAAGACTGGGTAAACGATTAGGGACGAAACGTTTCGGGTAATTATTGTTCACAATACTTAGACCGACAGATGACACTAAATCTTTCATATGAAATGCACGTGACTCATTTCTTATCAAGTCAGCATTAAACTCTCCACAAATAATTATGTTAATATAAAGTGCACAATAGTCCGAAAGAGCTGAGAAATACGGTGAGGGAGAACAACCACGGTTTTTAACAGAGACACATGACACAATACATTTAGTACTACAGTGAGTTATTTCAACCATGACTTATCATCAATACCAGGTCCACTTGATTTAAGTATGCTAAAAGATTTAAAATATGACCTACAGTAAATTGCCACTCCACCACCTATAGTATCAATGATTCTATCATTTCTATGAATCTTATAGTTTGGTATGTCGTAGACTTCATCAGGAATATTAGGATAGAACCAGGATTCACTTACACAAATAACATCAACACAAGAATCTATAAACAAGAACTTTAAATAGTCCAGTTTATTAATATTTAAACTACGAGCATTTAGGTAACAAACTCTGAGTCCTTCATATCGTTTAGAAATTATATTAGTCAACGTGTGGGTCGATTTTTCATTCATACTGTTTACTTCGTTAGAGGTAGAACTTAAACATACACAGTATAAAGAGAAGACTAAAGAAGACGAGTTAAAGTGACGATAAGGTGTGGAGAGAGGGATAGGGGAGGGATCGAACATTAATAGGAATAAGAAAATTGACATATTGGTGTGCGCAGCAAACAGTTGTTTTTTTCGTTGTAGGCTCAGAGCACTGTTTAAGAGAGCTCTTGTTTCCTTAGTATGGCTCCCAATACACCCATGTGTTCGGCTTCGGTCGAAGATAGAGCCACAGTTTCTTGCTTTTGTCATTTCCAACTAACGACTGCATTTGAAAACTTGAATGCGTAGTCAGTGTACGATCTTTGATCGATAACGCACTTTCCTCAATCAGAATCTACGAATCCCTCCATTTTCACCTTGCAAATTGCATGTATACCGCAATCCGTAGTCTATTGTTCCTTGAATGTATCGTAATACACGCTTCGCAGCACCCCAATGAGCATCGGTAAAGCAACTGTTGAATTGAGCAAAAACACTTGTAGCATATAGGAACCTACCAACCAACTCTTTATATGGGCGTTTTTCTTTCTCGGACGCCTTTTCGTCCACCCCGAATTTGGTTGCATTGAAATAGTAAGCGCTTTGGCCTGCTCCATATTAAATCTCTGTAACAAGTTTCGAATACAGTCTTTTTGACTTATAGATATACCTATTGATTCTTGCGTAATTTTGATCTCGCAGCAATATTTTCGATCTTTTTGCGTTAGCCGCTTTAAGTCCCATTTGCTGTAACTTACGGTCAAATCTTTGATTTCATTGACTCCCGGCTTGTTTCAAGCCATAAGGAGCCTTTTTAAGGTAACATACCTTACATAAGGTAACAAATGAAGCATGATTTTAGCCTTTTTAGCGATGAAGCTGTCTATCGATTCACTTTGAAGAATTTCTCCTAAAGTATCTTCAAATAACGGAGGAGGCTTTATGTAGATTGCTTCACTTAACACTCCATTTAACACGTTTAGCGCCATCGTATATTTTTGCTGTTACCTTTTGGGACTGAAAAATTTTCCGTGCTATTTTTTGATTGTGAGTGATTGCAATGTCGTTTACGGTTGTTTTATTTAATGTGTTATGTAAAGTAAGTGTAAAACCGTCAAACTGTAAATGCGTCCACCCGTGGACACGCGGTCCCAGAATGTGAAATTACACCGTGTGACCACGTGTCCACCGGTGTCCCTTGGTGTCCACTTTTTTTTATGTTGTTTTTTGCTTGTTTACAGTAAATAGAAATGGACAGAATTTTGAAAAATTCTGAGTTGAAGAGAGAAGCACTATGCGCGATGGCTTCACGATGGTGCTCCGGGGTTTTCCGATAATTCTTTGGACGACGAAAATTATAAAACCGAAGACGAAACATCAAGCTCAGATTCTGGAGAACACATTTCAGACGATGAAGAGTATGACCTTAGCGTACCTGAGAGCTCGGTTGATCGAAATCAAACATCCACTCTTCAATGGCAGTCTGTTGCGGGTTCAAGGAAAACATTTGCTGCTAATTTTCCAGTCAATGGCATAGCATCTGACGTTCATGAAGAGATGTTTGGAAAGGATCCATTTGATTTTTACAATTTTTTTGTTTCTAACGAAGTTATCTCACTCATCGTTGCTGCAACGAATCGGTTCGCTGCTCAAAAATTGGAACAAACACCCGGTTCATCGCGCCAAAAGTCAAGGTTGCCTAAATGGACCGAAACAACAGCTCCAGAGATTCGCAAGTTCCTGGGATTGATTCAGTGGATGGGTCTTGTTCGTCTACCCCAAATAATATGAGCAAAGTCATGAGCCGCAACCGTTTCGAGCTTCTGTTAACAATCCGTATTAGTTGTCCTCGCTGACTTTAATGTAAGGCTAGAAAGAAAGGCCATTTTTGGTAGTATCGCCGGAAAGCATTGCCTGAACCAAACCATCTCGGAAAACGGATTCAGGCTAATCGACTTTGCGGGGGGGCGAAACATTGTCATAGCTAGCTCGAGGTTCTCGCATTTCGATATTCACAAGGGAACTAGGAGAACTTCAGATGAATTAATCGCCAACCAGATTGACCAGGTTGACTAGAGTCGCAGTCGATACTGAGGATATGGAAAGAGTATTCATTTCTGTATACGTATAAGGGCGATGACGAACCAAATGCCGCTTCAAATACACATCTCCTATTCATTGATTTTAAGGCCACGTATGACACAATTTATAGAGATGAACTATATAGAACAATGTTCGTTTGTGTAGGATGGCGATCTAGTTTGCACGCAGCTTCAACAAGATCCGTAAAGAACTCATCGAGATCTTTGATGTCAAAAAACTATTTAGACAAGGCGTCGCGCTGTTATACAATTTCTATAACATCATTCTTGAAAAAAATAGTGTAAAACTCACGCACCAACACTAGAGGCACAATCTTTCAAAGCTGATCCAATTACGCGCTTCCGTGCGCCGAAATTGTGCACGTAATCGAAAGGAAGCAGCGTGATGTATATGGCGCTTTCGCGAGTATTGAAATGAAAGCGGCAAAGATGGGTTTAATAGTCAATGAGGGCAAGTCGAAGTGTATGCTATCAGTAAGAAAGGACAGCCATCACCGACATAACTCTTGCCAATCGCTGCTTCTTTGGTCTAAGTAGGCAATTGACTAGCAAGGCCTTCTCTCGAACAACAAAAGTGATCCTACATAAGACTTTAATTATCCCAGTCCTACTGTATAGCAGACAGGCATGGACTTTATCTACAAAAATGGTTGAAGGTGCTTTTGGCTTATTTGAGAGAAAAATTGTTCGGGTGATTTTCAGTAACGTCTGCATAGAATGTGAGTGGAGGGGGAGATACAACGGCGAACTGTACAGGATGTATGGCGACATCGAGCTAGCCAGAAGAGTGAAGACAAGTGACAGGGACTTCAAACAATTTAACGTGCGAAACTGGAGGCAGCTTGCTAAAGATCGAGCTGGATACAGACGCTTGTTGGTTGAAGCCCAAGTCCACCCCGGACTTTACCGCCACCTTAAGTAAGTGAGTATATAACCGCCTCAGTTTTATGCTCATTAAGTTGCAAACCGCTGCTGGGTAACCAAGGTTGAACTTCTCCTAGCGTTTTTGCTGTTACCCCGTAAATTACATCCACTGTTCACTGTGATCTAGAAAAACGATATTTGTGTATCAATAGACTTCCTCCTATTTTAATTGTTGGCAATTACACGATGGATGGGTTGGATTCCTTTTTCCATTTGGAGATAGCAACAGGCATGTGTTAAACACTTTATCAAGTAAGTCCTGTCTTGTTTTTTAATAGCGATGTTTAGGGTTTAATTTTGAATACCATACAGTTCTGGTGATTTTTTTTCGCTCACCATTTGTGTAGTCATACGTATGGGGACACTCTCATGATGAATTTTACCAACCGGTACCCTATTTTCCCTAATAGGGTCGCAACTGGGGGTGACCGTGGTGTAGTGGTAGTAGCAAACGCGTCTCACTCGGAGGGTCCAGGTTCGAATCCTGCCCATGGCAAATCAGTTTTTCATTGTGTAACTGGAACTCAGACAAAAAAAAAAAAATTCTGCGTGTGAAGGCATAACGCTGACACGTAGATTTGGCTGTTATAAGAGTTTCGAGCAATGAAAAAAATACTGGGAATTATATCTCGAATCACTCTGAGTGAAGAAAAAACTCTCCGTCCTATTCGGACTCCAACCCCTGGAGAGCAAACATAGAAACCAAACACACCTGAGTTTCAAACCACTACAAAAACAATTTTACTTTCTCCTCCTTCTATCTTTCCGCCCGCGCCCGGGCAACAGTAAAAGGGTATCTAACCCCTTAGGCGCGCGTAAATTATAAAAAAAAAAAAAAACTACATATTTGTCGCAATAGTATGGGGCGTGTTGGTAATTCCATGTGGGGGCCATTTAATCCCGTTGGTAGAATTTGATAATCTTCACCTCATACAAAGTGATTATGTTTGCACCTGTGTCTAAAGTCAAATCTCTTTTTTTAATCGGATAAGTGCTGTTCGATATGCATAGGACTTTGTTCGACAGCAAACCGAGTTAGCTCCACGATTTCCTTTTATCAGCCTAGATGCATTACATCCATTGATCGTTAACCGCGATAACTAGATTTTAAAATCTCCTGCTGTTACGGCTTCAATTATTGCTTCACTAATGACGAAACTAAGAAGACGTTTATCCGGGCTATTGAGATAAACATAGTATAGTATGAAGTCCGTGAGAAGATTTGCTCTAAACTAGATTTATAGCCACGAATATGCGACAACCAGTGATTTGAGGATTTTCATAATTCAAATGCAAAAAAAAATTTTATATTTTTATCGGAATGGTAGAGAGAAATACTGCTTCAGAAGCAGCGATTTTCCTTATCTTCCGAAACAGCACCCTTAGTTTTGGATAAAATCTTTATTTCCAGAATGGATCAACATCAACATCCAGATTTGGAGGAAAGTATTATTTATTTGTCCGTTGTCCGTGTGATTGCTTAAGACGCAGGCACTCCTGTTTGTTCAGAAGAACCTCTATCTAAGAGTATAATTATTTTTAATTTTTTCGTCTTTTGCTACAATGTCATAGATAGAAAAACTAACAAAACCGTACGTAACAGAAGTATTGAATTATTAGATTGTTTCGTTGTCCAAGTTCACTGTGGACATTTGTGTGGACAAAAGTTGTGCTTATCTGACACCTTGTACTTTAAAGTTCCTATCCAAAAAGGAATGTTTACTGACTTATGTTTACTCTGATTTATATTCTTGCCAAACAAATGGCACACCAGTTGTTGAATGGTATCCATTACTGCAACTATTGTACGTAGTACTCACTCGTACTCTTCATACAAGCTCTCAACACACAATGCACATAGCATACAAATAGATACGAGTATTACGCGTATAAATGTATTTAATTTTAGTTCTCTTGTCCCATTCTCCACCATCCTTTTCTGAGTGGTGTTCAGTTCTCCAGAGTTAGAAATAGTAAGTGCCAAAAATATGCAAACCACACACAAAGCTGGTTTAACAATAGGACTATCAAACTATAACAGTAGAACCAGCAATGCGATAGCAAGCACTGTTTCCGAATGGTCATCTTTTTTCCATAACAGCTTTATTCATAACTGTGTTTTTTAAATGTGCTTCCTCTACATGTGTTTTGTATTTTATCTTTTAACATCATTTCCAAAAGTGGACAAGGGTGTGATACAAAAGTTTTGTTAAGCTGTGAATATGGGATTCCAAAGTCTTTATGAATACACAGATGTTCTCCTATTGTGAATAGAGATACAAAATGTCAAGTGACAGAAAATGCATTCATATATACATAAAAGGAAGCTCAAATGAGAACACCTTTATTTCTAAAGCATTTATTAGCCAACGGCCAACAGTTTGATTACAATAATTTGTTGGGGTGTTTTTTGGATGACTCCATTTGAATGATTATGAAAAGGGATTACATTACTACAATACTAATTTGTCCTGCATTATGACGCCACTGTAAAAGGGGGCTCTGGTATAAACTAACTGGGTCAGACCAAATCATTTCTATATGTTTGTAATGGATTTGTCTATGTTCAGACCCATACGAACAGGAAAAGTGCTGGTTAGACTTCTCATTTTGCTCATCAATACGCCTTTTGTATGAATAAATTATAAACGAATTCACTTTCGGTCAGAGAAGATCTCTGTGATACCATAAAATGTCAATATACTCACCTCCAAGAAACTACTTCCACTACCGAAGTACGAAATCTAGGAATAATTTGTGAGAGATAATTGAATTTCGACTCACATATTGATAGCATTATAAATAAAGCTAACTCTGCACTTGGCTTTATCAAACACTGGCCAAAAGAATTTTCCAAACCTTAACCTGAAAATAAGCTAAAACTAATTAGCATGCATATCATAAAAAAACGTCGTAAAGTCGCTGATGTACTTCTTATCCAACTGTTATTGACTGGAAACATAGACTTCCCGAAAATAAAGCAAAATATTTCATTCACTCCCAATCCCCGTAATCTAAGATCTGCCCCACTCCTCTTGATCCGACCTCAACGCACCAACTACGGTCACTTTGAACCAACATCTAGAACGTTGCTTATAGCAAACAACTACGCCGAAGTCTTTGACATAAATAGCAGCAAATACGAAATAAAAAAGCACTCCCTTAACATCTCCCCCGATCGCCATTTCTCCTCGCTCCATTAGGTTAAGGATATTTTTGATAGCTTTTACGTCTAGCTTTATGTTTTTTCTTGTTAATAAGCTTAATAAAGTTGTCCAGGGTCCAAAGGAGTGTAACCATTGTTCCACGGCATAAATCTATAAAAGTTTCCGCAACTACTGTACGATTAAATACGAGTACATATTGGAAATATTGGATAAACAAAATAAACAACCATATTCCATAACAACAATAACGCTTAGATAACACAAGCCTACAAAAAAATAAAAAAATTGGTGTTGCTTTGTTTGTATCTTTGTTTGTAGTTTCGAAAAGTAATATACTTACATAAAATATCCTTTAGTTTTTTTATCCTCTAACCTCTAGCTTACCAGCACACATAGAGATCGCCTTGCGCACCCTTTTTCAATGAAACCATTAAAATTGAAAATAAAAATGACACCATCAATTCGAATTAAACCAACTGAATTAAAATAGCTAACAAAGTTTGAAGCTGCAGTATGCAGTTACTTCACACTTCTTGAGTCCATTATCCGGTATCCGCTTGCATATCAGCGCTTACGCCTTGCAGTTTCAAGCTTCTGTAAGCGCACTGTTATAGAGACGTTATGTGTTTATTTCCTCTGCTCTCCTCGACTTTATCAAATCGCCACTTTCCTCGCGGTTTAGTTTGTGATTTATTGATTGCACAATAATACTGATAAAATAAATCTAAATATTTCATAATGGTTAGGAAGTTAAGATGTTGTATTAACGACCCTAATAAGTTTTGTTACATTTGTGGAGAGTATATTTTTTTTCCCAAATTTTGAGTTTAAAAGCCCGTTTCTTCAAAAACTATGCATAGATTTCAAAGATTACATAGATTGCAAAGTATTGGCTTTAAAAAAAGGTATAATACTTAATTGTAAGTACTACCGTTATTTTTTAATATATTTTTCCCATTTTTAGTACTTTTTTTTATGAAATTACCCCTCCCGCCAAAACCTTGGGTGATAGACCCCCCCTCACAAAACTGCTTGTATTGAACTGCTCTACAAAAAAACGTTATCAATTTTTGGCGCATAATTTATCGTACTCTACCGCTTAATTGAGATATGGCTAATATTAGGAGTATTTTTCAATAGGTCTGATTTTCGACCTTAGGTTCTTTGTTGGCCCAGAAAACCAACAAATTTGATTTGATTGACAATCTAAAAGTAGGAATACTATAAATGAAGATCTGTCAATTTTTTTTTTTTTTTTTTTTTCATTTCATTTTGATTCATTCATTCATTTAAGCCCATTTTACAAATTTCATAACAGATATATATGCACTTAAATTTGTAAGAAGGTTTTATGAGTGGATTTCAATTAACAAACTTAAGTTTAACATAAAGGCAATTATATAAATTCAAGTACTGTACAAATATTAAGTGTTTTTCATCAGTGAATGAATAAATAAATACATTCTATAGTTAATAAAACTAGTGCCGAATGAATTGAGTCAGACAATAACAATATAGAAAATTTTAGATTAAAAAACAAAGAAAAAATATATTGTGTGGTTGAGAGAAAAGAAAAAATTCATAATAATTAGATGTAAGTACTAGTAGATGCTACTAAATAATTAACTTCGATAGATTATCAATCTCATTGAGGTCAAAATTAAACAGCCACTTCCTGACCGCTTTATTAAAGGAAATGAAATTACTAGAGCGCCTTATTTCAATGGGTAGTTTATTAAAGATACGAGGAGCTACAGAAGAGTAATAACTTAAGAAGAGATGAGTATTGTGTGAAGGAATGAAAGCAAGATTCATAGAAGAGCTGCGAAGACCATAGGTATTCGGATCATGATTTAATGAGTATCCGCTTCTTAAGAAAAAGATTTTTAATACTTTATAGAAATAAAGATGCTTTAGAGGCAATATAAAAGAATGTGTAAAGAGTGGGAAACTATGTTCATGGCGCCTTTTTTTCCAGATAATTCTCAGGACATATTTTTGTAAAACAAGCAAAGGTTGCATTTTGTTTTTGTGTGTTCCGCCCCAGCAAGTTAAACCATATTGCAATTTGGATTGAACAAGACCATAATAAAACGTTTGTAAAAGTTTTTTTGAGCAAAAAAGTCTCAAATGGTAAAGGGTTCTGGTTGTTTTCAGCAGGTATTTCCTTAAGGAAGTAGTGTGAGCATTCCAATTTAACCTGCTATCGAACTCGAGTCCTAGATACTTAAAGACCTGTACGTTACCAATGACAAAACAGCTAGGTAGGCAATCTATGGAAGTGTTATATGTACAAGATCTTTCGGAAAGCGATTCACAGCAATTGTCAGAGTTTATCAACATATTATTGCAGTACGTACTATGAAATGTAAAAACTGGAAGTTCTAAATGCAAAGAAGTGTTAAAATACATAATTTTTGTTTTGTCACTAATAACTAGCTTGTGCACACGGAACCAATGTCGTAACATTTCTAAATCATGGTTGATGTCAGCTATTAGATCTAACCAAGAGTTGCTGGAATATGAACAACCTATATCATCAGCAAACCCTGTAAGTTTTCCTTTCATATTAAGAGTGAAAATTGAGTTAATGAAAACTAGAAAGAATATAGGTCCCAGAACAGATCCCTGAGGAACACCAACTGTAATATCGCAGCACTCACTAAACATAGTTCCTATTCGAACCATTTGTTTCCTGTTGGTGAGATAGGACTCAATCCATTTAAGAACAAATCCCCTAAATCCAGTTTTATTCAATATATTCAACAAGATTTTATGATCAACAGTATCAAAAGCCTTCGTTATATCCACGAAAAGAGCTGCAGTAACCTTCTTGCTATTGATGCTTCCACAAATTGAACTGCTGAAGTTAAGAAGTGCATCATCAGTAGATTTTCCGGCTCGGAATCCATATTGTCTATCGTTAAAGAATGAGATACCATCAAGATAGGACAACATTCTTTTTTTGATTAATTTTTCGAAAACTTTAGAAAAAACTGGGAGAAGAGAAATAGGCCGATAATTGTTGAGTACTTTTTTGTCACCTTTTTTGAATATACTCGTAGGTATAACTTCAGCAATTTTAAGCATTTCAGGAAATATACCACATAAGATACTTTTGTTAAAGATATGAGCCAAAATATCTACAATATAAAATGCGATGCTCTTAATAAATGCATTAGAATAAGATCTATGTGTAATGGAGGTCGAGTTGTTCAGAGACATAATCGTTTTATAGACCTCAATTGATGAAATTGATTCATAAAAAAAGCTATGAGGCTCTGATCTTTCCCTGTTAGAACACTCAAGCAAACATCTACTATTATTATTACTAGGTGTTATACCTGCCTCAGTTATTGTTTTATTTGCAACTCTAGTAAAAAATAAGTTGAAGCTATTAGCTACTGCCTTTAGATTTATAATATCCTGATTTTCATGCCTAAGACAAGATGATATATCATTAGTACTGTTTCTGTTAAAAATCTCATTTACTATTCCCCATTCCTTTTTTAAATTACCTTTAACCTTTTGAAATTTGTTAATGTAAAAATATACAACTGCTCGCTGTGTAATGGGCTTAATTTGAATCCAGATAAATCTCAGATGATACAGGTGTCTAAAAAACAATGCGCTATGGTTGAACTACCACCAGTGTTCTTAAATAACAGGCAACTCAAGTTCTTAAACGTTGTAAAAAATCATGGTTTCAAGTTGAATCGATTACTCTTTTCCAATGGCCATGTAAATTACATTGGTCGAATCTATGCTGGCCTGCGTAAGCTCCGGTTATCCTTCAGTTTTTCTCCAACATGCACGAAACTTACTCTTGTGAAAACCCTGTTTGTACCCATTATTGATTACTCCATAACTATTTACTGTAAGCTTGACTGCGTTCAATACTATGATTAGGTATGTGTATGGGCTGAATCGTTATGACCATGTACCTCACTATCATAAATTGGTTCTAGGGCGTAAGTTTCAGCAATTTCTAAAGATAAGGTGCTTCTAAAGATCGCCTAAATATCTATCTAATAAGCTTCAGTTTGCGCAATCGACCAGAACAATGAATCTTTTAATGCCTAGTTTTAACTATTTAAACTCCTCTCGCCTGTTCTTCATTCACGTCACCAGACTTTGGAACTCTCTTCCAACAGCGACAAAGCAAATAATGGAAGCTAATAAGTTCAAAACAGCCGCATTAGAAAAGTTTTCCTGACTGCAACAACTATACTTTCCTTTTTCATAGATCTAACCTCCTTCTCTTCTTTCTTTTACTGTCTAACTATTTCTTATAATACTTCTTTTTCTTTTTTTATATATATAAGAAATAAATGTATTTTATTTAAAATACTTTTTAAAAAGAAGTCGAAGAGCGAAGCTCTTGATTTCTGAGTCTTTATTGTATAAGCGTTACTTAAGAACTAACTTGTGCTATCGCAGATAGCCAGTGTTTTTCATAATTCATCTTAGGTGCAAATGACTTTGTCAGCGTTTTGTTTCTTTGTTCTTTATATCAGAGTTTTATCTTAATGACAATGAAAGGAAATGGTATCATATGAATATTTGATAGTAAAATATGAGTGTGGTTGCATTTCCTTTATTACAAATATTACAATTATTATTACAACCGCAAATGTTACCAAGTTGTAAGTTTTGTGTTTATGTATTTTGGATTCTAACATTTCTATATTATCAATTGATTTAACGTTTAATTCTTTATAGTAATCTTCTGTAAAGTTATAATTTATCAATGGTATAATTTTGAAATTATTTTGGTATAATTTTTTGTTATAAGTTTTATTTCCTATTTCTATTTTACAGTCTTCTAATTCTAGAATATAATTTCCTTCTAGAGTGTATTCTAGATTGTTACAATTTTGTTTGATTTTTTCTTTTTGCAAATTTTTGATTATTAGATATTTTTCTTTATTTATGATTATATTTTCTTCTTCAAATTTTTCGGTTTTACAATCTAAGTTGGCGTTATTTTTAAATAAGTTTCTAATGCAATTGTCTTTTATTTCTTGTAAGTTTTTAATTTCTTTTGTTACATAGGAAAGAGTTTTGTTTGTTTAGATCAATTCGTTGCTAGGTAGTTTAATTATTTTATTCTTTAGAGGGAATGTTTGTATATAAATTTTGTTAAATAGTTTATCATTAAATTTAGGAATGCTTAAGATAATTAATAGGTTTTCATTATAAGTTGCCAAAGTTACCTTTAATTCTTTAAGTTTATCGAAATTTATTTCATTCTCATATATCTCTTGAACTGTTAAAATGTCTTGTGTAAGGACACCTGTTCTACTGGTCATAATGATGTCAGATATTTTTCCTATAATTTCCTGTACTTCTAATAGGTTTTTATTAAATTCGATTTCCATACGTAGGGAATTGATTTCGCTTTTGATTTCTTTATATTTATTTAATGTTTTTGAACTTTGTTTAAAAATATCTTTTAATTGTAGAAATTGTTCATTGAATTGTTGGTTGATTTTTACCTGTTTATTATTATTTTTCAATAATTCCTCGTTACTTTCTTCTAAAGCTTTTAAACTTTGTTCTATACTTTCCCTATCGTCATCGTCCATAGTTCCGTATACGAATTTCATTCCTTTTCCGATAATATTTATCAATCCTCTTTTGTGTATTATATTGTGGGGAATTATTGTTTGAAGTTTTATTTCTAGAGTGTCTAATTTTTGTTTTTGCTGATCATCTTTATCAGGTAAGGTTTGATATTGGTCTTTCAAATGATTAATTAGTATTTGGCACTCTGTTAGATTAATTAAGTGTAGGATTATATTATAGTCATTAATCAGTTTTACTTGACCTTCTTGTAATAGAAAGAATTCTCTGTCTATTTTGGTTATCTCGAGATCAGATCTCACTAGGATGATTATTGAAAAGAGAGTTATTACTGTTATTGTCTTCATTATGGGGTATGGTGAATTTCTTTTTCTTTCGAAACTGGTCCTTATGAAGTAACTGTTTTCTGACATGAGGTTTAACTAATAACTTTTTATCGTTAATTTTAATTAATTTTACTTTTTTGTGTTTTGTTTTTAATTTATTAAAGTTTTCAGGGTTGTTTACCTTCGTGAAATTTGGGTTTATATCTGTATCTATTCTATTTTTATTAATTTTCTCTAAAATTTTGTTTTTTGTATTTTCTATTCTTTCGAATATTGTTTTGTTATTTATTTTCCCTAAATGTACTCGTATATCTATAGGTTTTTCTTTGGTTGTCAGATGTATTGTTTTGTTATAGATATTTAAAGATTTGATTACTAGATCAAAGATATTTTCTGATCTTTCCAGCAACCTGATGTGCTCGTTTAAGGTACTGTGAAGACGCTCTACGTCTGAATTCCCAGTATGCCTATAGGGGGTGGAAAAGTGAATTAAAATCTGTTTTTCTTTGAAATAACTTGTTATAGAATAGGTTTCAAACGTGGGGTCGTTATCTATTGTTATTTTTTTCGGTTGAATCATATAGCTGAATAGTTTTTCTAATGCATTCAATATGTCTTTTTGGTTTTTTGACTTCAATCTTTCTGCTGCTGCAAACTTTGAGAATTTATCAATGCAAGTGAGATACTTGTTTTTGTTAGACAAGATCCATATATCTAAGTGATAATGGATATGTGGTCCTGAAGGGGTTTCAGTTTTTTCAAAAGGGAGTTTAATAGGATTTCGCTCTATATTTAAGTTACAGGTTTCGCAATTATTTGTTATCTTAGTGATTTGGTTCTTTAGGTTTGGGAAATAATACTTCCTTTTTAATTCCAGATAGAGTTTCTCTATGCCTATATGATTGAATTCTAAATGCGTTTTATGAATAATGTCTTCTATTTCCGGTAGGTCAAAAATATCTATTAAGAAGATTTTTGTTCTTAACAATCTCTGGTTATTATGTTTGTTTTTCCAATGATTTTTGAATTTCAGAAATAATTCATCGTCTTTTATGTAAATTCCGTTTTGGTGGTCTACATCAATTTCTGATATTATTTTTTCGAAATCTGCTTTACTAAAGGTTTTTCGGATAATTTCCATCCGGCGTTTATTGAAAGGAAAGGTGATATTCTCGCTGTTTTCTCTACCGATTTTTACGATGATTTGTCTAATAAATGAATTCAAAGGTTTTTCTGTAATAGAGATTAGGTTAGAACTGTCTGACTCGTTTGAATGTTGAGTAGAGACTAATTCTATGGCATTTATTTCATTTAATTTTATACGAGATAAAGCATCTGCTACTTTATTCTCTTTACCTTGGATGTACTCGATGTTGAAGTCATATTCTTCTAACTTGACCTTCCATCTTTGTAATTTTGAGTTAGGTTCTCGTAGGTTTTGTAACCATACTAGGGGCCTGTGGTCTGTAAATATTTTGAATTTCCTACCATACAAGTAATGGCGAAATTGTTTGGTTGCCCAAACGATAGCTAAGAGTTCTTTCTCTATGGTTGAGTAATTACACTCATGTTTGTTTAAGGTTCTAGAAACAAAACAGAGTGGACCATGAGATTGACTCAATACTGCACCAATTGCGTAGTTGGATGCGTCAGTTGTTAAGGTGAATTCTTTGGTGAAATCTGGATGTCTGTTTAGAAGTTCATCAGACATTACCAATTTTAGATTTTTAAATGATTCTTGGTAGTCAGGATCATTTATATCTATTTTTTCATCTTTTTTGAGACAGATTGTCATTGGTTTTATAATTTTTGCATACTCCTGGATAAACTTGCGGTAATATCCAGTTAAACCCAAAAATGACTGAATTTTTGGTATTGGGAAATTTTTGATAGCTACTATTTTGTGCGGGTTTGGTTTGATTCCATTCTGGGTGACTATGTGTCCCAGGAATTCGGATTCTTTTTTTAAAAAGTCACATTTATTAAGCGAAACCTTGAGGTTTGCTTCTTGGAGTGTTTCGAATATTTTGTTCAAGGAATCTAAATGCTCTTCTAAAGACGTGGAAAAGACGTAACATTTTTTTCCAACAAAGTCTTTTAACACTTCGTTCATCATCCTTTGAAAGGTAGCTGGCGCGTTTTTTAACCCGAATGGCATTCTCAACCATTCGTAGTGGCCAGACAATGTACTGAACGCTGTTTTTTCTCGATCTGCAGGATCGACTTCTATTTGGTGGAAACGTTTCGTAAGGTCTAAAGTGGTAAAATAGTTTGCTTTACCTAGTTTATCTAGAATGTCATCGATCAAAGGGATAGGAAATTTATCCTCTTTTGTAGCATTGTTTAGTTTACGGTAGTCGATAACTATTCTCTAGTCCTTTTTACCTGTTTTATCGGCTTTTTTTAGCTACAACCCATATTGGGGCGTTGTACGGGAAGACACTAGTCTTTATGATTTTTTGGTCTAGTAAGTCTTTTATTTGTCTATCTACTTCCTGTTTATGTATCTCAGGGTAGCGATAAATTCTAGTGAGGATGGGCTCTTCATTAGTGGTGGGGATTCTATGTCTCACGTGGCTTGTGAAACTTAGATCATCACCTTTGTGGTAGAAGACTTTTTTATGTTTACTTAAAAGTTTCATTAATTTCTTATTTTCCTCGGCGTTTAGATGGTCGATTCTTTGCTGTTCCAAATTTTCGAACAGTGTATAATCTGGTATCATATTTTCCAAGTGGTTAATTTCTTTGTGGTATTCTTGTTCATCTTCCTCGGAAAAGAACAGAGGAATTATTTCATTGTTTAATTTCAATGTTTTGTTCTTGAAATTAATTTCGGTATTGTATAGATATAAAATATTATTTCCAATCAAACCGTCAAATTAGGTTAGGTTAGGTTAGGTTAGGTAAGAGTGGCTGCTGGAAATACCAACCCACTTAGGCCTATTGGCCCATTGTGATGCCACGTGGATCTATGATCTTCTTACTACTGGAACCAGTTTGAGCTTTTAATAAAGCGTAGGAGACTGTTAACGTCTATTTTTTCTAGATCGTTTAGGGCGTTGTAGAAGAAAGCTCCTAGGTGAAGCTTCCTTCTCTGAGAGAGAGCTGGGCATGTGCAGAGTAAGTGGGGGATTGTCTCCTCCTCTTCCTCGTCCATGCAGCTTCTACAGAAATCGTTAGTAAAAGCGCCAAGCCTTCTTGCGTGCTTGCCTATGAGGCAGTGTCCGGTAATGACACCTATTATGGCGCTGAGATGTTTCCTATCTAAAAGGATCAGACACTTAGATCGACTCAGATCCAGCCTTGGCCAGATCTGTTTGGTCGCTAGACATGTTTGTCCGTCAAATTGGTTATTAAAATTGTGAATTTGGAAAACACAATCTGTTTGAGTTTGGAAAATGAATTTTCCTTTGGGGATAACTAATTCTTCATTAATAAATATAGGTGTTCCCACAGTTTTGATTTCTAAAGGGGTTGTTCTTTTTCTTATTAAATGTGATGGCGCTTTTTCCCTATTTATCAAACTATTAGTTGCACCAGTGTCTATTAATAGTTTGACTGTTTGGTTTGCTTTCCTTAACACAATAAAGGGGAGTTGTGGGTTTGGTCCGAGGCTCCTTCCTGAAAACCCTGTTCTTCTTTATTGTTATTATGATTTAGCTGAACTTTCTTTAATTGGCTTGATGTAGGATCTACTTCCATAGGTTTGATTTGTTTGGATGGGGGTTTATAATTTGGATTGTAATTTTGTCCTTTATAATTTGGATTGGGATTATGATAATTAAAAGGAGGTTTAATATAAGTTGGATTTTTTGGGACAAAATTATTTTGATGTTGTTTAAAGTGATTACCTTGGTTGTTTTGGTTATTTTGAGGTGGTTTTGGATTAAAATGAATTTTGGGCGTTTCAAGGAGTTTTTTGGGTATGTCTTCTGATTTATCGCTTAAAAAGCCAGCTTGTGTCAGCTCATGAAGAGCTGCTTGCAGATTTGGTGGTTTTAGCGCGAACAAAACTGTCCTCATGTGAACGGGTAAGCGTTCTTTGAATATATTTAAAGCAGTTAGCGTATTGTGGGGAATTTCGTCGTTCTTCCCTTCCTGCACCGTCTTCTGGTTGAGGTCGCAGAGATTTTTCTGTATGTCACTGTAAAAGGTTATGACGTTGCCTTTATAAGGTGTTTGACGTAGTTCATCGTAAAGCTGAAATGAAGACTTGAAGCCTCCAAAATTTTCTATTAAAAGTTCTTTAATTTCTTTCCACGTTTGCAAATGAGAGTGAATCTCAATGCAACGCTTCGCTTTTCCTATTAATTTGGACTTTAAAATGTTTATGCACATTGTGTGGGATTGACTATCATATTTATTTAAAGTAGGTGTGATTCCGTTTACGTTTGTAATGAACGTATAGAGGTCTTCCCTTCGTCCGTCGAAAGCATTAAGCTTCTCGATATATTTAAGGGGGTCAAGGGTTAGTGTAAGAGACATTTTGGTATTTTTATCTAGTTTTGATTTGTCAGATATAAAAGTTTCTAAATTTGGCAAATTATTTCGTTCGATATTGGACAAATTTGGTTCTATAATATAACTTAAATTATTCTTAGAATTATTCTTACTATCGTTATTAGTTAGTTTCTGGTTTTGGTTGTCTTCGTCTGATGATTCGTCTGTGTATCCAGAATAGGGTTTTGGTTTTTTATTCTTCTTGAATGTTCTTTTGATGAAACTCATTTATTTTGTGATCACTTGGTGTTTTAATTTTATTGTTGTCAACTAGTTATCTTCTATAGATTTTGTGGCATTACCATTTAGAATTGGGGTGAGTCACTTAACTAATTGATTTTAGAATTTTTAAAGTGTTCTAATAACTTAGCATCGTTTTTATTATTCACTTCGAATATACCGTGTTTAGTTGTTACTTCGTGTATTCTTTTGCGTAGAATTTTCGTACGAATATAATTTCACTATTTCGAGACGGTAAAAACGAACGGTTGAATTACAAAACTTTAAAATCCGATTCTAATATTCCCTTTCGTGGGTTGACCGTAATTTTAAAACTTTTTGTAGGTTTTTATTTGCGGATACCATAAATATATAACGGCATCCTACCGACTGTGCCAGAAATAAATGTATATTATTTAAAATACTTTTTAAAAAGAAGTCGAAGAGCGGAGCTCTTGATTTCTGAGTCTTTATTGTATAAGCGTTACTTAAGAACTAACTTGTGCTATCGCAGATAGCCAGTGTTTTTCATAATTCATCTTAGGTGCAAATGACTTTGTCAGCGTTTTGTTTCTTTGTTCTTTATATCAGAGTTTTATCTTAATGACAATGAAAGGAAATGGTATCATATGAAAATTTGATAGTAAAATATGAGTGTGGTTGCATTTCCTTTGTTAGAAATAAAATATAGAGATTAAAAAATGCTTTTACTTCTTTCTGTGGTTATAACCTATATATATACAATATACATTTAATTGTTAATATTACTTATCTTGTTATTTATGTACAACCACAAGTAGTACACACGAAATAAATAAATGAAATGAAATGAAATTTAAAAGATGGAATGGATGTACTGGCAAAATATTATACTAGATGGGAAATTAAGCCTAATGAAGGAAAAACCCATGCGATCTTTTCCACCCAAAAAAGGAAAGCTTGTTTTCTTCCCAGCAACCAACTTCAGCTAAATGGGAGCAATATAAATTTGATGCCTATGTTAAGGTATTTGGGTATTCATTTGGACACTAAACTCACATTTAAAGACCACATAAACAAAACATTAAAGAAATTAGGAATTGCAATTAAGATGCTTTATAAATCGTAACTCGTTACTTACAATTCAAAATAAAATTATTCTCCACAACATGATTTTTCAGGCAATTCTCTTGTACGATTGCCAAGTATTTTTTTTTTTTTTTTTTTGTTTATAATTTACGCTCGCCTAAAGGGTTGATACTCTTTTACTGTTGCCTGGGCGCCGGCGTAAAGGTAGAACGGGGAGAAAGGAAAATTTTTTTTTTTGTAGTGGTTTGAAATTCAGGTGTATTTGGTTTCGATATTCGCTTTTCAGGGATGGGAGTCCGGATAGGACGGAGAGTTTTTTCTTCACTCAGAGTGATTCGAAGGTTATAATTCGCACTATTTTTTTGTGCATGAAACTCTAGGGAGACTCTGCTGCCTATCATATCAAAAAGTTACAAGTTTCACAAAATAAGATATTAGATATGATGCTTAACTTACCCTGCAGGAATTCACCTTTAGACTTGCAAGAAAGGGCGAATGTTGAATTGATTTCTCATAGGAAAAACTAAAATACACATTCCCAACAATTGTTAACCAATTGTATAACTAATGTAAATATCTCTCTATTGTTATTCTATTTTTAAATGATCTCACGTTATAAGAATCCTATTTGTTATTTATCATAACTTACCATAACTTATTTAAATGTTAATTGTTAATATCGAAATAAAAATATCTATCTATTTAGCAATTGATCTTGTTCAAGCGGTAACCGTAGCCCAAATTTGTAAATTACTACTACTTCCTAACCTATATTTGATGTAATTGACTCACAACACAGTCCATTCGCGCTCTCATACGAATCACTCGTGCTCTCGTAAAATGCTCTAATTCCTATTAAAGTATTAATCCTATAAAACTAAGTCTTACACTACCTTTTTCTTTTCATTACTAATAAAGTGAATTCAATTCAAAATAAGGATTATACGAGGGGCGTTCAACATATTCTCGGTATCGGGGTGAAGCTGTGGTTGCATATATAAATTGACTTATTTATCAAGTAATACTTTTATTTTAGTGCATTCATGTAAGATTTCATATAAATGTGATTATTAATTCGCGTTTTATCTCTAGTTAAACAGAATCATAATGGCAACTGAGACGATGATGGTGAAAATTGATCATCGCGCTGTAATTAAATTTCTCACTAAGCAAGGAAAAAGTCAAAAAACTATTCATGAAGAGATGGTGGCTGTTTACCAGGGTTCCGCACCTACATTATCAACTATGCAAAAGTGGTCAAGTGAGTTCAAGAGAGGCAGAGAGAGCATTGAAGACGACCCCCGCTCCGGCGCCCCGGCTACTGCTTGTACGGGAGAAAGCATCAAAGAAGTCGAAAAACTTGTTCTTGAGGATGCCCAAATAAAGGTGAAAATGATGGCAGAGATCACCAAGCTTTCAATTGGTACCATTCACACCATTCTTCATGACCATCTTAACCTTTCAAAGGTCAGTGCAAGGTGGGTGCCACGAATGCTCACAGCGCCTCAGAAAAAAGTGAGAATCGCATGCTGTAGAGAGCTTTTGGAGATGTGTAGTGAGAACGCGGACGGTGTTATGGATCGAATTGTTACTGGGGATGAAACATGGGTACACCACTATGAACCTGAAAGCAAACAAGAGTCCATGCAGTGGCATAAAAA
The DNA here is from genome assembly GCA_949129095.1 of Volucella bombylans. NCBI lineage: Eukaryota > Metazoa > Arthropoda > Insecta > Diptera > Syrphidae > Volucella > Volucella bombylans. The sequence continues at coordinate 97,742,957 of OX422141.1, read as the reverse complement.
AGGAACAGACCCCCCAAAGAAGTTCAAAGTCACTCCGTCTGCCGGGAAGCTCATGGCCACAGTTTTTTGGGACTCAAAGGGAATCTTGCTCATTGAGTACAAAAAAAAAGGTGAAACCATCAACGCCACATCCTACGCTTCCACTTTGCATAATTTGCGGGAGGAAATTAAAAAGAAAAGACGGGGTAAACTCGCAGCGGGTGTGTTGCTTCTTCATGACAACGCTCCTGTTCACACGGCGCGAGTTTCCAAGGCTGCTGCGCGAGATTGTGGTTTCGAAGAAATCCAACACCCACCCTATAGTCCAGACCTTGCCCCTAGTGATTATTTCCTGTTTCCGGATTTGAAAAAATGTCTTCGTGGAAAAAGATTTTCGGATGATGAAGAACTCAAGTCGGCAATAAATGGGTATTTTGCAGAGAAAGAGGAAATTTATTTTTTTGAGGGTTTAAAAAAGCTTATCTCAAGATGTTACAAATACATTGATGTTAGGGGAGATTATATTGAAAAATAAAAACAATTTAAATTGAATTCGCATTTTCCTTCATATCGATACCGAGAATATATTGAACGCCCCTCGTATGTTGTGTTTTCATTTTGAGTTCTTTATCTTGCAGAGAAGCAACCAGCAGCACAGCTCCGAACACTGCAATTTCTATATTCTAGTAATTGTAATCTTGGCGTAAAACATTAAACTAATAAATTCATTCTTTTTTTTCTAATATTTTATATCATTTTTGTTTAGTAAATTTTCCAAATAGGCGTTCATACCCCAAACCTAACTCTTTATGATCATTTTTAAAAATAAACGAGAACGCTTTAAAACGTTTTAATACCCGTAGCTATGCAATTTAAAGAAATTATTGGAAAATTATGAATTCTTGGAAAACCAATCTTATTGTCAGCTGTTGTTATTGTAGAAACGTAGGTACAAAATCATAAATTCCTTTTTCAACTGCCCCACGTTTTCCCAAGCTTGTTGATGCCGTTTTCTTTCATTGTTACGTTTATAAGAAAAAAATAGTAATAGGAGAAAATTGACCTCAAAGTCAAAAATTATCATGGGCAAGAAAAATGGAACAGGCTTAGAAATTGTATATCTAAAGATGCAAACAAGACATCAACTTTATTTAAACGCAATTACAAAGGCTAGTATTTCTTCTAATAACAAAGTCCTAAACGAAGTTACTACCATTAGTATTAACAGGGCAATTACTGTTAACATGGGTCAGGGTACACAAATTAAGCCTTTTCTTAAATCCTCGATAAATGATGCCAAATTTGGAGACCCTTGCTTTAGAACGATTTTTTCTTGGAATACGTACACCCAAAAATCATTTCCCAAATTATCCTTGATGAATTTGGGGATACTCTGTGTATGTACATATACATAAGCAGAGTTGTACATAGATATATAGTTCTATAAATACCATTGGTATAAACACAGTTTGGTATGAAAATTTTCTAACAATATTCAACAAGTTTGAAATAAATCGTTAAGCCAGTTGCAATAAAGCGTTGGCAAATGAACCATCTTCTCGTCTTACTTGTTCTCTGTTCTGCCATTCATTACGTTATTATTTTACAATAGTTCGATTTGTGTAGTTTGTTATGTAATATTTGAAGAATTTAGTTAAATTAATGAAGTCGCTGGTAGAAATGCCAGCCGTTAAGCAAAGATTTTGAAATAAGATTTTTGAAATAAATATACTCGTAAATTAAATGTTGGTATAAAACTTTTATAGGACAATGATTGTTGGAGAGGGCGTACCACCAGCAACATCAAATCGAAAACGTAAAAAAGTTTGCCGAGAAGTGAAAAACAAATATAACTTTTCCAAAGAATCGTATGAATCGAATAAGTTTGTCCTTTTGCCTAATTCTCCTGAATATATACCCAAAGTCACAACAGGGTTTATAAGGCTCTCAGCTACAACAAGAGTTGAAATGGTACGTGGTAAGCAAGAGTTAATAACTTAAAGCTCAAATGCCGCTAGTCTTACCCTTGGTTAAAGGAAAAACCGTAAATTTTATTTCCCCCAAGGTTTTCGCTGGATAGTCCAAGAACTGGCCATTTTTTCCGCTGTATTGGCATGCTTACGTGTGAGAATTGAGTACATAAACTAGAGAATATGCCAAAAGGCAGCAGTGCTTCCATTAGGGTAGATTGTAAATCGTACTGCGATGCCATTCTGGTCAGAATTATAGAGCAAGGCAATGGTCAAACAGGTTCCACATAAAACGACGACTCAACATCTAATATATCCTGAAACAAATTAAGAACATCACTCTCGTCCTTTTTCGGGGAATCTCAGGCAAATCCCTAAAATCTCCTTTTTGGAAATTGTCAATGAATAATTTTCTGTGTTGTGTGTGAGTGTGTTTGCGCCTGGCTGTGTGTTTGTGTTTATGTGAATACTCCCCGTTCCCCTAGTTGACGCAAGTCCGAAGAATTTTTGAAATCTAAATGTAATACCGACAGTTCATATTGGGGCGCAAAACAATGTTGCTGTCTGCTCTTATATATATTCCCAACACGTATGCCCATTACTTGTGTGATTGTTGGAAACGCCGTCGTTCGTTCGTAAAAATGTAGCTGCAACCCTCCAACATTTTTGGACAAAACTTAACTCCACATAACATCTGTCCGAGTTATATTCGTGTATACGTCTTTCTGATGTAGGAAACTCAGAATTGGTAATAGGATTTTCCAATGGCGTCGGAGTGATGGAGAAGAAATCTTGCCCGAATAGGGATTGGGAGGTATTGTATATTGTAGCTATGCTACAGATACTTTGATGATATGTGAGGTAATACGGCGAATATATTCGTCAACATGTTCACTCGGTTGATGATGTCGTTTGGCTGAAATAGGATTTACCAGGGATATTAGTTCTTGGGTTTATTGCGCCATGCTGGTCAATAGAGTGAATTAAAATATACCAAAGGGACACTACTTTATGTAACGGAATGTGAATGTGTGCTGGGAGATTTCATGGCGTCTGCAATGGTTTGTCCTGGTTTCTCACTTCAAAAATCTAAAACTGTTGTACGTTGCATGGAGGATGAACAATTTGTATACAATCGAACGAAACAGGTGTTCGACTTGAGGGGAACTTTTGACAAAAGAATTTTCTTTAAGAGGACCATTATTGGCAATTCATCAGTGTAATTTTGTCATTTCTTTTTTGCGAAGAAGAACATGGTGTTGACGACTATGGGGGTGAGTAGGTTAATGATCTCCTAATGGTGACGTCTTCCCATTTATTGTTAACATGATGACATCATTTGTCTTCGTCTAAAAAGGATATTAAGTTTGGGTACTTTTTGGCATCTGCTGGGGCTCTTTTTCATGGCATATACGTTTTTATGAAAAATATCTGAGGCATATGTTCATCTATTTAATTAAGATGGTGACTTTTTGACACTTGGATTTTTATATTATTATATAAAATCAGTCGCCTAATGTAGACTCACATTAGGCAAAGCAAAGCCTTAATTCGAGTGATATAATAACAATGAATCAATTTATTTTATTTCACCTTAATTTATGTACAATTCAACCGTCCAACATACATACAATTTTGCAACCTTCCGTTTACCAATACCCACCCAGGTGACCGTTTCACATTTTTCTCTTAAATGTTTATCTTCTCGAGTTTTGAAGCAATGGAAATGTAATCTTAGCTCAGTTACCAAATTTTGATTTGTTTTAGATAAAACAAAGAAAACATTAAAATTTCACATCTCTTAATGTTTTCTTTTGTTTAACCCTAGTAGAGGGACTGGGCTAAAATGTTACCACAACGCTATTTTAAAATCGAATAACTTTTTCCCCGAAAGGTTTTGAAACCCGAGATCCTGTGCTACTACTACAAATTTTGTCCTAAATCGATATTTAACTTTTTTAATGGCCTGGGAGAGTCCCATATATTTTTTCCATATTTTTTTTTCAAAAGTCTATTACGTGCTATTTTTATTTATTTATTTTATTTTTATCTGTCGTGTACTTTTGTTTTTATGTAATTTGTTGATGACTGCTTCTTGAATATAATTGATTTCGTGCTACAGTTATACTCGTATTTGTTGTTGTGAAAAAGTGGAAAAAAGTGTATTTCACGTATGAGAATTCATTTGTTTACCATTTATAAATAAAAGAAACCATATGTGACTATTGTAATTATGCAAATCCTGTATACATATATTTGTAGATGTCTAATCTACGCAGATTAAATCACGATCGAATGAATGCTGATGAACGAGCAGCATTCATTACCGATTTGCTTTATGAGAGCTCATTAGACGAAGAGGAACATTCCTTTCATGTTGATGATGATAATGAAATGGGTCCGGATTGTATTCCAGAAAAGAAATTACGTGCAAAAGCACATACATATGAGTGATTATAGGTTTTAATTGTAAATGGTCAATCGAAATTATGTCATTTTCTTATAGATTTTATATTTATGTTTCTTTAGCCGATTATATTGATGATGGTGATGTAGAAATGATTCCTGAATCCGATATAAATGTGGCTCATGAAATTGGTGGTAGGTGAAAATACGAGTAATACCAAGTTTAAAAATAAGGAAGATGAAGAGGAAGAAAATGAGATGAAAAATGGTATCAGTCGTCACGTATACCAAGTGGAATAATTTATAACAGAGAAATTTAATTTAAATTTAATAACTGCTCGAATGACTGCAATCAACGTGTTTCAACCAGTTAGAAAGCCTGGTTTTCTGTGTAGTGTATACAATTCGATGAGAGTACACTTATCACACGGGAGAGTTCTACTCTCATCGATACTAGAAACACATGGAATATAAAGAGTCAATCGTTGACCAGCAACGAGATAAGTGCGTTTTATTTAAAATGATACATTTCAATTGGCGACGATGTAAGCAACTAATGGTCATTAGAGTATTGGTCCGAATAAGGCCGGCAGTGGAGATTTAATTCTCGCAATCATTAAATTATATTATAGAAGAAGACACTGTTATTACTCTTAATACCCTATTGTTGTAGGTATAGTGACGAAGATTTATTTATTATTTAAAGAAAATGGAAAATGACGAAATTAAACATTGCATCATTTGACGTAAATGGTGACATGAGGTCTTTGTGTATAAGATTATTGATATTATTAACAAATCTCTTGATTTTGAAGAAAGCTTGTAAACAAGGTACTGTTCCGCATCAATCCATCAAATTCTATCTCCAACTTCGTCTTCTGAAGAAAACAAAGCTGAGAGAGCGAACTGGTTGCAAAGTACATTTTCTTTAGTTGCAACTAAGTGACTCATAGGTCAGTCTTGAGCGCGTTGGAGTAAAAGAAAACATCCCATTTCGGTCTAATTCGCAACAATTAAAAATAAATTTGAAATAAACACTCGTGAAACATTTTTCATTCATGTGTTTAGATTTCTCAACAAGCTTTACTGAACATTTAGATTCATTAAAAAAAAAATTTCCAAAAACTCAAACAAAGCAGCTTGAAAATTAAAACTAATAAACGCAGGTTTACCGAGCATTCAACCAATTATTTAGGTCATAGTATCAGTAATAATAGAATTAAACTTGACGCAAATTAAATAAAATCAGTCGTTTCAATAAAAATACCAAATGATAAAAATATTACAAAGCAATTCCTTGGTATCACGGGATACTGTAGGAAGTTTATTAAGGACTACGCAAAAATAGCATACCCTCTAGTACGATACTTAAAAAAAAATTAAAAAGTAAACTCTTCTGACCCTGAGTATGCTCGTGCATTCCGAAATTTAAAAACTCTACACACTTCCGACCCAACCCACTGAGAAGTTCTGATTTTAGTAAAGCGTTCGTTCCAACCACTATTTACGGCAACATTTTGTCGCTGATGGTTTAAGCAGGTTAAATAACGAAGGAACGTGTGCTAACTATGAAAAACAATCAGGGACTATTTTTCTAAATGAAACAAAGAACAATTCGGGATTCAACAAAGATGATATAGTATCAACCGGTGCAACAAGTCACAGTGCACAAGAAGATTCCGATAATCATATTTATATTTCTGAAAAACCAATAAATATCACCGTTATCCCGGAATAACCACCGTGTGGCGCTCACATTGTTCCGATTTGAGTTAGGTTTTGTTTGTTAAGTTGCTAAATCTGTTTGTAGGCATTCCCTCTAAATCTTATTGTCATAGCTTGACATTTGCAAAAGTTACGTAGGCAAGAGTACATCTAACTCTGTGTGTGTTGGCGATTTTTTACAATTTTAGAAATGGATTTAAATTTTCAACAAAGAACTCGTATTAAATTTTGCGTTAAAAATGGATTTAATGGTGCGAGAACGTTGGAAATGTTGGAAGAGTGTTTCGGCAACGATTCTCTAAAGAAAACGGTCGTTACCACGACCAAAAGTGGTCGTGAGTCAATCGAAGATGATGAACGCAGTGGCAGACCATCGACATCGAAAACCGACGAAAACATTGATGGAGTAAAAGAAATGTTGGTCAATAACCGCAAATTAACCATCAGAGATATAGCGGAGGACTTGAACATTTCTTATGGATCCGTCCAAGACATTTTGGTTAATGATTTGGATTTCCGTCGTGTAGCAGCAAAGTTGGTGCCAAAAGACCTTAATTTCATGCAAAAAAGAGACCGTGTTGACGTCGCAAAAGAGATGATTTGTGAGGCTGAATCCGATCCCACATTCATCAAAAGGATTATTACTGGAGATGAGACGTGCGTTTATGAGTACGACACGCAATCCAAACATCAGGCAAGTGAATGACGTTCACCAAATGAAAAAAGAAGGCAAAGTTCACGGTTTTCATGGATTACAACGGTGTAGTGCATCATGAATTTTTGCCAGAAGGCCAGACAGTAAACAAAGAGTATTATTTGGGCGTTATGAGACGTTTGCGTGAAGCAATTCGCCGAAAGAGATCAGAATTGTGGGCTCAAAACTCGTGGATTTTGAACCACGATAAGGCACTGTCGCACAGTGTCATCATTATTCATAATTTTTTGACGAAAAATGCAACAAATACCATCCAACAGCCACCGAATTTACCTGATTTGGCTCCCTGTGACTTCTTTGTGTTCAATCGAATTTAAAAACCACTACGGGGAACGCGTTCCTGCAGACGAGAGGAAGTACGAGTAATGGAAAAATCGCAGCAAGCACTGAGGATTGTTTCGAGGATTGGATCAAGCGCTGGCATAAGTGTGTTGAAGTCGATGGGGATTACTTTGTGGGGACAATTTAGATTTAGATGAATAAACTTGTATTTTTAATTTTCTGAATAAATTCCGGTAACTTTTTGATCAAGTGGGTATGTTCAAAAATCAAAATTATCTATCGTATTCCGTTCAAGAAAAATGCTTTTTAAATTTGTTCACAGAAAGGTTCAAAATTCAAATCTAAGTCAATAACGAAAACAGTAATTTATTGGAAATAATGCGACGAATTCTTTTAAAGAATGTACATTTTTGCGTGTATTTTTCTGACCTCACACTTTTTCTTAGATTTCAAGATCTTTATGTTAAATATTTTTCAATGAACAATACTAAACTTATAGACATTTTATTGTAGATAAAAACAATCTTCTCGACATAATAACAAGCATGAATCACAGGGGCATTAATCAAATGTTCCTGGAATTGAAAGCCAAGTACTTTTATCCAAAACTGCAAACCGAAATACAGAAATTTATAAATAATTGTGATATTTACATTCTCGCAAAGCATGACAAGCATCCTCTTAAATTTCCGTTAGAATAGCAGAAGCTCCACAGGATTTTAACGACATTGTCCATACGGACATATGGTTTCCTAAACGGAATGAAATTTATTTAACGAACATAGATAAATTTTCAAAATACGCAGTAATCCATAATCTGGAAGACAGAAATTGGATAGCAATTCTATCAGCAATGAAGAAGGGGATTCAGTTTTTAGGTAAACCAAAGAAGCTTATTTTGGATGGGGAGTCCTGTGTTATTCATTCAGCTGTGGAAGAGTTTTTAAAAGAAAACTACATTAAAAGGCAGGTAATACTGATGTACAATGGAATGGCTACATTGTACACTCAATGAACGCTTGCGATTAAGAAACGCAACAAAAGACAATTCAGAGTTAGACGACAAAATCTTTAACATAATTAATTTACAATAATGGAATTCACACAACTATGAAGCTGATACCTAACGACTTTATTTTGAAGAACTTTGCAAAAGCGGACATAAACAGACTTTCAAATTTTTTTCAAAAAAGTTAAGAGACAAGAATGAACAGATTTAACGTAGGCAAACAACTCAGAATTTAAAAAATGCACCAATATAATACAAAATAGAGCAATCGGTAAAAATAAACCAAAATAAAAGAAACTCGAAACATATTTAATTACAAAACAATTACACAACAGATTTATCCACATAACAAAACACGAAGTACTCGTACTCGAATTTGCCAAAATCCTCTAGATTGCAATAGTGTGAAGTATTTCGCTCCTCGAAGTTGTGCCGCAATTTCTTCTAAGGTGTTCATTGGGTGATGACGGAAGATAATGTTTTTGTTCACTATTGTTGGGTCAATGCATATCCGTATTTTGTTGTTTTTTCTAACATTGACCATCGGTGAAACAGCAGGGGTTGGTTAGTTCACAGGTTCTATGACATCCAATTTTACCATTTTATCAAGTTCCTGCTTAACGTCATCTCGGATTTTAAAAAGAATTTTTCGTGGTGGACAATTTTCGAACTTAGAATCCACAACTAGATCGATGTCATAGACGAAGTCTTTTAAGCATCCTAATCCTTCGTATATGTTGCTTTCAATGTCGACGTTATTTATTCTTTTTAATAGATTTAGCTTTTCACAAGCATTTGCACCAATAATTTACGTCTTACTATGATTTTAAATGCAATTTTGCTAGTGGTATTAGCGATTACACAGGGGACAAACGATTCTCCAACAACTTTAATTTTTTGTTTTCCAAATATGTTTAGCTACTTTACAAGGATGGATTGTTATGCGAATTTTATTCACAATGCTTTTTGAAAGAACATTGCATCTCCTCGCCAATGGATATTTTTTCTGTCAATTTGTTGTTGGCTGTACTACTGCTACTTTTAAGACATCTTTTCAAATGGTTTTGCTTCTTACACTTTTTGCAAATGTCTTGATGAGCTGGGAAGTTGCGAATGGTGTGTTTGTTACCAAAATTTCTGCAGTTAAAGGATTTGTTTGCCTGACGTTAGCGCTTTCGTCTTGATTAATTTATGCACATTGCTTCTGGGCGAGCTCTGTAGCTTGGCAAATTCTTAGGTCTTTTTCTAACGACAGGTCTTTAGATAGCAATTTTGTTAATAAGCTATTGGTGAGATCTTTGAGTTCAATTTGAGCTTGAAGTCTTAATCGTGATATGAGGTCGTCAATCGATTCACCTTCCTGCTGTACAATTTTATGAAATTTGTATCGCTCGAATGTAACATTGAGCTTTGGAGAGAAGTACGAATCAATAAAACATCATTGCATTCGTTCTAAAATAACCTTGCTGTTCACTTGGTGCCGAAGCACAAATTGTTTAAAGCAAAGAACAAATTTCTTAAAAAATGGCGGAAATTTTCAATTTTCTTCGCCCATCGAACCACACATAATAGTGCACGACTAAGATATGGCTCGAGAGTGGAAATTATGGAATCAGCAATACGAATATTTCGAGGTGACTGTAGGATTATCATCAAAGACGCAAAATATTCAAGATTCCACATTTATGTAATCAATCGGCCACGTGGCCATACTTATATATAATTCGCTGCTAACCTCTCTATCTGCGACGCCTGAAACGTCCGTAGACCAGGTAAAAATAAGTTTGATTCGTACTTCAACATAACGTACAATTCAATTGTATAAGTAATAGATTAGATAATAATGAAAAATGTAATAGATTACATAAGTGCAGGCATGTTCTCAATGCTTTTCCACCAAGCTTTTATAAAATTGCACGATACCTAGCTAATTCTCTTTTGTCAATTTTATACAGGAAAAATCTAAGCTCATTATTGGAATAGGGAAGGTAGTCATTTGTTATTTGTAAAAAACGTAGTAGATTTTATTGTTATTATTTATTTTATATACATGAAATGTATAATATATGTGGGATCGGAGAGATGGTTGCGCTCTAAGACTAACCGACCATAATCCCATTTTTTTTGTTCTCTCATTCTGCATCTCTCTGGTGGTCGTAATTTTCACCACAGTGGTAGATAAATATAAATTGTACGAAACACATGTGCAGTCGAGCTGCAAGCAGTTCGTCGTGCATAGACGCACTTAAAAAACGTGTGCAGTTGCTTTATGACAGTTCATCGAAGATTTTTTTGACATTGACAGTCATTTTGTTAGAATTTCACATTGTGGTTATTTTTCCTTTGCAATGGAAATAGACAAATGCTTAAAAATATTTGTTTGTAATTTTTGTGTTTCTTATCACACAAGAAACTGTGTTCTCTCACAAATTCTATTAATTTTTCTTCCATTGTTTCACCAATTTAAATTATATATATTTTCAAAATTGACACTCCAACAGTCAAATTACCAAAAATGTACCAAATATACTAGAGTATAAATCTACTACACGTACTCCAATTAGAATTAGAGAAATCTTGCATCGACGCAAGGTACGCAGCTGGCACATGTGTTCGCCAGAAAATTAAAAATACAAGTTTATTCATCTAAATCTATATTGTCCTCTTCAAAGTAATCCCCATCGACTGCAACACACTTATGCCAGCGCTTGATCTAATCCTCGAAATATTTTTTATATTCGGTTTTCGGTATGTCCATCAGTGCTTTCTGCGATTTTTCCATTACTTCCTCTCGGCTGCTGAAACGCGTTCCCCGTAGTGGTTTTTTAACTCGATTGATCAGAAGGAAGTCACAGGGAACCAAATCAGGTGAATTCGGTGGCTGTTGGATGGTATTTTTTGCATTTTTCGTCAAAAAATTATGAATAATGATGACACTGTGCGACAGTGCCTTATCATGGTTCAAAATCCACGAGTTTTCTGCCCACAATTATGATCTCTTTCGGCGAATTGCTTCACTCAAACGTCTCATAACGCCCAAATAATACTCTTTGTTTACTGTCTGGCTTTCTGGCAAAAATTCATGATGCACTACACCGTTGTAATCCATGAAAACCGTGAGCATTGCCTTCTTTTTTGACTGAAAACAACGTGTTTTTTTTGGTCTCGGCTCATTTGGTGAACGCCATTCACTTGCCTGATGCCTGGATTGCGTGTCGTACTCATAAACGCACGTCTCATCTCCAGTAATGATCCTTTTGATGAATGTGGGATCGGATATAGCCTCGCAAATCATCTCTTTTGCGACGTCAACACGGTTTCTTTTTTGCATGAAATTGAGGTCCTTTGGCACCAACTTTGCTGCTACACGACGGAAATCCAAATCATTAACCAAAATGTCTTGGACGGATCCATAAGAAATGTTCAAGTCCTCCGCTATATCTCTGATGGTTAATTTGGGGTTATTGACCAACATTTCTTTTACTCCATCAGTGTTTTCGTCGGTTGATGGAATGTCGATGGTCTGCCACTGCGTTCATCATTTTCGATTGACTCACGACCACTTTTGGTCGTGGTAACGACCGTTTTCTTTAGAGAATCGTTGCCGAAACACTTTTCCAACATTTCCAACGTTGTCGCACCATTAAATCCATTTTTAACGCAAAATTTAATACAAGTTCGTTGTTGAAAATTTAAATCCATTTCTAAAATTGTAAAAAATCGCCAACACACACAGAGTTAGATGTACTCTTGCCTACGTAACTTTTGCAAATGTCAAGCTATGATGTTAAGATTTAGAGGGAATGCCAACAACTTTCACAACTTAACAAAAAAAAAACAGAACTCAAATCGGAACAATGGGAATGCCACACGGTGGTTATCCCGGGAACTTTTTGATCAAGATTTGTATATTTCTATTGTCATAAGTTTAGGTAAATTAATATTTTAAAATAAACTGAATTACCCACATGTATTTATATACATGAAATAGTGACAATTTAAAAGCCAATATTATTTTTCCGTAAATTGTTATTCAATCAAAATAGGATCTGTTGACATGTGTGATATTCTTCCAACGTGATCCTTTTTGTTGTGTTGACTTTTTGAGGCGATGAAATCTTCAAAGGCTTTTATAACCTCTGCTCGGTTCCGGAAGACCTTCTGCTGGCAAAATGAATCAACATTGCTTAAATGATGGTAATCCGTTGGGGAAATATCAGGAGAGTACGGTGTTTGCGTAAGAATTTCAAATCTCAACAGTTTTTGCACCGTTAAGTGTGTGGTATGGGGTCTAGAATTGTCATGCAACAGGATCGGACCGTGCCTATTGATCAACATATGTTGCTTTTCAGCCAATTTGGCATGCAATATGTCGATTTCCTCACAATATTTGATAGCGTTTGTCGTTCCTCCTGATTGAATAAGTGAAAAGTGGATTGGTATTTTCAATGTCAACGAAATTGTCAACATAACCTTTTTTGGATGAAAATCAAGCTTGGGGGTGTGTTTTGTTTCTGCATCTGCATCCACCCACTGCCCAGATCTTTTACGATTATCATACAGTATTCAGTTTTCATCACAGGTGACTGTTCGGTGCAAAAATGAATCAGTTTGGTTTCTTAATGTAAAAGAAAAAGGTGTCGACTTATTTTCATTGGGGATACTCCCATGCTTTGTGCAATCTCCCGCACCGATTTCATTGGGTCTGCATCCACCGTTTCTCTTAAAACATCGTCGTCAACTAACGTTTCCGGCTTCCCATGTGGTTCATTTTCGAGGCTAAAGCCTCCCAAGCGGAACTTTCCAAACCACCTTCGTATAGTACGTTCGTTTACCGCTACATTCTCAAATACGTCATTAATGGTTTTCATTGCAAATGACGCATTATGTCCCATTTTAAATTCGTAAAGGAAAAGGGTACGAATTTAAATTGCCGACAGAATGGTAAATAATTCGTAGAAATTCCGAGAATAACTTGGTACTTGTAACCAACCCTAATATTCTCACACGTCAAACACACGTACCACTTTATTTTATAAGAAAAAAAATGTAACGTTCTGGCACAGATGTTCACCCGAGAACTTCTTATTTCTTCATTACATAAGATTGAAACAGAATTTATTGAGAAGGGAAAAACAAGATTGCGACAAGTAAATTAATTTGAAAACAACTATCATTAACAGTTTGAATTTATATTTTTCTGCTCACATGATATAATAATATTCAAAGAAAATCAGATGTGCTAAAATAATCACAAGACAGATAGTACATGGCAAATAAAGTTTAAAAACTATGTGTGTAATTAAACAAAACAAAAATATTATAAATCATTATTAATATGATACAAGAGAATAATGACATTTAATTGTAAAGCTTTGTAATATATAATATTATACTTAAATACTGTATTTAAATTTAAAAGTAGATACATTTTTGCGGACCAGGTATTACTCCAACCTTGATATTCTTAACAGTACCTTGTTTACAAACTTTCTTCAAAATCAAGCCACTTGTGTGTTGTGTTAGTTTTCAATGCATTTTATTTTCTTAATCATTAACTTTTACATACTAACAAAAAATGCTTATTTTTAATCTTAAATTAACTTACTCGCCCCACACAGGCACTCTAAACTACTCTAAATTCTTATATCTATGTCTTTCGGCTTTATTAACATTTCATTTAGAATTATTTATATTGTATACTTAAGGCTAAGAAAAAAAATTGTTAACAAAAGACTTAGCATATGGACATTTTGTTTTTTATTTTTTATAAAACTTAATATCTAAGTTAAAATAAACCTTAGTCTACCTAACCTACATACACAATACAACATACACACAATAGGCATTATACACAATAATATACATATATTAGTATATACCATTGTATACATCAATATATGTATATGTTTCTTAAATGCTAACCTAAACCTATGCAAGCTGGCCATCGCCATTTACACAGCAAGTACATTTTCTTTAGTTGCAACTACAATAAGTGACTCGCAGGTCAGTCTTGAGCACGTTGAGTAAAAGTCATCTCCCTCACAGATAAATATCGCTACCATATAAAAAGCAAGATTTCTGCTTTTTCTAGGCAGAAAGCTTTCCAGAGTCATGAGGGGAAAAAGTAGAAAGGCCAGTTTGACATCACCATAGCTCAACCTAACTCTAACTTTGCGCCAAAGCAGAATAACATTTTTTTAAGGAATATGATTCACCAAATACGGAAAGAAAAAGAAGAAAAATTCGAAAACTTTGTAGGAAGGTTAAGACAACAGGCATCAAAATGTAGTTTCGCAAATTTTGAAGAACATACTCGTATTACTGACCAAATAGTAGAAAAATGTGAATCTGATAAAATGCGTCGGAAGATTTTAGAGCTGGACCCTCCGAGTGAGAAGCGATTGCTAGTACCACTACAACACAGCCACCCCCGACGACGTTATTAGAATAGAATTTTATGTACTTAGACTCTGGTGTTCTGCATAAGCGAAGACAAGTCCTAAGACAAGCCCTCTCAAACACCCGAATCTTTTCCAATAAACTTGCTCTCACGTTGAACACGGGACATCCAAGTACAAGCATGTGCCTGATAAGGGCCATGTAGCAGATTACCTTCACCCTCGCATCGAGTTGGCTGTTATAAAACAGTCTCTTTGTAAGGGCAATAGCACCTTTGGCTCTGGCCAGAGCAACATCTGTATGTTTGTTAAAATATAGAAATTGATCTAGCCATATCCTACGGTATCTGACTACATTTCGACAGGCAAGAGGCAGTCCGTGCTGTCCAATGATCGAGAACTTTCGCCAATTTTTTCTGGTATCCCTAGAGGCTCCAGACAACGGCGTCCTAAAGAGAATGGTTTCCGACTTCTGAAAGTTGATTTTCAACTTCCAGTCATCGTGGTATAAATGTTCACCGTTTCTAGAGGGAGATGTCCGAAGCACAATGTTCTGCATTTCATCGGTTCCCACTGATTTCTTACTTCTAAGTGATTCGAACATCGTTTGGAGCTCTTCCTTTGAAATGAACGGGGGTAGTACCCTATCGCTGGCGATGACATTATTTGCAATATTCTCGTCACTGAACTGGGTGAAACCCGAGCTCTCGAATCGCCAATTCACAATTTCATTTCGAAGGTAGAAATTGTGCACAAAGACTCGATTCTCCAGACCGTGGTTCGGGCCAATGATAACTTTCGCCTTGTACACTTCCTGGAAGGTCGCTCCTATAGCCTCTACCTGCTCCTGCGGATCCTCGATCACACAGAAGTGTTCATCATCAACAGGCTCATTTGGATCTATGCCAGCTGCTACAAGTATTTGTTCGTTGTTCGTCGTTCGGGCGATTTTAAGACATGGAAGTTCGTTCTTATTATTCGTCCGAAATATTTTATTTATTTGCGGGAACATATTCGGTTGCTGGTTTTTACAGCCCGAATTTTATTGTTCCAATACAATCTTACAGATGCTCTGTAATTTTCCTTTATTAATGTTTGTAGGTTTTTAATCGACGACTTTAGTGTCATAATCTCCGGGTTATGTATGTCAGTAAACTGTCTGTACAAGGTTATTAGTCTTGACAGCAGTCTACTTTTATGCAGCGCGTCAATAGCTACGTTGCTAAATAAGTCTTCTTCGTCAGTGTGTAGGTACCGAGGTATCGTTTTGTCCATTGTTCGTTTGATTGTATCAGCTATTAGTCTTAGATACCTGTCAAACTCCTCGTCAGCGTCAAGGTAAAGCGAATTCGAGGAGAGTGCTCTAGTCAGCGTTCTAGTGAAGTGTGTCTAACGCACCCTACTATAATTGTAGGAATGCCTTTGAACAAACTCATCCAATTCAGCAATTTGGTTGGGAACAGTTAGTTCCGTGCTGAGACCGGAATGGTCACTGTCATACACGAAAGTACGTAGACAGTTTGTAGTTTTGTAGGTTAGTGCATGTCAGTCGTATTCGTGAGTCGAACAGCAGAAAATCCAAATAGGACCCGTGTCTGGGAAACGACGGACTATCCGTCGCCTTAAGCCCGAGTCGATACATTATACTGTGCTGACGCCACCAATAGAATATTAGGTTCCCTCTAGTATTTGGTATATTATTTCCACAATCTCCCCAATTACTATGTTTGGCGTTGAAATCTCCGCCGATAATAAAATAGTTGTCTTCCAATTCCAGCCTCAGGAATCGGAAAAGTGTCTCGAGATCTGAGATGAATAAGTTGAACCGCTTTCCACTACGGAGAGGGATATACACAATGCATGCTTGGAGCACATGGAACTTGCGCACTACACGACTGTATACTCTTTTAAAACGTATTACAAAGATCGCAACATCTCCTCCCTGAATGGAGTTGGGTCGGTTTCTCATTTTTTTTCTCTTGGTAACCTTAGTTTCGCTAACCAAAAGCACATCAGGGGCTTGGTCTTTAAGCAACTTAAACAGTGCGGTTCGTCGTTCGAACCTAATAAGTGAATTCACATTCACAGCAAGGACCTTCAGAGTTTGCTCCGTCACGTACGTACCCATTACGGCAAAAGGTCCGTTAGGCTAGGCAGCAGCGCGTACACTTGATCCACCCTCGCGGTCTGTTCAGTTAAATGACATTGTAGCTGAGCCATCTGCCCCTGGATAGAGGGCAAGAGAGCTAGCATGTCAGGTACTGTTTCCGGTGCTCTGGGCGCTGGGGCCTGAGAAGCAACCTTCGCCTGCTGCACCGTATTTCCCCTGCCTGCCGCCATTTAGGCTTAGGTAACATGGTGAGTAACGGCTGGACTTTGCAAATGCACGGGTGGACGTTTCACTTCCACTTTCTGCTGCCAGGCCAGATTTATTCTTTTGAAGTATTGGAATTTGGGACAACCCCGATAATTTGTGGTGTGTCCCGTGTTCCTACATAAAGCACAAGAGAGTTGGCTTTTTTCAGACGCTCCGTCCTTACCTAGAGCGCATTCCTCGGACTTGTGGGTCTTTCCACACTTCACGCATCGAGATTGCATTTCGCAGTTCGACGCAGCGTGCCCGAACCTTTGGCAGTCAACACATTGTAAAATGTGTTCGCTCCTCTTTAATTGTTCCCAGTGTACAACCTGGTAGTCTAGGACTTTGATGCTCCTTAGACCATCCAGATTGCTGTGGGGACTTAGCTGGACCAGGAAAACGGTAAAGAGAGTATGATGATAAAACTTTATCGGATGTAATTGCTATGGCAAACTCTTTTGAGCTGGTTCAAGCTCAAATGCTGCAATTTTCGACGAAAGTTGATGAACCCAAGATTAACCAGGTTTCAGCTCGCCCAAGGAATTGTTTCAAATGTGGATCCAGAAACAATAATGTCGCAGACAAAAATTGCCCAGTATTGCAATAAGTGTGGACAGTTAGGTCACTTCTCTATAAAATGTCGAACTATTATAGCAAAACACGTAAAATTGCAATGATTATGGATAACAAAAAAGAGAAGTCAGAGAGCTAGAAACCTAAATTGAATGCATTAAATGAGATATGCACTGAACAAAATTATACTCGCAGTAAATACATACATTTTCCACATTGATGGCAGCATTGAAATTACTTGCACAATTGGTGGAATTCAATTGAACATGATTATTGATTCATATTGCAATAAGAAGATAATTGATGATAGATGGTGGAATTACTTGAAAGACCAAGGTACGAGTATAAAGGTATTCGATCAAGGAAAAAACTCGAACATTAGCTTCACGGATTATTTAAGCCATAAGCCACTGCAAGTTCTTGGTTCATATGGTGCACAGATTTCAACACCAAATACTCGTAGATTAAGATGCTTGCTGGGAGCACAAACAGCAAAGCAGTTCGGCACATTAAACCCTTTTATTGCCTATAATAGATTCATTAATGCCTCATTATAGTCTAGCCAGATTTTTCTCCAAATTGGACATAAAGAACGCATTCCACCAAATGAAAATAGCAGAGGAGAGCCGATAGATCACAACATTTATCACAAAACTTAGTTTGCACTATTATACGAGGTTAACGCTTGCCCCTGAGATGTTCCAGACAATTTTGGAAAAAAATTGTACGGCCTTGCAGGGGTGTGTCAATTTTATTGATAATATCGTAGTTTATGAGGAAACCATGGACAAACATAACCGAAACATACAAAAAGCGTTAGATGTTTTAAAAGCATACAACCACAGATGCTACAGTTTACATAGATATTGTTATTTTTGATTCCCGGCACCGATAGGCGATGCCCCGAACCAAACGATAGCACTTTACTTTCTGGGATCCCGCTATCCCAGCTGTGGGTTCTACCAGGTAACGCGTTAACGGCAGCTAAACCTGGGCGAAATAAAAGAAAAATGGGCGCCACGTGTTTTTCCCCCGGAATCACGAAACCTTTCAAGAGAAAAAAAAGGAAAAACTTCCGCGAAAAAAAAATCGAACGAAAAAAAAAATGAGAGAAAAAAAATAAAAAAAACAGAAATTCCACGACGTTATAAAGCTCCGTTGGAGCTCGACGATTTATTATATTTTTTTTTTCTTTGCGTAGCGGTACACTCGTCGATAGAGTGACCCGCTATGTAACAGTCCCGAAACAAAAGAAAACAAAACTGTTAAGCAACGGGTCGCATGTCCCGTCTTTTCTCGGGATTTTCCGCACGCGCGGCCCACCGGAGTCTCAATTTGCAAAATAAAAAAACGCGTTTCAAAGGCTTATATACATATATATCTATTTTTTTTTTTTTTCTGCACTACACTTCACTACACTATACTTAGCTTTGTTGTGTCATAGCGGGTTGCGCCCCTTTTCTGGCACCGTTCCTTAATCCCTTTGTCCCGCTACTAAAATCCTGTCCTTTCTCCTTGTCCGTATCCTTCCTCCAGTTTCCCTATAGTTCCTTTTTATTTATTCTTATTTATTTATTTATTTATTTATTTATTTTTTAACTCGCGCTTCTACCAAAAAAAATCAAACTACTCTAAAAAAACTGTTTTTTTTTTTGCAACTCCAAGAAAAAAGAAAAATTGCCTCTCGCAATTTCCACAGAAAACAATTTCGCAAAACTACCGAATAAAAAAAAATGACCCTCTCAATTGCTGGTCGTTATCAAAGTGACTTCCAGATCTTCTACGATCCACAGCTCCCGCCAGACACACACACACACATTCACACGCACATTCTCTCTCACATCTATTCAGCCGTAGTAGACCCAACGACGGGATTTCTAGCTACCCCCGTGTCCGACTAGGCCTCTCACACATACCATTTTGCACATTCATACTAAACTCCTCAGTCTCGGAGTTCGCTCCCACTTCCAGTAATGACTGGGATCTCCCCTGAGCGAGTTTGTGGAAGCTGTGGATCCTAGCTATTGCCTACTCTTAGGTTCTACATGCAATTACCTACAATTAAAATGCGAAAAGCAGAGTTTCTTTCATTTCTGATGCCCGGGCATTTTTCCCCCATCGGATTACACTAATAAAATTTTTGTTAAAATTAAACGCTCGCGAAGGAGAAAGGAAATGCGATGGAATGGTAGCTGGAGTGTTGGGACGAAAGGAAAAGAATGTAGATACAATCCAGAAGGGATTGTATCTCGATCCAACCATCCGTTGGATCGCCGCCCCTCACGAAAGCTAAGTACAGTGCCTGTGCAAATTTAAATTTTTATATATTTTTTTTTCCCGGGTCCCTACCTACTCCGGTGGATCGGCGTTCAGATTTGGGGGGAGGGACTGACCAATAGCTTGTCACTCCTTACAATTATTTATTTATAATTGGGCCCTTCTGCCCTCTAGCCTCTCTGCCAGTTTGCACTTTTTGTACCATCGTTGTTTGTTATGTGTTTGCTGGTTGTTGTCGGTTAGCGTTCTTTGTTGTTGGTTGGTGTTCTTGGTTGTTGGTTGTTGTTGTATGTTTGTGTATTGTATATTCGTTTGTCGGTTCCCTCGGTGGAGGCGGTCTTATTACTTGGCCGTCCGCCTACACGTCTCTGCTGTTCCTCCGGTGCTCCATCGGTGGGGTGCTGGCTTAAAAAGGGGTTGTCATCCCTTAACCCATCGAACCTAACTTTTAAAGCTGGTGCGTCGTTGGGGTGTGCCCGATTATACTGGCCGTCCGCCTGCACACCACTGTTGCTCCCTCGTTGGGGTGTTGCTATAAAAGAGATCGTCGTCTCTTCACCCATCGATTAAGTGGCTTGGTGCTAGCTCCAGCTAGCTGCATCCACATCAGTTGTGGGATGTGATGACAGTATCCACACCCTCATCGGTAGCAGTATGGGGTGTTCCTTAAGCCTCATGTTGTTGGCTTTCGTTGGGGTGTTTGTTCCACGGATCGTCTTCCCCCACCCGTTATCATCGTGTTGGGGTGTCTGAATTGAAAGGACCGTCCGTCCCCACCCGTCGGCGACTTTCAGACGTCCTGTCTGATGCTGCCCGTTGCGAGTCTCCCGTCTATTTATGGGCTCCGACAACGGTGTTCCTGGTGGACTGAGATTGGTGGGCCACTGGCTGATGGGACCATGGCTGCCCTCCACCTCCGATAGAGCTCGGTGTTCCCACTCAAAGAAAAGAGGGACCGCAGGGACTTACAAGGGAAAACAGAGCCAGACTTGTTGTGGGAAAATTTACCGCAACAATATTGCAAGCCGAAGGAAAAAATGTAACCATTTCTCCATTCAATGGGATGTATCATCATCAGTGAATCATACTCAGACATGATGTTACTCTAAATTGTTTTGAATTATCAAGTTGTTGGATAGAAGTTTTCCGTTTTTCGCAACGTAATTTTTTTAAATCAAATTTGACTGATAATAAACATTTTATTTGAGAACCGTAGAAAGGTCAAAGCAGAATGCGCTCTTTTTAATGTTGTGTTTATTGAATAGTTGTTTTACGTTTTTTTCCAGATAAAATTTGAAGTTTTTGACTTTTGGATGCTATGTTTTTTTCTATCTTCCACGAACAATGCTTCCGTAATAGAACGAGGAGAGCAAAGTATAGACGGTCCTTGCGATGGTCATAACAAGGACTTTTTTTATCAAACCATTTCGGATCTCTAGTATTTGTTATCCTTATGCATTCCAAGGCCATTGTCTCTCTTATATTTCTTTCTCGTGGACGTTCTCTGAAAATTCTTTTAAATATCAGTTTTTAAAAATAGTTTGGAACAATTTAAACATTTGTTCCAAGATATCCAGTAAAATATCGCATTGCTGTTGTTTCTAATTTGATTTTAGTTTCGATTTCCATATCACAAAAGACTTTTTCGTACAGAGTTTCATCGCATACGATTTTCTTACGATCCTTAAGCAATGAAGAAGTTTTTGGAATGTTAGTTTGAGTTGGGGATAAGTCTACGTTTAAAAATTTTACATCATCATCATCACATTTACTGAAAGGAGAGAAATTAATAAGATTTAACGAAAGAATTTTCGACATCAAAACAATAAATTTGTAAACAGACGGATTTTTGTTGTAACCACCTTTGATGCGAATAATAGAAAATAAATTTTCTAATACGTCTTGATGAATTCTCTTTGTTAATCCACGTTCTCATATAGGCCATTCTCATATATCATGACAAAGTAATAAGACCCCGTTTATAGTTTGTTCCATTCCTTTTAAACAAAAGTTTCTTGGAAGGTTAACTGATATTTGTATATCTTTTAAGTAAGACAAAAATTGTTTCAACTCATAATAAGCTGAACTCCCCGCCTTAAAACATTCTTGTCATAATGTGAACCACTATCCATGCAGTCAAATACATTGTTCACTTTTAGTACGAACTCTTTCGTTGCTACAGCTTTATTAGAGCTTTCTCTTAAGCAATTAAGTTCAAAAGCAGTTTGAATCGATGCCGCAGTTTTCCGGCTAAATATTTGCGTTGAAAGGTGAACATGCATTTTTTCGAAGGCATTTGGTGCTATATGACAACTTCTCAATTTTATACATGTCTTAGCTACGTTGTCAACTTCCAAATTATATGTTTCTCTGATAACATCAAAAGATACTTTACCATCTGGAGTTTGTAGATCTGATTTCTATAGAACATTGCGATGTGATTTTAACAAATGAGGGAAATCATAAAAACAAAATATTTTTTCATCATTAAAAAATATAAATGGGTTTCCTTCAGAAACAACTAACATTTTATAAGCTTTTCTATTATTGGCCCCTTGGTCGCAAACAATAGCACATACCTTTAGACCAAGTTCTTGACAGATTTTCAAATTGTTTTTTTATAACTTCGCTTAGGTTATCCCCATTTACACCGTTTGCTGACACAAAATAGTTGAAAACACTTTTCCAAATATCAAACAAACCATTTAGCATGAAAACACATATTTCATTACCAAACAATGTAATTCTTTCTACACCAAGGTCTTCGAAACAATCTATTAAATCATTTTTTCTATTATATGTGAGGTTTTTGCGAATCCTGATTTCATCAAATATCAGGACAACACAACGTTCTCGCTGGTATAATAAAGTGAACTTTGACTTAAGATACGAATGAGCATTGTTTTCATATCCTGGTTGTAATCCTTTTACAGGAGCCCATCTACAGAAAGAGGAAATGTGAGGAAGTTTAAAGCCAAATCTATCTCTCAAAAATTTATAGGCGCTTTGTGATCTACAATAAATATTTTGGGAAAGTTCTTTTTCGTGGGTGTTGCATTTTGTAGTCTTTGATTCTTGCAGAAGCATTTTACAAAATGTTTTTGAATGGTCTGAAATATTGAGCCTTTCGATTTGAGACGTCGTAGATATTTTATTTTTATTAAACATTTTTATGGCAGTATGCGCTTTATTGTTTTTTAAATGTTTTATTTTTAAATTCCTTAATTTAAGTTTGTAACTTAACAATATTTTTTTTAAAGTTGCATTTTTTTTCTCCTCTTTTGCAAATCTTTCCAATAACTGATCACACTTTGCACACGAAATGCTGCAACTGCTCAACGTTCTTCTTCGTTTAGTTAAAGAAGACTTCAGATCTTCCAAATTCAAGTTTGAATCTAAATCAGAATTTAAATTTAGGGAAGGAACAGCATCCGTATTAAGATATTTTTTTCCTATAAACTCGGGACAAAAATGATCTCCACAAACAAAGTATTTGCCTTCATTTTTAAAACCACATGACTTCATCCACAAATTATTTAAAATTTCATTTTTTTCCCTAGAAGGGCATTTAAAAATATTCAAATCAGCGTAATTCCTTTTAGTTTTCCTACAAACAGAACAAGAAACTCCAGATAATCTCTTATCACCCATTGCTATCGAAAAATTGACAAAATATTATATCGCTGAAAAAGTACCGCTGACAAAATTTACTAAGAAAAATTGTTGAAAACAGGATTGAAAACAGGATTGAAAACAGAAACAATAGACACATTTGCACGGAGCGGCGCATGCCTGCTCGTCGGCTGTAAACACAATACAACACATATGATCCCAAGAATTGATTTCGGTTTTATAATACATTTTGTTCATACAAATTGTTCAGAACTAGAAGTTCGAAGTAAAAACAGGCAATTAAAAACTGGTTAGATTTTTTCCTTAGGCGTGCAATATCTATGTAAACTATAGCATCTGTGATACAACGTATTATTGAATACGGACAAATGTGTCTCCAAGGTTGGGTTATGAGCGTTCAGCGACAGGAATTGCTAACACTCTAACACTCTAAGTTAGGAGCAGTCTATGGATTTCAAGAGCCCTTAAACACTGACGAGCTTCATATCTTTTTGGGTCTGGTAAATTTTGTTGGTGCGAAGTTTGTCCCTCATTTGACAACTTTAAGAGAACGCCTTTGTCGGTTATTATTAAGGAACACTAAATTAAATTTAGGTGAAGAACAGAAAAATACTTTTTCTAATCTAAAACTGTATTAACCAAGGAAAAACATCTTGACAATTATAATGTGAGACATAGAACACAGATAATTTCGGTTGCAAACCCAGTTGGATTAGGCGCTGTACTTACTCAGTTTGATGATGATGGAGTTTCTCGTGTAATGGCTTAAGGCAGCAAAAGTCTTTCTGACTGCGAGAAAAGATATTAACAACAGAAAAACTGAATCATTGGCACTTGTATGGGCAGTTGAGCATTTCAATATATTGTATATCTTTTCGGAAAGGTATTTGAATTGACAACGGACCACAAGGCTTTGGAAATAATTTTTGGTACCACATCTAAGCCACGTATACGAATAGAATATTGGGTACTTCGTCCACAGTCTTACAAGTAAACAGTCAAGTATAGGTTGTACCACATGAAATGTCCTAGAGCTGAGAGTCCGTTCCTTTTTCCCCTCCAATCCCGTAGCACACTCCTTCGTGCGCAATGAAACACCAAAATGTTCAGTTAGTTTTTTTATTACAATACTCTTGCAACGTAATCAAAATAAATGAAATAAAAAAAATTAATTAATTACATTCCTTTAAAGAATTGTTCACCCACGAGTATGCGGTTCGAGAACTGCAGCACCTGTTGAAGCGTACAAATCCTGAAAGGGGAGTTACGGGGAATCACCCAAAACAAAACTAAGAAAAAATTAATCTTAACGCGCAGAGAGTGTGAATTGGTATTGACAATAGGAATTCACCCGCATCACCGTTTACCAGTTCAAACTCCCGATTGATCAAGAGTGCCCGCCAATTGATCAGGGTGGGCTATTTATACATCTTTGGCGGAACTTTTAAACGAAAATCTAATCAAGCTTTATAATGATACTTAGAGCTTAACTTAGGAAAAGCTTTTAAACTCAGATTAGAAAATTATGTACAGTCAAAACGAAAATTTATAAGCAATTCATGGTAAAATTAAATGAAATTCAACTGACAAATTTATGAAAAAAAATAAGAAAAAAATAAAACTAAATGCAATTCAATAAATGAAATTAAAACAGTTGTGTTACAGTTTTCAATTAGAAGTTGTCGAGTGAACATCTGTACAACACATTGATTTTTTTTATAAGGTAAAGTGGTATGTGTGTTAGATGTGTGCGACTTTTAGGGTCCGTTGCAAGTACAGTTATTTTTTTCTATTAATTTTTATATCATGGACATAATGCGTCTCTGGTAGCCAAAAACATAAGTGACGCATTTGAGAATATAGCGGTGAACGAACGCACCATTCGGCGTTGGTTTGGTAAGTTTCGTTCGGTAGATCTAAGCCTCGAAAGCGAACCGCGTGGGAAACCGGAAACAGTTATTGATGACGCCATTTTACAAGAAACGGTGGATGCAGACCCAACAAAAACGGTGCGGGGCATTGCACACAATATGGGAGTATCGCCTATGACAGTAAGTTGATATCTATCTCAAATAGGAAAAGTGAAAAAACTCGACAAGTCTGCGCATAGCTAACATTAAAAAACCAAATTGAACTGTTTTTGCACCGGATAGTCACCTGTGAAAAAAACTGGATACTGTATGATAGTCGTAAAAGATCAGGGTAGTGGGTGGATGCAGATGAAAAAACAAAACACACCCCCAAGCTCTATCTTCATCCAAAAAAGGTTATGTTGACAATTTGGTGGACATTGAAACTACCAATCCACTTTTCATTTCTTCAATCAGGAGGAACGACAAACGCTATCAAATACTGTGAGGAAATCGACATATTGCATGCCAAATTGGCTGAAAAGCAACATATGTTGATCAATAGGCACGGTCCGATCCTGTTGCATGACAATTCTAGACCCCATACCACACATTTAACGGTGCAAAAGCTGCTACAGTTGGGATTCGAAATTCTTCCGCGTTCACCGAACTCTCCTGATATTTCTCCAACGGATTATCACCTTTTCCGCAGTCTGGAGTTATTTTGTCGACAAAAGGTGTTCCGAAACCGAGCAGAAGTCATAGAGCCCTTTGGCAACTCTTTAGCGTCAAAAAATCAAGCCTTCTATAAAAAAGAAGTAATGAACCTTGAATCACTTTCGAAGAATGTCATACTCGTAGATGCCATTGGATCCTATTTTGATTGAAAAAAATTTTATAAAAAAAAATATTGACTTTTAATTTTTTACAAAAAAGCATTTCATGTGGTACAACCTAATACATTCCAGGCAAAAACAACGAGAGACTAAAAGTAATGATTACATTTAGTAATTAATTATGTGCCCAATTAAAATTACAAGTAATTAGTAATGGGACATATCACCATTGCAATTACAAAGTGTAGTAATGGAACATTGCTGAATTACTATTACTTGAAATTGTA
This sequence comes from Volucella bombylans, assembly GCA_949129095.1. NCBI lineage: Eukaryota > Metazoa > Arthropoda > Insecta > Diptera > Syrphidae > Volucella > Volucella bombylans. The sequence goes on along the minus strand of OX422141.1, from coordinate 97,716,655 downwards.
ATGGAAATAATTCCATTGCTCATTACAAGTAATTGAAAGAAGTAATGGACTTTCAAAGTAATGGAAGAGAAGCAGTGTCCATTAAATTATAAGTAATACAATACTTAAAATGTAATGCATTACATTGTTTACATACATTTTATTACATCTTCGACTGAGCTACGACTTTGACCAGAACTTGGACTGAAACTCGCACCAGGGATTGGACTGGAACTAGGATCAGGAGTTGGAATATAACTTGGACCAGGACTTGGACTGGAACTCGGACCATCTTCATTTCAGTGTTTCTCTCCTTTCAAAAGACAAGCTATGATACAGACTTACTCTTTCCTTTCCTTCCCCCCTTCCTTGCTTACTTTAACTTTTACTTTATGTGGCGCTACAGTCCGGGCTGGACCTGGACCTCAGTCAACAAGCGTCTCCAGCCAGCTCGATCCTTAGCTAGCTAGCTCCAGTTTCGCACGCTAAGTTGGCTGAGGTCCCCTTCCACTTGCGCACGCCACCTGAGTCTTGGCCTTCCTCTACTGCGCTGTCCCTCGGGAGGGGATTCGAGGTTTTTTCGGACCGGAACATTGGTGTCCATACGCTCTACATGACCCAGCCATCTCAGTCTTTGAATCTTCACTCTTCTGGTTAGGTCGATGTACAGTCCGTAGAGTTCATTGTTGTATCTCCTTCTACATTCACCGTCAATGCAGACGGGACTGAAGATCGCCCGAAGAATTTTTCTGTCGAAGAAACCAAGAACACTCTCATCCATTTCTGATAATGTCCATGCCTCTGCGCCATAGAGCAGGACCGGGATTATTAAGGTCTTTTGTTGTCCGAGAAAGTGCTTTGCTACTCAATTGCCTTCTTAGCTCAAAGAAACAGCGGTTAGCAAGAGTTATTCTTCACTTGATCTCAGCGCTATATTTATAGCTGTCGTTGTCTGTAATTATAGCGGAACCTAGGTAAACAAAGTGCTTAACTACCTCAAAGTTATGCCTGTCAAGGTTGACGTTCTGCACGAGACGTCGGTGTTGGTTGTCCTTTTTGATTGACAGCATGTACTTGGTCTTGCCCTCGTTTACCGCTAAACCCATTTTCGCTGCTTCCGTTTCAATACTCGCGAAAGCGCCACTGACGCTACTTTCTCCCGATTATGTCAATATCGTTGGCGTATGCGAGTAGTTGGACGGACTTTTGAAAGATAGTGCTCTTGTGTTTGCTCGTGAGTTTTGCACTATTCTTTCAATCGCATGACAGCTCATCGCCATGTCTAAATCCTTTTTGGACATCAAAGGTCTCGGTGAGATCTTTATCGACCTTGATGGAGCAGCGTGCATTTTCCATCGTCATCATGCACAGACGGACGAGTTTGACAGGTATGCCGAAACAATTTATTGTTCTGTATAGCTCGTCTCTATAGATGCTGTCATACGCGGCCTTAAAGTCGATGAATAGGTGGTGTGTATCGATTTGGAGTTCACGGTTTTTTTCCAAGATCTGCTGTAGTGTGAATATTTAGTCGATGGTGAATTTTTCAATAAAAGTTTGATCAGTCCGATAGGTTACTCTCTGTATTAAGGAAATTATAGTTAGTACTGTATTGTGAGGTAGGGTAGCAAGCCCACCAATATCAGAGCAAGTATGCTAATACGAGTAGAAACATTCGCTTCCTTGGATGTAAGCATTGCAAATAATAGGCGCGCAAACACTTGTAGGAAAACGGGAGTAGGATCAGTCATCGATACTACCTTAACGAGTAACTCCCTACTGCGCAGAATACTGGGTCAGCGCAGAATATACGCTGACGACATCGCCGTTGTAACCGTTGGAAAGAATATTTACGAGATAGAGTTAGCTACGAACGATGCAATTAATCTCATCAAAGACTGGCTTATATCCGCCGGCCTAGAACTAGCAGACCAGAAAATGGAAACTGTTCTAATAACCAGCCGGAAACGTTTGAAATACGTAGGCATAAATGTAGGGAGTCAAACCATTCAACCAAACGATTATATAAAATAATCAGGGGTATTATTTGACAGAAGACGAAGCTTTATGCCTCATTTCGGCTAAAAAGGAGTAAAAGTTCCACGCAGCACTTTCTGGAATATTGTCAAACATCGGAGGACCCGAATTTGGGTGGGGGCCCTAGCGACGAAGGAAGCAAGCAGAAAGCTATCATGAACTTAGCAACTTGGCATATTAAGAGTAATCAATGGCTTTAGAACGATTTCGGACGAAGCAGCTTTTGTTACAAGCGGAATGATTCCCATCGATATCCTTGCGGACGAAACGCAGAGAATCCACAATAGGAGAACTTCTAGTAATCAAGAGGCGGTTGTCGTCAAAAGGATTAAGGAAGAAGGAATAGCGGCCTCAATGACCAAATGGTAAGCTCGGTGGAATATCACTACGAAGGGTAGATGGACCTACAGATAGATCTCATCCATAGACGTTTTGACAAAGCGAAGTCATGGAAACTGTAACTACCATCTTATGCTATTCCTATCCGGTCACGGTGTGTATCGAAAGCGTCTACATAGCCTCGGGCACGATAGCTAACCTTTTTGAACAGACTGCCAAATCAGGAAGAAGACACAGTGTATACAATATACTACTGCATACGCTTTCTGGGATGGAGAAGACATTAATTGAACAAATGTTGCGGTCGGAAGAAAATTGAATGGAGATTTGCACATTCATAACAAACGTGGAAAACGAGATGCGAAAGGTCGAAAGTAATACCTTAATACCTAACGCCAGTCCAGCTGTCTGTGAAGTTATCTGTGAATATTACACATCACTTGATGCAACTAAAAAAAAAACACTATAGACACCTTAAAACGTAAAGATATCACCAACTTTTAATTTTCGATTTTCGGGGTGAATGCAAGAACTTCCCTATCACGAAGTTATATAAAAATTGTATTCCGCTCAGTGAGGAAGCACAGAACTCATCATAATGACTTTTTAGTTTTTAACTATAAAAGCAAATAAATAAAATCAAATAAAGTATTCGCGAGGCTATGATATTTATGGTGTTAATTTATTTTTCTAACACATCAGTAAAATAATTAGATATAAACTCCGAGGAAAATAACGACCGGTAAACTTTAAGGCTCATTGCAATGCAAATCGTTTATGACTACGAGGAAATATTGTATCAATTTGTACAGTTTATATAGAGATAAGTTAATAGTTTTAAGTTTTATGTGTATAAGTCTGGCGTTAAGTATATACTGTAGATTTAAGAGTTTAAGTTTAAGATAGCTGTATGCTTAACAAAATTTTAAGGGTATTACAATTGAATTTCAAGTTGGTTTTCATTCAATAAAAGAAAAATAAACAAAAGAATAATTATTGGCGTAATTCTTAGCATGGGTTTCGAAATAAGAACGGAAAATAAATTGGTAAGAACAATGTGTAAAAATCACTTTTTTTCAAACAGTTATATGTTAAGTAGCCTAATTATTATTGAACTTGAGCCATAATTTGTTCATCATAATGCGGACTTGTCTCAGGAACAACTGTGCTGTGCTTTAGTCGGCACTTTCTAAACCTATGCGAGCGATCAGTACCTAGTCCTGCCACAAGTTCTATTACACAATTTCCAGCGCTTATCGTTCAAATCTTCTTATGGGAATAGAACCGTTAACTTTTATTTCAGAACACATGCGCTGATCAGTGATGATTACTAGCCAGTTTGTTTTCAGTTTGCAAGCAATAAACACGAAGTGGGGCTTTAAAGAGAATCGAGTTACGGTAATAGCGTTGCATAAGTGCGGAAAGAGTGTTTGCCAAATTTTCGAGTTGCAAAAATCACTCGGAATATCGAGAATATTCGTTGCCGGGCTATTCCTCGCTTCGGAGAATTGTCTGGAGTCACCTGAGCGTCGTCCGTACGAATGTGGTAGTAAAAGCAGTGCATGAACGAATTCGAAGAAATCCCTTTAGGAAGCAGTAGATCATGTCCAAGGAATTTGATATATCAACCAGATCCATGTCTAGGCTAATTCGGGATGATCTGCATATGATAGTCTATCGTCGATCTACGGGTCATCTTCTAATTCCTCAACTAAAAAAAATTAGGGTGGAAAGATGCAAACGTCTTTTGCAGTGGCACACAGACAATGCCCATGAAAATATTCTGTTTACGGATAAGAAAATGTTTACCGTGAAAGAAGTTTTCAACAAACAAAATGACAAAATTTATGCCACTTCATCTAAGGAAACGAAAAAAGTTGTTCCAAGGGTTCAATGTGGACATCATCCCGCTTCCGTAATGGTTTGGTGGGGGGTCTCTCTCCATGGTGTCACATCCCTCCATTTTTGTGAAATAGGCGTAAAAACTGGTGCAAAGGTTTACCAAGATGATGTGCTAGAGGGTGTTGTGAAGGGTTTGACCAATACCCTTTTGAATGGATACAGGTGGACTTTCCAACAGGACTCTGCTCCAGAGCACGAAGCCAAAACCACGCAGGAGTGGCTCAAAGTCAATATTCCTGGCTTTATAGCAGCAGAAGATTGGCAGTCGGTGAGTTCAGATCTGAATCCACTGGATTATGGTTTGTGGTCAGAATTGGAGAACTTGCCCTGCAAGACTCTCCACAGAAATTTGGAAAGCCTTAAAACAGCATTAACCAAAGCAGCGTCCACGATCTCCATGGAAACCGTACGTGCCACTATAGCCCAATGGTCACACCGTTTGGAAGCTTGTGTTAACGCAAAAGGCAGTCATTTCGAGTGAATCCAATTTTTTTTAATAATCAGTATTGTGGTTTAATAAATGAAATAATTTTGAATACTATATGTTTGCTGGTTTTTTTTATAGCGTTTTATATTTCTAACGGAACTTATGGCAGTACTACCTAGTATCCTTTTTGCTGTGTCATCTGTGAAATTCGGATACATTGAACCTGATCGTTCTGTCTGAACAACATTTTCGGACTATTGGATTGTATAGCCAGAATCTCATTGCCCCAGTACAGACTTAGAGATTCCCGGGATGTTTCTGTCAGTAATCTATTTGCACAGCTGCTTAAGCATCGACATAAGTCTACTTTTGTATGCATGCAGTACGTCAATTATTGGAGTTCTATATTGTCAGCCAGGTTGCCGTCTTAGCGTTCGAGTAGGTTTGTACTTTTATTGTCTGGGATATCAATATACAGGGTATCTCCTAATTCGTCAGCGATAATTTGGGAAATGATTCATGGGTACATTCTATGAAAAAAATCGTTCTACAGCAAGTGTCTATCTCCAATGTTGACAGCATTTATCGAATATTTAAGAAAAGGCTTAATTTGGCGTACCCAACATTCATCATTAATAAGTTTGCAGAAAAACCCACAAATTGTATGATAGGTGGGAAAATATGCAGCAGGTCAAAAAAGGAATTTATGATTTTTTACCAACGTTTCTAACAACATTTGACAATACTCGTGAGAGTGGTTTTCCAAGAATTACTAATTTTCCAATATTTTTTTAAGATTGCATAGCTAATAAAGAGTTTTCAAGTGTGCTCTTTTATTTGACTACCTGTCAAGACCCTCATCTCCTTACTTTGTTCCTTAGAAGTTCTCAGAGGGAGTTAGGTCTGGGATTTGAAGGCCTATTTATCTATTAGAAAAAAAATTAATTTATAAGTTAAATTTTTTTAGGCCAAGGTTACAATTGATTAGAAACGATATTTGAAATGTTTGCATTTACAAACCAAGAATATGTAGACAATATTTACGCTTATGAGCTGTGCAATTGAAGATACCAAAAACTTTATCCTAACCGACGACTTCCTAGTAAATAAGTATTTGGAAATACCGGGATCAGTTTCAAATACACGACCGAATGCGGGAGCTCCACAATTAAGAAGGATTTCGATTGATGAAAGAATACTGGAAGCTGTTATAATTGATCCATCAATCAGCATCAAACGCTTAGCTTTGCAATTCAGTGTCTCCACACATAAAATTTCTGTAAAATGTACTGCATGGAGAAAATCCGTATCCATATCGCCATACACCTGTACAAGAACTGCTTCCCAATGATTTGGAAAAGACAATTGAGTTTTCTAACTGATTACTGGAACGAAGCTTGGATGACAAAGAGTTTATTAGCAGAATTCTTTAGACGGAGGAATCTCAATTCACAAGGCATGGGATCACAAATTTTCATAATCTTATGGACATGTCATCTTATGACATGAATCATTTCAACACATTATTCAGCATCAATATGTCGTCTAATGTAATTGGAAACAAGTTAATAGGCCCCTTCAAACTACCACCTAGGCTGAATTCCACAAACTATCTGGAATTTTTACGAAATGATTTACCACAACTATTGGAAGACATTCCACTGATTCAACTACAATAGCTTCATCATAATATTTCCAACAGGAGGGTGCTCCAGCCCACTTGGTCGCGAGATTAAGAATTGGCTAGATGAAGAGTACTGTAACCGTTGGATAGGAATAAAATGGTTCATTGGATTGCAAGAACGGAAATAGTAACTTTAATTGGACTGGAAGAGCGTGTTCTCGAAGCGTCATCAATAGTGAGGCAGCAGTTAGCATCAATAAATATTTGCAGTGAAATCCAAAAACGGGCTCTAGCATGCATTTTTTATTCATAGCCTTTGGAGCTTAAAGCAAGAAAACCCTTTTTATAAATTTTACTTGGTTTTTACAAGCATCATAAAATCTGTGGGTTTTTCTGCAAACTTATTGATGATTTTTTTTTTATTATTGCTACGTTCATGTTCATGTACCATGTTTACTACGCATTTTCTTGAGAAAAGTGATCACAAAGTCAAAAATTAGCATGGGCAATGAAAATGGAACAGGCTTAGAAATTGGATATATATAGACGCAAACAAGGTATCAACTTTATTTAAACGCCGTTACAAAGGCTGTAGGAACAAAGTCCTACACGAAGTTTCTACTATTAGCACTAACAAAACAATTTCCGTTAATATTGGTCAGCTTACACCAAAGTATGCCGTTTCGTAGATCCTTGAAAAACTCTGTCAACATTAGAGATAGACCCTTACGGTAGAACGATTTTTTTCATAGAATATACCCACAAATCATTTCCCAAATTATCGGTGACGAACTCACAGGATACTCGTATAGTCACTTCATTGTTTTTGAATATCTCATTTATGTATATGGCTCCTACATTTATTTTCTAGCCTTGTTCTTATTACTGAAGAGTCCAGAGCCTTAGCGGCTGTCTGGCTATGCTAGTACGCAGAAATAACTTTTCAGAGAGTATTGTTTATGTAATGGTTTAACCAGTTTATAATAATAATGTCTATGATCTCGGTAGTGCATAATTGAGGATTTCGCTTAGTTCGGAAAGAAATCAACTTGAAATGAGAATAACGAGAAGACTGTTTTCCAGTGGAGCAACGATAATGTCGTGAAGTGCCTCTGTTTCGACCGCCATGCGTTTGATTTGACATAAATTTCTCATTTTATTAAAAATGAGATCATCGACGAGTATGTGGGGAACGTATCGATATGCGTAGGAAAACTCCACGAGCTTTTAGTTACATACTTAACGAAAGACAGTTGCTATAGATGATTTAAAACAACATTATGCAATAATAATAGAGTCAAACTCATTAAAACACAGGTACAAGTAGAGCAATAAAATTCACTATTCAAAACCACAATCTACAGGAGATGCAATTCAATTATTCTAAGCGGACCGTTAGTGTTGAAGTAAATGCAAGTGCATCTTAACTTGGTCATTAAGGTAAATTTATAACACTAGAACACTTTCGAGTTCATCTCCTTACTTTCATAGCCCATCAATGTGCCCTGGATACACCATGTATTCGTTGGTATACAGCAAGAGAAGTGAGTTCCTTTACTCTAACTTTATACATATGGCGTCTGTTGATACGAGAACTGAGTGACCAGCATCGGTTCAGCAAAGGTTAAGTGTGCTCTCCACTCAAGCCAAAGTGACTTATCGCACTATACATGCAGCCAACACACAGGTATTTCGAAAGAGATTTCTATTAAACCCGACATAAAAGGGTAGACCATCTAAGGACCTTCCCAGATGCGTGGTAAAAGAAAACAGATGCAGGAGCTTAAAGTGCACTTGTACGTAGACTAGAATGTGCACTTATCTGAAGAGTTACGTTTAATATAAATTGGATGCCACGAGCCCTAGGGGCATTTAATTCCAAGAAGACATTACAAATTCTTCATTTCATTTTATAGGAGATCAGCTCGACTAGGTTAAAAGTAGCTATGTCTACAGAGTTACAGGTTTTGATCATTGATGTACGATGATTTTATTTTATGCACGATAAAGCAGAGATAAACTTTTTAAAAAGTAAGAATACAAAGAAGTTCATAAAGTTATCTCCATCTCATCTAGGCCCAGAATACGAGTAATGATTATGTCTGCAACCTACATACCCTTGAATATGAATAGTCCTAAGGACATGAGATGCTCGTGCTTGGATTGGACTTGAACCTGTTGAATTTGCTGGGAATCTTATTTAAAACTCTCAAATCGGTGAAAATGGTACATGTACCACATATTATAGAAGGATAACTGTTGTGCAAGCTGAAAGCGAAATTGGAAAAGTTTCTTCGGAAAGAAAAGGGAAAAACGAATACTCGTAGAATTCTTTAATAATTAATAAAGTCTTGTACTGAAGGGATGGTGAGTTCTTTTGGAGCTTATTCAGCAGAATCCCTCGATTTTCTAATTCAAGGTAGGACAACGTGGGACAAAAAGTCATTCGAAGAATCGTGGGCTCAAATTGTACCAAATATACCTTCATCAACCTGCGCTTTACATCCTTAAGCAAAACGGGAGCGATAAGGTTCTCTTTTAGAGTGTCCTGAGTATTTTCTGACTACATTCCAATTATCTTCTCGGCACGAAATTACAGTGACTAGCAAGTATAGCTGATAGTTTGATTTTCGGCATGGTGAGCTTATATTCTGTCCGATTCATTGAGGTTGTGCATCTTTTCATTTTAGGAGCATAAACTTCAATTTTCCCTCACTCAGTCTGCAGTTTGGCAATAGCGCCAAGTGATCAGAGCACGTTGTACACATTAATACATAATTTTCTCAAAGTTTTAAGGAAGCCATATGAGGTGCTGTACCCACTCTGTCCTAACCTAGTTTTCGACTTTTCCGGGCAGTGAGCATAGGGTACCGAAGCCTTGCGGAACGTTATTAAGTTACTTGGTGCACACCACCTTTTAGAGGTATGAGAGACAATTAACAGCCTCGGATATGAACGGATATAATGTTGTTGACGCCAGCAAATATTTGAGGGGCATCGAATTTCAGATTTACATACGCAGTAGGACCTTTTACAGAACACGAGCTACCAAACAATTCGCAAAGGCCCTAGACTACTGTAAAGGTGATACATATTACCACAATCTAAGATGGTAATGGGATGGGCCGCGCAAATAGCATATGTAAAACTATGACATCTACTACGTCGGCTATTATAAAGAATAAAGACAATACTTAGTTGGATGTGGATTGGCTATTGGAGGAAGGCTTAAACTTACAGGCACTCACCTCATAACAATGCCAAATTCGGAAATATAAGCCTGATTTGCGGTCATACCATCGGCTATGATATCTTTTCCACCGTATTATATGAGTAATCAATAGAAGAATAAAAACAAGAAGAATTCAAACCACAAATAAAGAGCGACCTAAGCTAGAATGGAAATTCGTATTCCTAACACAAAGGTAGAAAATAGTTCAATAATTGGCGGTATATTTATTTATGCAATATTACTTTACAGCCTTCAATGTAGTGTTCCTGGAAACCACATTCCTCAAATGTTCAACTGCAACTGAGGCAATTTATATTAACATTGCATCATAAACTAAACAGTGTTGACGATGTGAGCATTATTTTGGAAATCCTTGTGCTCATTTAATAATTAAATACGAACTGCCCCCCAACGAGAGCACATGCAACATCAGCGTACCTGGGCAAGAACTAATATTCTTTATAGGTCTATTCTTACACCTTTTTCGCCATTTATGGTAGATGCGTTGTTATGCAGCTTATTAAATTATACCATAAAGTGATCTCTGAGTGATCTTGAGCTTTCTGTGGTTAAAATTCAATCTGATTGACTCCATTAAAAGAATTATATCTATGTGTCCTTATACTACGGCAATGGCAGCAATTGCGTGAGTTGTGGGGAAAACGCTTTAATGAAAACGGAGCTAAAATGATGCGAAAATAGGAACGCACGTGTACGTCTGCTCGATAAAATATTTACTGCTACACTAAATTTTATACTCTACACTGGCAAAATATACAATAATTAGGTTTGTACTTAAGTCGAAATTTCTATAAATAGATCTGGGGGGTAAGATTAGGTATTATATGTATAGAGAGCGAAACACCTGCTAGGTAACAATAGCGCGCTCGGGTCGGGTAGGTATTAAAATCCGACATGTATAAAAATACTCTTAACTTCGACAATTGTGCTCCAATCGACTTGAAATCTTGACTCAATATACTTAAATATTAAACAAATTACAATTTAAATATTAAAAATTAAAAAAAATTGTAATACCAAACTATTAGAGAAAACACTCCTAAAAGAGCAGTTTGGCACTACAAGAAAATCTATCTGACATGTCTTAATACCTTCTTTGAGAATTCTATTTATTCGTTGAGTTTCCTTGATAACGACGTGTATGTATCGAACCAGAAGAAAAACGTGCTACGATTGGAGCGTTTTGGTAGAGAGCTGTTTCCCGGTCTTACAAAACAACCTGAAACTCAACCTCAGCAAACTGAAGCAAAATATAAGCAACACATGCATCTTCCAAATAGCAATAAGCAACCCTTGCATCTTCCAATAACTAGCAACAGTACATTATATCAATAATCGAGACACATGGTCCAGAATAAGTAATTCTCATACCAACCCTATCCAATGTTGTAACGCAGCGGAGAATCCACTTTACGCTGCCATAAGCGAAAAGGAAAACTGTAAACACCCAGAGATACTTCAACGTATTCACCCCGAAGTGTGTTATATAGGTCAAAGCCAAAATGCCGACAATAACAACACAGGGCAGGCATCTAGTGTCGTTACACTGCGGCAGCAAGCCGTTGTACGCAAAATGGATCGAATTACCGACCGATCGTACGAACGATGGTGGGCGTCAACAAACTGTAATTAAGTCGAAAGGTAACTAACTGGGACACTTAGGACAATTAAGTTGAAAATGCGGACTCCCCAAATCGATGAGTAAGAAGGGCATTGTGGATATTATTTTGTATTGAGGCTATTGCGTGAGTGTGCAAGCAGAATTATCGATAAAATTAGTACAAAAGGCAGTAGTTGGAAAGAACAACCAGGGAGAGAGAAGAATAACCACCTCCAGACAGTAAAGGTCGCAGCCCTCGGTTACACAGTGAGCCCTTAATGTACTATGAAATAATAAATAATTGTATTATAACCCGGGTACCTTGTGAGAGCTATTAACTTTATATTTTACACATAATTTCAATAATGAGAAGTCAAAATACCAAATAAGAAGACCTCTGCGTACCGAAAATCTTCAAACACCCTAATCCGTGTGACAAGGTACCAAGGTACCTACATAAATACAGGGCATGTTAACTCACCAACATCGTTAAATTCCAACTGAAAATGGAAAAAGAATACAAATACTAATCTTTGAAGAAATTTTTTTTATTTTGGAAAAAAAAAACAAGTCTTATTCAGAAGTTTGAAGACAGACTTCACATTTTTCCTCGGTTCTTGAATGATCGTCACAAATTGGTCGGGAACAATTGCTGCAAGCTTTTCTTGTTTTTCTTTGCTTTTTATTTATGTTTCGACACATAAAACAACTTCCAATTACAGAAATGCGTCCACTTGCATCACGTTTATGCGAAGTTGAAGTGTGGGGTAATAAGGCGAGGGCATCACATATGGATTTTTGGCTCTCTCTTCTATATTTTCATGATAAAGTTGACGGCTTAGCTCCTTCAAAAACGTCCTTCTTCTATTAGTAGTTGTAAATATTGGGTTGTGGTCCATGTAAATTATATAAGAGGCCAGAGCTGCAATATCGATCATATTATAAATGAATCCCAAAGGCCATCTATTTATCTTTCGTTTTGTGGTGTATTTTCCCAGTAACTTATCCATATTATCAACACCGCCTTTGGTTCCGTTCCAAGTTTGAAAGTATCATTATCCATACATCATGAACGGCAGCCGCTTTGTCAGTTGACAAACGTTCTGGACGAGTAACATCGTTGTCGAACCTTATAAACCGCTAGAACATTTTAAATCTGTCAAACGACATTGAAGCGCGAATCAATGGAAAGTGGTATGGTTTCCATAATTCATTCAAGTGTTCTTTTTTTTTAATTTGTAAACACCACAACAAATCAACATTCCAAGAAATGCGTCGAATTCTCGCTCCGTAAATTTTTCGAAAACTTTTTTTTAGGTATTATTATTTTTTTTGCACACTTGTCAGCTTTGTTACGAGTATATGCTTCAGTCACTTTCAAACCTTTACTATTCGTTTCTCGCAAAATAATATTACACATGGCATTAGATAAAATACCTTTGAAAATTTCCCTCGCAGTAAAAAGCTTCGAGAAATTAGCCGCTCCTCCTCGCTGGTGAACAATGTTGCGACGAAAGGTCTGCGTTTCTGGAAGGGGATCTGAATACCAATGCGTTTCGTCTTTTGCAAAAAAGTCAAACGAAGGTTCTTCGATGCTCTCTTCTGAATCGGAAGAGTAAACTTCATATTTAATATAAGCCTCTTGCTCCACGTCAGAAACTTCATGTTCTCCAGTTGGCATATAATTTTCTTCATCACCTATGCCTCAAACCCATCTTCATTACTTGAATTTTCGCGAAGAAATTCCCGTATTTCTTGTGGATTTAATCTTTGAATTCGAACACATACACTTGTACTTGAACTTGCTTCCATTTCTTTATTCAAATAACTTGCGCTAGATAATAATTCGCGATAAAAAAAAACACTTTGCATTTTTTCAAATAAGCTTACCCTTTGTTTTTTGTATCACCTTACACAGTTTTCACAATAATTTTATCTTATAAGTTGTTATATATTCCTAAGACTGACTGCAGAAATTACTTCTTACCAAGCTCGAGCAACACCAATAAACAATTTCAGTGGCAACTGACTGGTGATTTGTTAGAATGTTCCAGCGAAAAGTGAAACCATAGTATTACCAATCGAACCCATTCGACAGAGTTTGGCGTCAGGCTCCTTTGGCGAAGATGTTTGCCTCTCTCATCGAAGAACTTGCTTTTCCAAGATTAGAAATAAAGTAACAGAAACAGTTCAATCCCAGTTACTTTGGGTAGTTTTAAATTTAATGCTTATAAAATTATTGCTGGTGTGTCTCAGTCCTCCATTACGCTTCCGCGACATTACCTTTCATTCTCATCAAAGATCTCCTGTCTGCGTTTTGTAGTCCAATGTATTCCTTTCGTCACGACCTTGCTCTTTGTCTATAAAACGGGAATGACAGCGTATGTTAGGGTCATACAATTCTGATAATAACATCATTATTAATTGAGGGAAAATGTCCAGGACTTAAGAAATACTCCCATCTAATTTGGTTTAAATATACGATATCAGATGCTTCTTGAACCTTTCTTAGCAGATAGAATTCAACAGTGTTTGAATCTGAAATTGCCAGTAGAATTGCGCAACTTCAAACATTCATCCGCAACACCCGGCTGAACTAATGAAAATTCATTAGTTAACCCTCAAACTATGTACCTTCGGACGTCGTAAGTAATATTGAGATTCTTTCCTAATCCTTGCTAAGGAATGTCTTTCCAAACTCTTTATTTCCTACTTATTATAACCTGTAAACCTTCAATACTCACTCAGATAGGTATCTCTCTTTCTTTCCTATCTACGAGGGGCGTTCAACATATTCTCGGTATCGGGGTGAAGCTGTGGTTGTATATATAAATTGACTTATTTATCAAGTAATACTATATATACTAGTATATACTATCAAGTAATAATTATTTTAGTGCATTCGTGTAAAATTTCATATAAATGTGATTATTAATTCGCGTTTTATCTCTAGTTAAACAGAATCATAATGGCAACTGAGACGATGATGGTGAAAATTGAGCATCGCGCTGTAATTAAATTTCTCACTAAGCAAGGAAAAAGTCAAAAAACTATTCATGAAGAGATGGTGGCTGTTTACCAGGGTTCCGCACTTTTATTATCAACTGTGCAAAAGTGGTCAAGTGAGTTCAATTAAGGCAGAGAGAGCACTGAAGACGACCCCCGCTCCGGCGCCCCGGCTACTGCTTGTACAGGAGAAAGCATAAAAGAAGTCGAAAAACTTGTTCTTGAGGATGCCCGAATAAAGTTGAAAATGATGGCAGAGATCACCAAGCTTTCAACTGGTACCATTCACACCATTCTTCATAACCATCTTAACCTTTCAAAGTTCAGTGCAAGGTGGGTGCCACGAATGCTCACAGCGCCTCAGAAAAAAGTGAGAATCGCATGCTGTAGAGAGCTTTTGGAGATGTGTAGTGAGAACGCGGACGGTGTTATGGATCGAATTGTTACTGGGGACGAAACATGGGTCCACCACTATGACCCTGAAAGCAAAGAAGAAGAAAAAGATTTTCGGATGATGAAGAACTCAAGTCGGCAATAAATGGGTATTTTGCAGAGAAAGAGGAAATTTATTTTTTTGAGGGTTTAAAAAAGCTTATCTCAAGATGTAACAAATGCATTGATGTTAGGGGAGATTATATTGAAAAATAAAATCAATTTAAATTGAATTCGCATTTTCCTTCATATCGATACCGAGAATATATTGAACGCCCTTCGTAATTCTCCTTCGCCCGCGCTGTGTGCAAGCATTTTTATTATTATTATTGTTGAGAAAATGCAAGCTTTTTTGATTTCCTGACTTTGACTTCTTTAACAGCGCACAACGCGGCTGGATTATTTAAAGAAAAGACGATTTATTTGAAGATATCTTTATAAGTTGGAGCTTTATTCGAGAAGAAGATCTTATAACAAAAAAAATGACAGATGATCGTTCAGTTTTTACCTCAGTGGGTTTACATGTAATATATAAAAAAAAAATTATATTAGGCATTAACATTCTCCCGCCCTTGAACGGAACCGGATCCTTCAACAGGAAGTCGACGGAGTTTTGTAACAGCTCGCTGAATATCACCGCTGCTTGTCCTAAGTGTGACCATGCGCACAATACCATCTTTACCAGGGTGTACTTGCACAACTCGCCCGTACTTCCACTTTAGGGGTGGCATATTTTCGTCTTTAACTAAAACGATGTCGCAAACTGATGTCGGTGTACCCAACCTTGTCCATGTGGTACGAAGCTGAAGGTTCTGAAGATACTGCCGTGACCATCTGGACCAAAACTGCTGAAAGTACCATTGAAGCTGGTGGTATCTTTTGAGGGTATTGACATTAGTGATGTGCAGCATATTTCGTTCCACCACAGCGTTAAGTACCTTCTCGATGATGAAGTGCCCATGTGTAAGTGCTTGGGTATCGTTTGGATTCTCCGACATATCTGTGATTGGCCTGGAATTCAAAATAGATTCAATTTGTATAATAAGAGTATTAAGTTCTGAATAAGTGAGAGAGAAGTTTTTCAAAATTCGTTTCATGTGAAATTTTGCGCTTTTCACTGCAGCCTCCCACAAGCCGCCGAAATGCGGAGATCTTGGAGGAATGGTTCTCCACTCAATCCCGTCTGCAGCGCAAGCACTTATTATTGATTCTCTAGTCTCACGCTTGAGAAACATCTGATATAATTCGCGAAGTTCGCTGCGGGCTTCAATGAAGTTAGTTGCGTTGTCAATATGAATAACCGAGCATAGCCCTCGATGAGCAACAAAACCCTTGAGGGCAGCAAGAAAACTTAGTGGTTAGATTTTCAACTAATTCCAAATAAACGGCTCGAGTGACAAAACATACAAATATTGCCACATACGACTTTACTGGTGAGGTCCCACTTCGACGGAATTGAATTTGGAAAGGACCGCAAAAATCTATCCCGACGATATTAAATGGCCTCGTTTGTTGTACACGTAGATTAGGTTAGTAACCCATAAGTTGAGTGTTGGTCACAGGCTTAGCTCGAGCACAAAGAACACAGCTACGTACTATTTTGCGAGTAAGAATTTTTCCGTGGATTAGTCAAAATCTTTGCTGTACTATGCTCAATAGTGTCTGTGGACCTGTATGCAAATTCTTTATGTGAAGATGATTGATAAGAATTGTTGTAAATAGTTCATCTTTCGGTAACACGATGGGATGTTTAGCATCATAATCCAGAGATGCATTTAATAAGCTACCGCCCACGCGTAGTATTTCTTCAGCATCCAGGAAAAGTGACAGATGGTGATGGGATTTGTTGAAGTTGCCACTGGCTATGGTTGATATTTCGCTTCGAAAATTTTTGAGCTGCACGTACTTAACACGACCTTTGAGTGCCCCCTCGAGCTCTCCTGCGTTCACAGGTTCATAAAGGCGCACTTGTTTGTCTTTGAGTCTCGAGTTTGCCTGAAACCTGAAAATCTATGCAACAATCCTTAGTAACGAATTGTAATTGTTATGGTATTTAATGCTTGCAATAAAATTTGATTGAAATTCAACGGTAAGAATAATCTTAAGTTTTTTTCGCTCCAGTTGAGATATTTTCTACTACTGTTGTGCAATCGGATTTTGGCCACTTGTCTTCTGATAGTGATAAGAAATGTGGTCCGTAAAACCATAAATTGCATTCAAGTAACACACGGATAAGCTCCTCTAGAGATGATGTCGGCAGGGTTCGACTCCGATGGTACACGTCGCCATTGGGAAGTCCGAGAACTTTGCTGAATTGCAATAACCCTGTTTGCTATGAACGTCTGCCAATTACATGGTTCTTCCGAAATCCACTTCAAGACAATTGCCGAATCTGTCCAATATGTTATAGACTCAAACTTGAAATTAAAAATTTTTTTTAAACGCTGCACGAGCTGAACCATCATTATTGCAGCACACAATTCCAATCGTAGTAGACTGATTTTTTTGACTGGTACTACTCGTGATTTACCACACAAGAGCTCAACTTTTACCGTGCCATCTTCGTCGATAGACCGTATATATACACAGGTTCCATATGCATTCTCCGAGCTGTCAGAGAACGCATGCAGTTGGTAGTGATGGAGTTCGCCAAAAAACGTACGTCGTTTAATCTGCAAGTCGCTGAGTTTATGTAGACTCTTCAGAAAAACGTCCAGCGCTGGTGATAATCCTGTGGCCGAGATTCATCCCATGTGAGCTTAAGTCTCCACAGTTGCTGCATAAATATTTTTGTTAAAACGACAACAGGGTTTATTAAACCCTACTTTGTAATCTTTTTATGACAAGCAGGAGCTACGGCATAATGAAAACAATCTATCTGAGGATTCCAAATAATGCCTAATGTTTTAATTGAGCTGCCGTTTCCAAAGTTTACCAAATTCTCTCGATTATTTGTAGGAATACCTCCTAAAAGCTCCTCTGAATTTGAACACCATTTCGTAAGATTACATTTGCCCTTGCTTAACATTGCAACTATTTCACGCTGAAGTGATTTTGCTTCTGTCAATGAATTTGCACCCGTCAAAACGTCATCTCCATGGAAATCTATGTTTACGGACCTTGCAGCTAGAGAATATAGAAACCCTTCATCAATTGATAACTGCTTCAGAGCACGGGTCGCCAAAAAGGGAGCAGAGGCAGTACCAAATGTCACAGTACAAAGTCGATATATAGCGACATCCTCATCTTTGTTCCTTCTCCATAAAATGCAATGAAAGTTTCTATCGATTGGATTTAACTGTATCTGATGGTACATTTTTGTAATGTCTGCAGTGAAGACATATTTGTAAACTGGGAATCTCAATACGATGGATAAAAGATCAGGTTTGATAACAGGACCCACCATTAAAATGTCATTGAGAGATCTGTCAGAGCTTGATTTTGCAGATGCATCACATACTACCAGTAACTTTGTGGTAGAGCTTGACAATTTAAGTACGCAATGATGGGGCAGAATATAATGTGGCTTGGTGAAACTAGCGAAGTTATCTCCATATTCGACTGCTCAAAAAGATCGTTAATAACTTTAGAGTACTGCTGAAACAACTCTTGATTTTTCCGAAATTTTCTTTCAAGAGATAGAAATCTCTTCAAGGCGATATCATACGAATTTCCTAATAAGATTGGAAATTTGTTTGAAAGGCAATCTCACTTGGTATCGCCCGGTTGAAGTGTGTGCAAAAATGGGCTTCACATTTCTTCTCTTCTTTAGTTAAAATTGACGGCAATGGATCGAAATTTTCAACACGCCAAAACGCCCTTAACGAATCGTTAGTAATTCGTCGAACTCAGAGTCCTCAAGTGAACCTTGAGCATGAAGGTTGTATGTTTTGTATCTCCTGGAATTAGAATATTTGCCCGCTACTATCCAGCCAAGTAAAGTGCTTTGTAGGACAGGTAAATTCGGACCCAACTTAATTTGACCAACACGCAAGATACTATAGAACAAGTCGACGCCAAGGAGTATGTCGATGCGCTGTGGGACATTAAACTGTTGGTCTGATAAATTGATGTTTCTTGGTATGTTCCAGTTATGAATATCAATTGTGTGATCAGGTAGAAGTCCAGTGATTCGCTTAATTACATATACTTTTAGTGTAGCTTTAAACCAGAGTTGTTAAGACTGTAGTCACCAAAATGACTGCAGTTAATTGACTACAGGACTTTGTTTTATAAGTCATGTGACTTACTCAATAACTTTAACTTTAAAACTACAGTCACCAGTCGTTTTGAATATTTCTACTGGGCAGTTAACTGGAGCAGTCAATTGACTGTAAGTTAAATGACTGCAGTACTTGAGTGGCTGTTACCAGTCTTTTAGTCAATTATAAGTCTTCTAAAATTGTTAGTCATTTTTCCAGTCAGTTAGTCTTTTGATTGCAATCAATTAACTTATTATTAAATTACAGTCAAATGACTGCTTTTAGTCTTTCGACTGTTTTTATTCAATTGACTGCTTCTAGTCAATTAACTGGTTTTAGTCAATTGACTGGTTTTAGTCTTTTGACTAAAATAATTTATCTTCCTAGAATTGGAATACTTTAATCACCATTTTAAATATAATATCAATATTCACGATTCCCGAATCAATTGGCCAATGGTACTGTGTACGAGTAGTTTCGTAAGAAAACAATGCCTTCTTTTCATTTAGGAATTTTTCATATTTTATTAAGTTTTTTCTTTTTTAATAATTCAGTTCTCTGCGAAAAACACATTTTAATTTACTTTACAAAAATAACCACATGACACGTACTACATAAACCAAACGGCAAACATAAAGTGAAGGAATGAAAAAAAAAAAACAATGAATCTAACAAAAAGACAAAATGATCGTACTTATTCATAATAGTCCTCATAACACATGTAGTCATCCAGCCAAAGGAAATCCCTATAATACCAAAGCGAAATTAACTAGGAATATACGGAGCTGTATACTATCATTTGCTAAGTTAACTTACTCTTCAAGATCCATTATTTCCTCTTCATTATCTGTTTTATATCCATCTTTATATGTATTTTTCGAATATAGAGATGTCTTTGTCACAGGTGGAAATAATATTGTTGCAAATTGAAAGCTGCGTTGATATCGTTTTGATTAAACAACTTTATTATCTGTAACAATTTCTGATGTATATCTTGCATCTCGATTAGCATAAGTTGACATATATATGTATGTAAGTTCTGATATTTCCATGCATTTTGTCTTTTTATGTGTTGTGGGAAATTTATATCGATTTTGAATTTGACACTATCAATTGCTACAAATATTTGTATTTACCAAGACGCCAAAGGGCAAACAGTATACAATCGCAATGAGCCGCGTAACTCGAACATTGCAATTGCATAATGAATCATCGTTGTTGACCAATTCACAACAAAAATACTGTGCTCTCAAGAGAAGAGACTAGAGAGTAATATGCAAGGCCAGCGCACAGTTGTCAGTTCAGTTTTAATGCATTTTATTTTCTTAACACTAACTCTTACATTCTAACAAAAAATGCTTAAATGCTAGCTTACAATTACATAACAATCTTATACTAACTTACTGGCCCCACACAGGCACTCTAAGCTACACTGAATACTTATATCTATGTCTTTCGACTGCATTTACATTTTATTTATAAATACTTATTTTCAATACTTAAGGCTAAGAAAAAATTTGTTTACAAAAACTTAGCATATGGACATTTTTTTCGTTTTTATAAAAACTTAGTATCTAACTTAAAATAAACCTTAGCCTACCTAACCTAAATGTACAATACACACATAAACACACATAGACATTATACACAATCATATACATATATCAGTATACACCTTTGTATACACTGATATATGTATATGTTTCTTAAGTGCTAACCTAAACCTATGTAAGCTGGCCACCGATATTCACAGAGCATATAAATTGGTCAGCTCTGCCTCTTTAGTGAGGCTGCTCCGTAATTGATGGAAACGACGACGAAACATCTTCCCCATCATTCAACCACCAGAAATGCTAGTGCTGCCGAACGACATCCTTCTTATCGCGATTCCCCACCGCCCTACTGAACCTGAGGCGATCAACACTGCCGTGTGCGCACACTCTCGTGGTAAAGGTAATTGGGGTAGTACGCCCCAGATATCAGGTTATTCGTCGAGGTCATTGCTCTTGCAATGTGCCTTCGAGTCAGCTTAATTACGAAGTTGTCCACTCGTATTAGGTTCGCCCTGTTGTAAAGGACCTCATTAGAATAAAATTTATTGTACTCCGACTCTGGTGTTCTGTACAAGCGAAGACAAGTCCTAAGACAAGCCCTCTCAAACACCCGAATCTTTTCCATTAAGCTTGCTCGTACATTGAACCACACGAGACAACCAAATACCAGAATGGGCCTGATAAGGGCCATGTAGCAGATTACCTTTACCCTCGCATCGAGTTGGCGAGTGTTGTCCAATGATAGAGAACTTTCGCCAATTTTTTCTGGTATCCCTAGAAGCTTCAGACAACGGCGTCCTAAAGAGAATGGTTTCCGACTTCTGAAAGTTGATTTTCAACTTCCAGTCATCGCAAAATCGTCTTATCTTATCGAAGTCACGCTGCAAGAGAGTATTAATAACCTCGATTTGTGGACCTGTCCTGTATGCTACCAAATCGTCTGCGTACGCAATAGTATGGGGAAGTGAGCCTATCAAGTCGCTTGTATAAATGTTAAAAAGGATCGGTGAATTGACCGCGCCTTGCTGAAGACCATTTTTAATTTGAAATATTCCAACAGAAGTCACACAACCATTTTTCACGATGAACTGTCTGTTGGTTAGCATATTATAAAGAATGTACAAGAGTGGTTTACTGATCCCCAGCCTAGTCAGTTTATAGAAAAGACCCTCTAACCATACGGTGTCGAAGGCCTTCTCCAAGTCAACAAGGCAGGCACCAGTACATTGTTTTTTGCCTTTATTCCATTGGATATCGGACACCAGTTTAGACGCGGCATGTGAGTTATCATGTCCCGCCTTAAAACTGAATTGATTATCCGGAACTATATGTTTGTCCTCAACCCACCTAGACAGAGCTCTATTGATTACTTTTTCAAAAACCTTACTGATATTCGGAAGGAGACTTATCGACCGGAGATTCGCCGGATTGGATATATCCTTTCCCTTTTTGGCGATAGGTTGAACCACCTCCGTTTTCCAATGCGCTGGATAATGTGCATTATTCATTGCATTATTAAAGAGGGTGGTGTAAATGTCCACCGCTTCTAGAGGAAGATGTCAGAGCACGATGTACGGAATACCATCGGTCGCCACTGATTTCTTAGCCCTGATTGTGTCGAAGACCTCATGGAGTTCTTCCTTCGAAATGAACGGGGGTAGGTCACCCTCTCTGGCAATGACATTATTGGCCGTATTTTCGTCGGTGAACCGGGTGAAACCAGAGCCCTCGGATCGCCAGTTCCCTATTTCATTTCGAATGCAGAAGTCGTGCACCAAGACGCGATTGTCCAGGTCGTAAGGCCCCTATGATCTCAACCTTCTCCTGTAGATCCTCGATCACAAAGAAGTCGTCATCATCAGCGGCCTCATTTGGATCAATACGTGCTATTGTCAGTAACCGTTCGTTGTCTGTTGTCCGGGCTATTTTAAGACACTGAAGGTCGTTTTGATTTCTTCTCCGAAATAGTTTATTTATTTGCGGAAACATATTCGGGTTGCTGGTGTTTACAGCCAGTGCACAGTTGTTTACGCTATTGCATTAAACTAGTGGGAAAAGCAAACCATAACCAAGCTTAAACTTATTTGGAGCCGTTAGTTTTAGCAAAACTCTATTATTGAAATTGTAGCATTTCAGTTAGTGAAGTGTTCTGTTAGTGCTGTGATCTAATATACAT
This sequence comes from Volucella bombylans, assembly GCA_949129095.1. NCBI lineage: Eukaryota > Metazoa > Arthropoda > Insecta > Diptera > Syrphidae > Volucella > Volucella bombylans. The sequence continues at coordinate 97,694,125 of OX422141.1, read as the reverse complement.
ATTAGTGGTGTGTTTCATTCAGACATAGGTATTACAAATAAGTAGGATTATAAATGGACTTTTCATCAGATGATTATGAATCTGATTCTAGCTATTCTAATCAAAATGAGAAAAGAAATTCTAAAAGACCATATTCGGTTTCGAATGAAGTTTATAGTGCTCATATAAAAAAAACAAGAAGACTTGGGTCCAATTCATTGGATCTGCGTGCAGACAAAGAAACTCCCGCAATGGAACTTCTAGCTCCGAGTGGTTCCTACAGTTTGGGAGATGACCAATTGGAGAGCATTATTGTTTGTGGCCAGGTTTTCCAAATTATAAAAATAGTGAGTTTACATTTTTCGTAATATGTAGATTGTAGATACTTATAAATTAATACTTAACTTATATATAAATGTGAATATTGCTGGAACAAATCAAAAACGTTATTGGTATATTGCTCACTGCCTACAGTAGTGGCATAAGTCCAAAATTTTAAAATTTAAACTGAAACATCTATCTGGGAACAGCATTTTATACCTTATTTCTGTCCAATCTAGCAGGAATAAAATGTTATGATAATTTTTTTATGCCCCTCTATAGTTCAATGATACCGAATTCCATCGGAGAACGAAGGGGATACTTACAGAATGTAGTTTATGTAAAACAAGGTTGAAAGGTTCAACCAAGGCCACGGGGTGGCCGTGGTGTAGTGGTAGTAGCAAACGCTTCTCACTCGGAGGGTCCAGGTTCGAATCCTGCCCATGGCAAAAATCAGTTTTTCATTGTATAATTGGAACTCAGACAAAAAAATTCTGCGTGTGAAGGCATAACACTGACACGTAGATTTAGCTGTTATAAGAGTTTCAAGCAATGAAAAAAAATACTGGGAATTATATCTCGAATCACTCTGAGTGAAGTAAAAACTCTCCGTCCTATTCGGACTCCCATCCCTGGAGAGCAAACATAGAAACCAAACACACCTGAGTTTCAAACCACTACAAAAAACAATTTTCCTTTCTCCTCCTTCTATCTTTCCGCCCGCGCCCTGGCAACAGTAAAAGGGTATCAACCCCTTAGGCGCGCGTAAATTATAAAAAAAAAAAAAAAAAAAAACCAATTTTAAGTGCCATTTGAAATCAAGGCATCTGCAAGTTTTTGAAGCATTTAGAAAAGAAAAATGCAAAACGAGAAAAGAAGTGAATAGCTCTTCTAAAGAAGAAGAGTTTCGAAAGCTGGTTTTTAAAATGATCGCCGAAAATACATTGCCAGTATCTTTTGTTGAAAGTGAAGCATTTAGAAAGGTGATACATTTCGCAAACCCTACATTACCAGTCATGTGTCGCCAAACCGCTGTGAGAGTTATTGATGATATGTATGCATCAATGATTGAAAATGTCAAGAGCGTTCTATCGCAAAACAAATATTTTTGTACTACAGCGGATGTGTGGTCAACCAAGTATCGTAGTTTTTTTGGTTACACATGCCACTGGTTGAATGAAGCTTTCGAGGGAAAGTCAGGTGCCCTTGCGTGCAGACGTTTTTCAGGATCACATACGTATGACCGTATTCATGATATGATCCTCGAAATTCATACGAAATTTGGATTGAACTGCCAAAACTTTGTAGCAACGGTAACTGACAACGGCTCAAATTTTGTTAAAGCGTTTAAAGAGTTTGACTTCACAAATTATATAATGAAATCTTTGAAAACTCTCTCCCAAGACATATCAAATGCGCGACACATACCCTTAACCTCCTTACCTCAACTGACTTTTCAAAAATTATTAAGGAAAACACCCAGACCTTCGCTAAACATCAAAATGTAAGTAAAGTATATGCATATGTATCTGCATATAGTTCATTTATACTATTATTACTATATATTTTAAAGATAATGCAAAAATGCTCTAACCTGTGGAATAAGGTAAACAGACCAAAGAGTTCAGAAGAAACTGTTGCTACTTTGGGTTCCCAACTGAAATTTCCAGCTGTTACAAGGTGGAACTCTCTGTATGACTCTGTGCGTGATATTATAAAGAAAAAAAACAAAATCAATGATCTATGCAAGAAGTTGGGTGTTCAGACATTTTTTGACATTGAGATTGAATATTTGGAAGAGTTTCCGATGGTCATGAAACCAATTGCCGAGGCACTTGATTTTCTTCAACAAGAAAGAAGGTTTCTTTTCTTACTACCAACTTTAGCTACAGTAAGAACAAAGTTTCGAAAATTGCAACTGAGCAACACTTTGGAGATCATCCCGATGGACTTAGTGTTGAGTTTGGAAAATGATTTGGTGCGAAGATTTTCTGATTATTTTAATCTTACTCCACAAGTTCATGATGCCATCGTTGCATCTGTTCTCTATCCTTCTGTTCAGCTAAACCGCACTTAACCCAAGTTTTAGAGAAACCAAGATTTGCGAAATAAGCTCCGTGGTAAGATCAAAAATCGCGGGATGTAGTACCACAACTCCTAAGAAGCAACCCATACATACACCTGAGAATAAATATTTCGACTTTTCCATGGCAGGTACAAATTCTAAGTTCTATTTTACATACAGTATTGCTTTTACAAAATACATGTTTTGTACAAATTTACAGATGATGTGGACAATACTTCTTCTAGCTGCATATCGGAAGAAAACGAAAATTTCGATTCGTACTTAGTTCAATCGTCTCCATTGCTGGAGGTGTTAAGCAAGTACCAAAACTTGAAAGAAAAATTTTTAAGGTACAATACACCTCTACCTTCAGCGGCAGCTGTAGAGCGGCTTTTTTCTATAACTGGCTTACTAAACGCTCCGAGGCGAGGAGCACTTTCAGACTCCAATTTTGAAAAATTATTGATCTTGAAAGTTAACAGTGATCATCAAGTATAGCATTTTGTAAAGGCCACTTATTATAAGTGTTTTATTTATTTGAGTTTCTTATACATATTTATTTTATGTTTAACGTTTATTGAAGTTCCAATTTGTTGTTAAAATGTACATATGTATGTATGTGCCTTATTCTTGCATTTCAGCGAAATGCTTTTATTTAATTAGTTGTGCTTTTTTACAGTTTTTTTTTCAAAAATTAAAATGTGTTTTTCGCAGAGAACTGAATTATTAAAAAAGAAAAAACTTAATAAAATATGAAAAATTCCTAAATGAAAAGAAGGCCTTGTTTTCTTACGAAACTACTCGTACACAGTACCATTGGCCAATTGATTCGGGAATCGTGAATATTTATATTATATTTAAAATGGTGATTAAAGTATTCCAATTCTAGGAAGATAAATTATTTTAGTCAAAAGACTAAAGTAAGTACTATATGTAAGCCGATTCTATCAAACGTTCTTTCGAAGTTCAATGAGAGTACAGAGACATGGTTTTTAGAGGAAATGGCCTTGGAGATGTAATAATCTAAATGAAGATGAGCGTCAACACATATTCTGTTTGGCTTAGAAGCTACTTACTTAGATGAAATTTTTTTTTTTGTTTCAACAAACCATAGCAAGCGCTTTGCAACTATCTTTTCCAGGGTTTTTGATAAACAAGCAATGAACTGAAATTCTATCCTTGTTTGAATATTCGAATCCAATTCGAATTCCAACTTTATGGGATGACCCCGGTATTGTGTATATTGTTGACCAATTGAATAACTCTTTCTTTAACATCCATTGGCAGATTTTCAAACATTGGATATTCTATCTCTATCAGGAGTTGTGCCTTTGGCTTTATTTATAAAAGATTCAAATTCTATCAATGAGATGGGAAGATCGATTCGCCGAGCGGAGGGATTGTTTCTGGTGTCACTAGGGGAACATTTGAGGAATTAATTTTTTTTTGATAATAAAGGACAAGTGAAAATTTTGATCGTTGGAGAAAATTTGGGCAAACAAAATTGGAAATTCGTGCTGGATCTAATAAAATTTCGTTCGACGATTTGATGCTTAAGATCTAGAGTTACCTGTAAGTCATCGAATGTTTTGCCAAATTTTGACTGGGGAGGTATCGGGGTTTATGCTCGATGTAAATTCCTTGAAATTCTTAGTTTTAATGTCTTTAAGGGTTCGTCTGAATTTTTCATTTGATTTTTTATAAAAAAATTAGGAATTCTTTTAATGCTTTCATTTTTTCCTCACGGAGGATAGAAAGTTCTGGGTTCCACCAGGGAACAACACGTTTTGATAGTGGTGTGTTTGTTGGGACTGATTGAGGTATTATAGTATTAGCAGCAGTTCTGATTGCTTTTTCTTTTTGCTTCTTTGTTGGTTGTTTATCGGATAAGTAATCTGAGGTTATTTTCCTAAATTCGGGCCAATTTGCAAAGTCCGTTTTATGTGGGGGTTCGGGGAGTATACGTGTAAGTGTGATCGATATATGGCTGGGTAATAATGGGTAGATGGTCGCTCTTGTGAAAGTCATTCGAGATTTTCCAGATGGTTTTTGGAAATGGTTCAGTTGAACAGCAGTTAAATTTGTGAATGTACTGTGTGTCGAAAAGTGTGTTGGTGCACCATCATTTAATAGAAGGAGATTTGCGTTGAGCAGAAAGTCTTCAAAGTCTTCCTCTTTTGTTTGATGCCGGAGAGTCCCAAAGTGTACTCCACGCGTTAACATCACCCCCGAGGATCAAGGGAGATTTAGTGTGACGAATGATATTGTGAAGATCATTTTTCCATATGTTTTGGAGTGAGTTGATGTATAAGTTAATATAGGTTAGTTTGGTTTGATGTTGTAATTCGAGAGCAAGAGATTGAATAATTGGGTTGAGTGGTAGGGGTATGTGTGGAATGTTTTCCTTAATCAATATACCTATGCCTTGTTTAGCTGCCGTGTTAGTTGGAAGATTTTTAAAATACCCAATAACCTTTAAAATAACCAATAACCTTTAGGGGTAATAGGAGTAACGTCTCTTGTATAATAATCCGCTTAAAGTCTTTGATTAAAATACTTAGTTCATCAAAATTATTTAAAAATCCTTTCATATTTCATTGTAGAATACTCAGCGCCATGTATTTTGGGTGAATATGAGATAAACACAACTTTTTCGTGTGCGAAGCACGAGAAATGTGCTTACTAGTGGTTGGATTTATTGTTTGAGAAGGTTGTGAAGTTGGTATATACAATATAAAAAAATTGGCTGATTTACATTAAGGTTATTAGGATTTTGACTCTGCGATCCAGAGGCCGAGCCACGCAAACTCTCTATAGAGATCGGTTGACTCGGCCTTTGAGTTGCAGAGTCAGGATTTTGGTTATAAAGTGCGTTATTATATGTCGACAACGGCGTTCAGTTTTTTTTGTTTCTTTTGTATTGTTACTATTATTTTTAAAAGTTGATTTGTTCGATAAGATGGATTGGAAGAGGATTGATGATTCGTTGTTAGTGTTGGCGTGTGTGGTCTGGTTTATGTTTGAGGGGATGTTGGAGGTGGATATGTATGCTGTGGTTTGATTGGGAGAGAGAGAGTGAGGTGAATTTGTTTTGAAGTGTATCTGGGTCTGCGATTTGTTTGTGTTGTCATTGTCAGAGTCAGAGATTATTTTGTGTCTGGTTATTTTGTTTGAGATTTTCAGCAAATGTTTCAAATGACGTAGAGGTTTGAGACGGCTTACGTTCTTTATAAATACGCTTTGCGGATTGGGGAAAACCCATGGTACATTTGTTAGTAGTCTTTATTGATAGGATTTCTTTTGCCTGCAGGTAGCTTGGGCAGATTTTTGATGAAGAAGGATGTTGGACGGAGAAGTTTGCGCACATGACGCTGGTGCATTTTTTTGGGGAGTGATTTAGGAAGCTTGAAGAGGTTAAATGTGAACAACATTAGTCCTGATTGATTTTGCTTACCTTTGTCATCAACTTTAGTATATCTATGTATATACCTCTGTGACGCTTTAATTTTTCATTTAAGCTATTATTTCGGTTTCACTCGTGTTAATAAGGCATGGTGCATATGCAATCCCTTTTGATGAGTTAAGGCGGTCATGGAGTTATACTTCCACTGGACACACATTAGCTAAATTGTTCACTTTGATGAATTTATCAGCAATGTTTTGGGACATAGCCATGATAAGCAGACTACCGTCGCGGAGTAACGATATTTTTTCGTATTTAAGAGATGAAATCAGTTTCTCTTTATTTTTTATTTGATATCAGAGGAAGGTCGGGATAGCTGTGGAGGAGGATTTGATGAGTTCTTTGTTTTTTGTTTGGAAGGGTAAACATATCATGGTCTTGCTCCAGTTGCCAGAAACGACACCCATCACTCCTATTCGGCCCGTAGGCCATTTTTACAACTTTAAGCACACTCTTGTAAGCGAAGAATATGAAAAAGGAAAAACTGCAGTAAGAGAAAAAAGAAAAAAAGTAGGGGGGGGGGAGTATGTGGTAAAAGGGGAAAACTTGTTTGCGCGCTTGCGACAAGAGAAAGGCATACGACATATGAGGAACGATGTGATCAGTTCGAGAGCTAGTCGGTGACTGAAGCATTTTTAGTTTATTAACATTCACTTGAGCGCGGGTAAATTAAAAATAATTCTTCTTCCATCTTTCGCTACAGCAGAACAGGATTCCAGATAGGTAGCCTTTGCATTTTTATATTTGTGTGATCTTCCCGTAGTTGGGACATACAATATTTTATTTAGGTTAGATCTATGATTCTCCTACACTTGGAACCAATTTATGCTTATGATGAAGCGTAAGAGCGTCTATATTCTTTAGATCGCTTAAGTGAAGTTTTCTTCTTGGGGAGAGAGCTGGGCGTGTACAGATTAGTTGGGGGATTATCTGTTTGTTGTTAAATGTTTCAAAATCTTTATTCCGAATTTTAATCAAGTTTTATTAGCGCTAGGTTACAAATTAAATTTCACTTTATTCTGCTTAAGCTTTATGATAAAATTTTCTAAGAAACAATGAATTCATTATTGAGATATATAAAATAATATACAAAGAAAATTCTTACGTTTAGTGTTTACTATTTAAAAGTAAATTTAACAATTTTGACAAATTAGTATGAACGTTTCGAACGTCTTGAGACTCAAATGGAAAAGAAAGATTAAAGTTAAAGCTACTAAAGAATTAGGCCAATTCAAAATTGTCGAAAGTTGACGCCCTCTAGGAAAGAATGGAATCGGTGATGCCAGATCTTTCAACACTCCCCCTGGTATGATGGAAGGTTGGTCCGTCTTACCACTCTCATCAGAGCTGGCCACATCTAAAACTACTAGCTTGGAAACAGGCCTTGTATAAACTCCAGTTTTGGTTTGTACAACAGCGCTCCTTATGTTTCCATCTCGGCCCGGGTTGACTTCCAAGACACGACCTTTAGGCCAGGAATTTCTGGTGTTGCTCTCATCTACATTAATAACAACATCGTTGATAGAAATCGGCTTAGTAGATTGGAACCACTTCGTTCTTTTTGTAAGGTTCGGCAGGTACTCGCAAATCCACCTTCGTCAAAATGAATTACTGAATTGTTCAGCAACCTTCCAATTCCGCTTCAAAATAGTACCTTCATCGTGGTAATCTCCTATCGAACCATCTGATGAACCCAGTAAAAAATGGTTGGGAGATAGAGCTTCTTCGTCCTCTGCACTAACTGGAATGTACGTCAACGGACGGCTGTTTATGATGCTTTCAACCTCTGCCATCATCGTCAAAAGAATCTCATCACTCGGATTTCTGGTAGGAGTAATTTGTTCCAGAGTCGATTTTACCGAGCGAACTAATCGCTCCCAGCTTCCACCCATATGAGGAGCTCCTGGAGGAATAAATGACCATTTGAGCTTACCCTTACCTATACCTTCAACCAGTTTCTTACCTTCTTTATTTTGTATCTCTGTGCGCAATTCCCGACTTGCACCCCGAAATTTTTTACCGTTATCGGTGTATATATGTATCGGCATTCCTCTTCTTGCGATGAAGCGCTGTAATGCAAGAATGCAAGAGCTCGTTGAAAGCGAGTGTGCGATTTCCATATGGATTGCTCTTACTGTCAAACAAGTTATCAGCACTCCTCATCTTTTTTCCCTTCGTTGACCCACTGCTACAGACATTGGACCAAAGTAGTCCATCCCCATGTATGAGAAAGGCCTTGTGAAAGGCTTAAACCTAGCTGCAGGTAGCTCTCCCATTATTGGGATCGCCGACTTGGCTGCTGTGTTTCGAAATTGTTGGCAGCGATGCTGCAGTTTTATAATCAATACACGCAAACCAGGGATATGAAAACGCTGGCGGACTTCATTGACCACAGTCTCGTTATATTGGTGTCGAAATTTTCGATGATAATGGTCTACAATTAAATTTGTTATGTAGTGTTCCTTTGGTAAAACAATCGGCCTCTTCGTGTCGAAATCCACTCCGAGCATTCCGCCAATTCGTCCAGCAATCCTGAGAACTCCATATTGATCAAGGTAAGGCGAAAATTTGTTAAGCGTGCTGATTTTAGGAACGTTGACCTTTTTCTCTTCAGTCGCTGTTTTAAGGAGACGTATTTCTTCTGCAAAATGTTCACTCTGTGCCTGCTTCCACAAGTACCGCTCACCATTATCAATACAGTGCAAGAAAAGAAATTCATGTTTGGACTTCCTGGCTAACTCAACAAACTGATATACTCTTGCCATGGTATATAGCAATTTCTCCCATTTTGAACATTTTTTAACTTTTATTATACTTTGACTTACGGTAGTATGATGAAACTGCTCGACAACTTCAGTGTCTGGAAAACATAAGTTAAACTCATTCTTTGGCCAAAATTGTTCGGACCGCCACAAAAAATCAGGTCCTCTATAAAAGTGACTTTCCGAAGAGAAATCGAAGTTCGTTCTAACCTTCGTAGCCTCGTCTGCCACATTTAATTTCGATGGCACCCATTTCCACTTTAACGCTTCTGTCTTCTCGAGAACTTCACCGATTCTCACTGAAACAAACTGCTGCAGTTTCTGGTTAGGTGGCCTTAGCCAGTGGATTACAGTCTTTGAATCAGTCCAGGAAACTTGCCGAGTAAACTTCATGGTGTGGCTCTCCAAAATCTTAGAAGCTAGTCTGCAACCAAGGACTGCGGCTTCCAGCTCCATCCTCGGAGTAGATATGTGACGTAGTGGACCGACTTTTGTTTTCGCACCTATTAACCGACATTCAGACTCCTCTCCGACTAAAACTCGTATGTAGGCTGCTGAAGCAAAGGCAGTCTCGCTTGCGTCGCAAAACATGTGAAGCTCGATTTCATCTGCATCAGAGAAGTTCAGCACTGTGACATACAGACGGGAAATTCGAATGTCGTTGATAAGTGGGAATATTTTTAGCCATTTACTCCACATTGAAAACTCTTCCTCTTTAATATTTTCATCCGAGTCGATACCAGATTTCCATATCAACTGAAGCAAGATTTTGAAATTTATCATAAAATTTGCAATTAACTCTAATGGATCGTATACACTCATCAACAACCGAAGAACTTCTCTCTTCGTTGGTGCTTTATTACCACATGCAACTTCTGAACTAATCCGATTGTTGTTGAATTTGAAAAAGAGAGTTTCCTTCTCTGGGGACCACCATAGTCCAAGCACCTTTTCAGCACTTGGCATAGGTACGCATAAATCGCTATTAACACTATGACATCTTAGTTTATCAATTACATTTTGTGAATTTGATATAAAATTACGTATCTCAAATCCGCCCTGCCTATGTACATAAATGACATCATTTGCCACCTGTGCAGCTTTCTCCTCATTATCAAAACTAGCGATAAAATCATCGACAGAATGATTTCGTATTATGGCATCAGCAGCATCAGGAAATTGTAACATGAAGTCTTCTGCATTTTTATTCTTAATGTATTGTGCGCAGAATGGAGAGGATGTCGCACCGAAAGACATAACTTCAAGTACATACGTATCTACATGTATGCGGACCTGGTAGAACATTTCTTTTATGTCCGCACACAGGTCTACTTTACGTTCTCGAAAACGAAACAAAATCCCAAGAAGATCCAATGTAATGTCTGGCCCAGTTAATAAAACTGAATTTAAGGAAATCTCACCTACCTTTGAAGCCGCGTCCCATACAATTCGAATTTTACCCGGTTTATTTGGATTGAAAAGCGGGAAAATTGGCAAATACGGTTGTATTTTGCGCGCATAACCTTTGCACAGATAGTCATCAATAAGGTTTGAAATCAAGTGTCGAAGGTTTGGTTCTCTTACCATTCTTTTTTCTAAGCACTGAAGTCGACGATAGGCATTTAATTTACTGTCTGGTAGACTAATATTTTTTGCTTTCCACAACAGTGGGATTTCGAACTAATTTCCAATTCTTTTGGCATGAGCGTCTAAAATTCGTTTCGCTACGCATTCGGAAGGAGGCAATAGTGAAACTTTTTTAACTCCATGATTTGCCTTAGCAAAATATTCCTTCACAGCATCGCTTAGACGCGCATCATCATCTCGCCGACACTCACATATATATAGTTGGTAATCCACACTGAGATTTGATTTTGCATCACAAGGGCCAAACACCATCCAGCCTAACCGTGTTTTTGCTGCAAGCGGCTCTTGCATACCTCCCTCTCTTGTTCGAAGTGCAACTCCCAAATGCCAGTGCTTTAATCCAATTAGAATACGAGATTTCGCATTAAGAAATGATGTTAAGGAAATCCCTCTTAAATGGTTGTACCTTTCAGCCATCCTTGATGCGTCGATTGATTGTTGGGGTAAATCCAATGTTTCCATGGTTCGTACGCCACCAATTGAATACTTATTTTTCTCTTCTTTGCCACAAACTAAAAGTGTTACCATTTTCGAGTTGGGTTCTTCCCACACTGTATTTGCTGTCCACTTCAATTGCAATGGCACATGTACTCCTTCTATTCCCAAGTCTTCTGCTAGCTCTTCTTCTATGAGAGAAGTGGATGATCCATCATCTAGGAAGGCAAATGTATCCACCTGTGTGTATTTCCCATAAAGAGTAACCGGTATCACCCTGAAAAGAATTTTGTTTTCGTTTTTCTAATCGTCAAAATGTGTGTTTTTTGACGACGGGGTTTGCATTTGAAGTTCTGGCGGTAAGAGTCGGGGCTGGAATTGTCGAAGCTGGAACTGCTCGAACTGGAACTTGCAGAGCTGAAGCTGTTTCATCCGACACTGCGGTCAGTTTGGTATTGTTGTTGTACTTATGTAGCAGCCTATTATGACGAAATGTACATCCATCTACTCTACACCGTCGATTAGTCGAGCATCTGTTGGGTTGAAAACGCAGGCATATTCGGCATAATCTTCTTTCTTTTACCATAGACCATCGTTGTTGTTGTAATTTGAGGTTAAGAAAAGCTGTGCATTTTTCAACAGATGAGCAATTTTTGTTGCAAATTTTACATTGTTTGGCCGAGGTGTCATCGTGAATGTTTATGTATGACCTCTCCTGCCCTTGTCTTCATTCGCTTCTTCGTTCCTGCACTGTAAAAGTACAACTAACGTCATGTGCTGCTCGTCCAACTTCATACAACCATGAACTAAACTGCGAAATGTCCACTACTGGAAGTGATTGTTTATAAATCGACCAATTAAGGTGAATAGTGGATGGTAACCTCTCAACAAGCTCCTGTAATAAAATTGGGTTATTTAGATGCGCTGAGCAACCACTCATTACTATCGTTGCACAAATGTTCTCAACGTCTAGAGAGTATTTAACAAGTGAATGCAACCTATCCGCTTTGGGTGCCCAATCATTTCTAATTTTTTGCAGCAATGAATTTATAATGATTTGAGGTCGACCAAACATCATTTCCAGAGTGGAAATAATCCTGCTTACTTGTCCAGGCTGTGTCAAATGACTGCGCACAGTTTCAAGCGCTTTTCCCTTAAGACTGACACGAAGTCTTCCCAGGTTTTCTTCATCTGAAAATCCACAAGTCCGCGTGCTGCTCTCGAAACAGCTAATAAACAGAGCCCAATCTTCAGGGTCTCCGCTAAACTTTGGCAACTCTTTGGATGTCGATTGCCGAGCGGCTATTTGACGATGAGAGAGCTTTGGAACTTCTTGAAAACCATTGATTGGGACTACTGTTGTGAACCTCAGATGTGGGTCGTGATTGTTTTCATGCAATATAGAATTCCTTGGATTTTGCTGTACCTTGGTACCAAACCATGTGTTGTTCAACATGCTGTTGGTTGGCACAACTGGTCTAGGCGTTTGCTTTTGCTGCATGCTTTGGGATTTCAGCCAGTTTTCTACACAATTTCTTGACGTTGTGGTCACTTCGTCTTCAACAATGTCGTCTTTATCATCAGATGTCATTTCTTGCAAAAGTTCGTACTTCTTTGCTAGGTACTTCTCTTCTAGCGATTTTTCTTCTTCCAGCCATTTTAGTTGAAGGGAAAGTCTTCTGCGTGATGCAGTTCTGGAATTGACCGAAGCCGCCTTTTGGGGTTTGGGATCCGAGCTCAATGTTTGCAGTGGAAAAGACGGTGGCAGGGGATTATGCGAAAGCAACAGGTTGTTATGCGGAGGCTGCGAATCATTTTGCTGATGGAGCAGAGGGGGCGCTGCGGGTGCGGACGTTTGCGATTCAGAGACTTTGAAAGCATTCGACGTAGTGGGGAACGCTGATTTGTCGTGTGTGATTAAATCACTTGCAATGTTTGATTGCGGAGGTGAATGGAACATTTTCACTGGTTTATTGAAAGTATAAGGTAAAAGAAAACTCAAATGGTACTTACCCTTTGTTAAGGTTGAAGGTTAGGCACGTGTGTCGATGCTCGAACTAATTTTTCTTGGGCGACGATCTTTAAGCTGATGAATCGTCATGCTTTTCCAGCGACAATTTCTGTGATCTCGTAAAGTTGATAAACGAAATTTTATTGTTGTTAAATGCTTCAAAATCTTTATTCCGAATTTTAATCAAGCTTTTATTAAGCGCTAGGTTACAAATTAAATTTCACTTTATTCTGCTTAAGCTTTATGATAAAATTTCCTAAGAAACAATAAATTCATTATTGAAATATATAAAATAATATACAAATAAAATTCTTACGTTTAGTATTTAAAAGCAAATTTAACAATTTTGACAAATTAGTATGAACGTTTTGAACGTCTTGAGAGTCAAATGGAAAAGAAAGATTAAAGTTAGAGCTACTAAAGAAATAGGCCTATTCAAAATTGTCGAAAGTTGACGCCCTCTAGGAAAGAATAGAATCGGTGATGCCAGATCTTTCAACACTATTTCTCCTCCTCGCTCATGCAGCTGCTACAGAAATCCTTTGTAATGGCTCCGAGCCTTCTTGCATGCTTGCCTATAAGGCATTGTCCACTGATGACACCTATAATGGCGCTGAGGTGTTTCCTGTTTAGAAGAATCAAACTCTTAAAGCGATTCAAATCCAGATTTGATCTGATTTGTTTGTCATGTTGGTCCAACAGTCCGCCTAAGGTCTGTTCTTTTACTAGCATCCAGCTTTAATATTGATTTGCGCGTAGCGATTGGTATAAAATGCTGCCATTTTCCGATAGAATAGTTAGAGTGGTTTCAATTTTGGCATGTTCGTCAGACTTAGAATGCCTTGGAATGTCTCTGTGGCCCGGCACCACGTAAAGGTGTAGGTTGAACTGCTCTGCCATCACCGTAAGAGATGGTCCGCATTCAAGTCGGTTTTAGAATTTAATGAAATTGAGGCTTTCCGAAAAGATGCGGATGTCCCTTGTATATATCACGTTTTTCTTCAGGGAAACAGAATATCTAATGCCGCGGAGGGAGTAGAACTTAGGGCTCGGCTTTTGCATAGACATGCCGTAATTTGGACTCTGCTTAGTTTTCTGCAGTTGACTGCACTGTCCAAGGCCGTCCACCATACAACAACCCTGTAGGTGAGTATCGTTCTTATTACCAAGATGTATAGACAGTGGATTCTGCGAGGTTGAAGGCCCCATTTATTCCCAATGAATTTTTTGCAAGAGAATAAAGCTAATGTAGCTTTATTGACTCTTTCTTGATTGTTAGCTTTTCAGTCAAAAATGAAACCCAGATATTTTGCTGTATCGGAAAATGCTAAACTGGTACCGTTTGTTGAGGGATGACCTATGATTGGAATTTTATATTTCCTGGAAAAGAGGACAAGATCAGTTTTATGGGGGCTTACTGCCAATCCACAGCGATCTGCCCAATGGGTTAATTTGTTGAGATTTAGCTGAGGGAGTTCTTTAATGGTATAAGCATAAGACTTATCTTATCAACTCTCCAAGTGAGTCGCCTAGCTACATAGTTGACAGCGCAGTCGTGATTGCGGATATGTTGACCGATATAGTTGGGATATAGTTGGTATTTATGTGATCCCATAATGTTACTTACCGTTTATTTCGTAATCCCATAGCTGTGCAGCGATTACTTTTAACACGTTTCACAACCCCGTTGGCTCCGATTGAGTTTAGCAACTCTGAAACTCTTTGGAGTCTTGGAGCACGTAAGTCTCAGTTGCTTATCTTTGCATAAGTTCTTAAAAGCCTTGTCAGCTTGAATGTAAGTTCTTTTGAAATAGTTGTTGCTACAAATGATCTACAAATCATATTTTTCTTGCTATTTTATACTCCTTGCCAAACCATTTCCATTTATTCTACTAAATCTGCTTATTAGATGGCCTGGGATCCGGATAAATTTTATAATTATGCTCTCAATATCGCTTATGGTGAGTTGCCCTACTGTTTGTAAGTTTTGCTGCAGGTTGTTATTGTACTCTCTTCGAATATGGTACACTCAATACTTCAAAGTCCGCCAGTATCGTGATACAATCCCCTTCAATTAGGCACCAATATACTACTGAAAAACCCTGCTGTCCCACAAATGTATACTCCCCATATTTGTCAGAATGCACTCTATTCATAACACGCAATACCAAAGAGTCACAAAAATTCTGAATTTGACTCCCTTCTTCTCTTCCTGTTCTGGCCTTTACCTTACCGACTATCATACGATTATGAGTATTGCTACTTTCAAAGAAATTGTATAATGCACTATAATGGTAATATATTGTAGTATATTTTATTGCGCCCACTACCATATTTGTGTGATATCCTCTATAGTTTCGAACGCACAAGTAACTTCAACAAGAGATTTTTTATAGCCAAAGGTCCAACCACTCGAACTTCCTCTTACATTTTGTCTAGTTGCATACAAATTTTAAGTTTTTCTGACGACTATTGTAAAATTTATATTCATCTTCAACTGCAAAGTTTCAAATAAAAACTCAATATCATACTTATTTATTAGGTTTTAAAACTGTACGTATAGTGACTTATTTTTTAAACCTGCTGTATAACAATACGAGTATAACTATGTACTCACATTTTTTTTAATTCATGAGTTATTGGTTTATTTTAACGGATGGCAGCTTTACCCTATGCCTTAAAATGGTTATTGGAAGATGTCCTATAAAACGAAAAATAATGAGGATACCGTAAATTAAACACCATAAGACAACATAACTTCAGTCATTCTCTATGGCGAATATAGAGCCATAATTCGCGAAAATATTTGACTTGAAGTATTTTATGTGCCGTGATCTTATTTCCATACATACAATACATTTTTTTTGTACGAGTTTCTGAGAATGAGTTTTGGCCTCAAAAATGCCCCGGTGTGTTCCAAAGCTCCTAGAACAAAATATTACGGCGAATTGACGATGAGAACATGTTGTAATAGCTGATTCGGATGATAAAATACATCCATGGAAGGGAATAAGAAACTGAGCAGATTGCTTAAAACATTTAGAGAATCGGGAACAACGTTCAAATTATAAAAGTGCAGTTTCTTTAACACAGATGTTGAAATATTTTGTCATATTTGGGACCATCCAGCGCCAGAAAATGTTCACGTTAATTCTTGGGCCTGAGCGGATATTTCCGCAGGTTTGTCAAGACTTATGTTCTGTTAGCGGAACCTTTTGACGTCCATATTGGGAAAAAGTACTATGTACTTATACGAGTATGTGGTATGTTCTAGGCAAGCACTTAACTGTCATCATCGACTGTGATAAGAAGAACACAACACAACACTGAGTAGATGAATTGCCAGGTGGTGGCTGCGGTTTTCCAAATTCCATTATGCCATTAAGCACAGACAGGGAAAATAAATGGCACATGTAGATGCGCTCAGCCGACAAGGTGCAAAGAAGAACGCACGCACAACACACACCAAGTCCTCAGGGTAGAAATTAACGACATCGGATACTGGCTTAGCTGAAATTATGCTGAAACTGAAATTTGATGCGAAGGCAACGAAGCAAAACATTTGCGCATCGATTATACCACTCAAAATGGCAAACTTTTTAGAAACAGGAATGGTAATAACTCAGAGTTGTTTCTGCAGGAACGCGCTGGCAAAAAAATTATCTTAATAACCGAAGATAATTTGGTGTTGATGGAACTTTGCAAGAATTTTCCACATCACTTTGGTTTCCTGGAATGCGTGAATATGTCACCAAATATATTCGTTCTTGTGCAGAATGTTGTTAAAATAAGCGCCGTGGGGTAAACAAGGAAGGAGAGTTACATTTTTATGAAGCTGTCACGGTTCCATTTCAATCTATCCACTTGGATCATTTAGGACATTTTGTAAGGATCTCTACTAAAAATCAATACTTGGCTGTCCTCACAGAAGCTTGTACGAAGCACGTTTTAATTAAACCCTTGAATGATACCGAAACCACCCAAGTCTTAAAATGTCTTCCCAAATATAATAGTATCATATAGAGGGACTTCGTATACGTAGAAAACTTTTGAAAAGCGCTGCGAAGAAATTGATATTCAGCGCATTAGCTTAGAATGTCTAAACCATAAACACAGTGACTATAAAAGAGAGTGGACGAGACTGGGACAAAGCATTACATAACATGCAGTGGAGTACGGGGACAACATAAACTAAACTATTTCTGATTTCACCGAAGAGTGAAACACAACAAACTTGTTTTGGCTCTTGAAAATTACCAAAGATTACTAGTTTCTAATACATTGATAACAACAAGAACTATCAGTATCCCCCAAGAAGCTAACCAAATGAATCCGATGAGTCTGAGTTAAATAGTGAAAACGACGAGCAGGAGCCTAAAGAAGACTACTTTAAGGGTGGCAATCACCACATAAACATCATGCAATGAACTTTAAAATGTTTTTTTCATTTGTTGGTCGGGCAAAAAGCAATGGGGTTATTTGAGACAAAGTGAAGCGTGTGATTCCATTAAACCTGATGAAAAACCACTAAGCAACGGCGAAGTAAGTGATGGCTTGTTGTCTAGTCCTTCTAATGCTCATCGGTTACAAGTTGAAGCTGAAGGTACGATTAACCATAACAAAACGTCAAATGGTGATGTAAGTGATGATGAAAAGGACAACGATGAGGATGCCGACGACGAAGAATAATGGAATTTTGAGTCAAATCCCTCTTCACCTAAAGTTACAAATGAGGCAATCACTAAAAAGAATTTAAAAAATAATTCCGTCCAAGCCGTAGGCAATAAGAACTAGACGATTTCACCGGAAGAAGAAAAAACTGAAACACAAGATTCCGATAAACAGCACCATCAGTAGAAAGTAAAAAACATACATCACCTTCGCACCATATTTATCGAACAATAATCAGTTAATCTCAGACCCATTTGAAGCCAGCAAATCCTTGAACTCCTTCGGCCAATACCGGTTAACGTTATAGCAAAAGGTGCCTATCATCAATGCCCATCTAACCTCAAAGGCGATCTTAAGCCATGGGGCTTGGTTTTTTATGACCAATTCTTGAATTTAATCTGAAAAAACGAGCAACAGCTGCCGATTGTTTGAAGCACCCGTGGCTGAGATAAAATATAAATTTAAAAGAATTTTGAAAAAAAACTGTGATTAAGCGTCTAAATTTCTTGTCTTTTGTCTAGACAAAAGGCTTGTTTATACACACACATCTACAGCAGGAAATTATTGAAAGTATTTTGTATAAAGCTCTAAGCTTACAATGCAAATCACTTATTTCGCCTAGACAATATGGCTTCCTGAAGGTTAGGTCGACCTCCATAAATCTCGTTAAATTTGTATCATTTGCCCTAAAGAATGGTAACGAAGCCGATATATTGAAGTTACAACCGATTTTAGCAAGGCCTTTGATAAAATCTCTCATAGATTAATATTCTTCCAATTGCCTGCCCTCGGCTTTGACCCCATACTGTTGAAATGGATATCCTCTTATATGAAAAACCGTTTTTACAGTGTTCGTTTTAGACCAGCCCACTGGGCTCTATTTTAAGAAACTCTGACAGTTCCACAAAGCAGCCATCTCGGTCCTCTTCTTTTTACATTAACCATAAACACTGTGCTGGGTGCCAGAACACTGCGGTATTAAAGGAAATGAACAAGCGGACGAGTTTGCACGAAAAGGAGTGCTACTCGACAATAGTGAGGTTGCCAACATCAAATCACCCCTTTGCATAGTGAAGGGCACTATTGAGGAAAAAATCACAAAGATTGCCAATCTAAGGTGGTCAAGCTTTGAAAGACATATGGTATCCAAGGCCACTTTTTGACGGCAAAAGATCTAGGAAGTTAGTAAAACTAAACAGGGATAAGCTTATAATAGTAATAGGAATCCTGAAAGGACACTGTCTACTGCGGCGAGAGACTCAAATTTCCAAATACGGATATTTGCGTTGATTCTGCTTTGATCTACAAGTTGTTGAGGACATAACATACATACTGTATCAATTTGAGGCAATATCGCGTAGTCGACGAAAATTTTTTGTTCTTAATTAGCTTTTCACTATCTTATAGGATATTGTATCTTAAAGTGTATAAGCATTACAAACAAATAAATAAATAAAGAAATAAAAAAAATAAATAGACGGAACGAACTTCAAAGGCCTTCTAGGTTTCTGCAGGAAAAGTGGATGTATTTGCATACAAATTCAACTGTTTCTACAGGGATCGCGATGGGACCGATTTGGTACCTGTTGTCTATGTGTGGCATATATATCACACAACTTTTTAACCTAACCTAACCTAACCTAACCCTAAATGATCTCGATAGGATCATCAAATACTAATCAATGCCCCTTTATGCCGACGATACTAAGATTTTCAAGAGCTTTTCCTCACCCCACGAATCCTTCCTCCTTCAACAAGACCTTTATAGTTTTTCGATCTGATGCCTCAAAATTTGTTTGAATCTTAATATCGCCAAATGCCAATCTATCACTTTTTCAGATATCAATCCCCTCCCCCGACTCTACCTTTTCCACAACCAACCTATCTCCTTCGTTCAACCTCTTCGCGATATCGGCATTTTGTGTGATACTCGTAGGTGAAATAAGAACACTTAAACGCACAGCACAGGCTTCATGCCTTATTCGTCACACATTAGACTAACTTAAATTATGATATGCTAACATAGGTTTCTTACTTGTTAGGGTTTAGTACAAGAGTAAATCTCTCTCAGGTACTCTTAAATTTATATCAATTTCTTCTTTCTTAGATAAAACTTAGGAATATAAGTAACTATTTAACAATTTCATCATTTCATGATTTTTTTTTTTTTTTTTTTGTTATTTACGTAATTTAAGTCTTTTATTAAATTTCTTTTGATCATTACGAAACTGTTTCTTGAGCTCCTGTCTTTTTATTGGGCACTATGAAATTCATCACTCTCCTTTTCAATCTCTTTTGTTCCTAACATACCAGTTTGGTAGGCTTCATTTTTAGATTGAATAAAATTTCTAACTGAAGTAAATCTATAATAATAGAGTTAAATCTTTTCCTTATTTGATTTAAATGAGCTACCCTTCTTATCCCATTTACACTTATGGCATATAAAAAGTCTGACAGTTTTTCTATTAAGTATCCAGGAATCCATTCAGATTTTGTGCGAGATTTAAAACAATTTTTATATTAAATATTTAAATTTTTTTTTTTAAGTCCACATTAAGTTTTTTGTTCTGACTTGAATTTTGTTTACCGCAATTTTGTAGTGCACACTTATCTGTGTTTTTACTTTTTTTTGGTTTAGCTACCATTATATTGAGGAAAGTTATCGGTTTAAATTTAAAAATCATACTAGCGGCGGGGGTTTTATTAATACAATAGACTCTGTGGTAGTATTTCTGGCTCTAAGCAAAAAATTATCAATTTTAACTCTACTGGCGCAAAATTATAGTCAGATAAAATCCACTTTAAAATCATTTTAGTACGTAACAAAGCCAATGCTAGTGTTTTGATAATTATAGTCAAGATAATTTTGGTGGGGGCGAACGCCCCCATTTATTCGGCTTAAAACAAGCTATAACTTACAAATTAAACTTAAACTAAAACTTAAAACTAAGGTTGGTTGGAGTGGTGAAGGAGAACGGATTTGTGGTAGGGAGTGGTGCGGTGGAAATCAAAGACGGTAGGGTTTGAGTTGATTTGACGTAGCATACGGGAGATTGGTTCGTTCGCGCCATAGGAGGTGTGGTGGGTTGGTAGATAGAAGAGTCGAGGGGTACGTAGATTACGAGGGTTAGTGTTGAGGGAAATGGAGTTGTGAAGGGACGCGCATTCAACGTGACCTGAAAGGAGTCGATGAATGAAGAGAAAGTCTGCAGCATCTCTGCGATCTTCAAGGGTGTTTAAGTTGATAAGGTTGAGACGGTTTTGATAGGGGGGCAGATTAAAAGGATCGTCCCAGGGCATACCTCGGAGAGCAAATCGAAGAAAACGGCGCTGAATGCCTTCAATTCTCGAGATATGAACACGATGATATGGGGACCATACTTGACTGGCGTACTCTAGGAGGGGGCGAACAAAGGTAATATAGAATGACCTGGTCACGTATGGGTTGTTGAATTCTTTGGACCACCGTTTTACAAAACCTAGTGCAGAGTTGGCTTTGAGGATTATCTCATCCATATGTAAACGGAAGTTGAGCTGGCTATCACACAAAATGCCGAGGTCACGAAGAGTTTGTACGGAGGAGGTAGGTTGGTTATGGAGAAGATAGAGTCGGGGAGGACATTGGTTCCGCTTATGTGAGAAGGTGATGGATTGGCATTTGGCGATGTTAAGTTCCAAAGAATTTTTGAGGCACCAGATCGAGAAACTATCAAGATCTTGTTGAAGGAGGAAAGAGTCATGGGGAGAGGAAATGGTTTTGAAAAATTTGGTATCGTCGGCGTAAAGGGAGACAGACGAGTGTTTGATGATCATATCGAGATCATTTATTGTTAATATAAAAAGAAGGGGACCGAGATGGCTGCCTTGTGGAACTCCAGAGGTGGCCAAAAATGGAGCGGAGTGGGCTGACCTAAAACGAACACTGTAAAAACGGTTTTTGAGGTATGAGGATATCCATTTCGACAATATGGGTTCAAAGCCGAGGGCAGACGATTTAAAGATGATTAACCGATGAGAGATTTTATCGAAGGCTTTGCTAAAATCGGTTGCAACTACATCGACTTCATTGCCATTTTCTAGGGCAGAGAGGGCAAAGGATACGAATTCAACGAGATTTGTGGTAGTTGACCTACCCTTTAGGAAGCCATGTTGTCTAGGAGAAATAAGTGATTTGCATTGGAAGCTTAGAGCTTCATACAAAATACTTTCGAAGAGTTTGGGTATATGAGAGAGTTTAGCGATGGGACGATAGTTGGTTATTTCATTCTTTGATCCTTTCTTGTGGATCGGGGTTATGAAGGAGGGTTTCCAAGCCTCAGGAAATTCTCCTTGTGAAATTGATAGACGGAAGAGATTAGAAAGGGCAAGGGAAAGAGAGGAAGAACATTTTTTAAGAAATATGGCAGGGAGGCCATCTGGGCCGGGTGTGAATTCGTCATTGAGTTGGTGTAATTTATGTTCGATATAAGACGGATCAAAAATATGAGAGAGAAGTGGGCCATTGGAGAAGTTCAGTAGGTAACTAAAATAGGATGGATCTGGTACAAAGGAGTCGTTGGTGAAGGATTGTTTAAAAAATGTGGCAAATAGGTTGGCAATGGTGAGTGGGTCGGTTGATGACCTGTTGTTGAAAGAGAGGGAAGGAGGGTAACCATCGGACTTTCTTTTGTAGTTAACAAATTGGAAAAAGGACTTAGGGTGGTTTATAAGGTTGACTTGCGCATTGTTAAGGTAGTCCTGGTAAAGGGAATCGTAAAGTTCGGTGAAATGAAGATAAGCACCAAGATAGTTGGAATAGTCGGTAAAGGATCTGGTACGCAGGAAAACAGCCCATAACTTATTTCTCTGATTTCGTAAGGAACGAAGCTTGCGATTATACCAGGGAGGACTAGTAGATGATGTTTTAAGGCGGGAAAACGGAACGTAAAGGGAAAAAGAATTAAATATTTCTTTATAAAAAATGGATAAGGCATCATTTATACTTAGGTTGTGAAAGTTAAAGAGGGATCTGCTGAGATATTCACTGATTTTGTGAAAGTTTGCCTTATGAAAGTCGTGGGATGAGAGAGTTGTGGGGGGAGTGGACTGGAATGAAGAGTTATGAAAAAATGAAAGTAGAAGGGGGGGATGGTAGTTATCGATTGTTGAGAGAGATAGGGGACAAAGTGAGACTGAGGAGTTAATTGGATCTGTTGTGAAAATAAGGTCTAATTGCCTGTCCATAAAATTGGATATATCACAGACTTGGCATAGACTTGAGTCTGTTAAGCGATCTAAGAAGAGACATTCCTTAGCTGAGTTGGCATTTGAAGCGATGAAAAACGATTGATCATCTGATGGAGTCCATTGTAGTTTAGGAAGATCAAAGTCGCCAAAAATAAGGATATCATCAATAGGGTCTGACAGGTCAATTAAATGATCGATCGCATCAATAACAAATTGGTAAGATTCGATAGGTTGAGCTGGTAGGATATAGCAACATATAACGTAAAGGGACTTAAGAGGCAGTGATATTTTTATTGCGACAAAGTCGGCTTTAGAGGATGAAGAAATTGTAATGGGGGAAGAGTTAAGGCTGTTGTCCATCGCCAGTAGGACGCCTCGACAGGGGGAATCTTTATTTGTGCGGGTAGGATCGTCGTCGCGGAAAACATTAAAAGTAGGAGGGAACAATTCCTGGTTCTTTATGTCGGGAATCAAATTGGTTTCGGTCAAGGCGTAGATATCAAAGGGAAGAGCATGCGATTGACGTAGGACAGCATTGGTTTTAGAGCGAAGACCTCTTACATTCTGGTAGTAAAATGTAAGAGGGATGTTGTGGGGTGGAGGTGTGAGGCAGGATGGTTTAAGCGCTGGCAAGGGAGGCACGTTATGGACGAAAAAATTTGTCGTGGTCGGCTCGGCTTTGTTGTAGGTGTGATACTCGTTTAGAGTGAACATAGTTGCCGAATGCAGCGAGGTCGTCTGCTACTTTCTGAGGGGACATGTTAAAAATCTCGTGGTACCTGACATAAAGGTTCCTGAGACTGATAGGGTCGGTAGGGAGGCCTTCCTGCTGGATGGAAACCATGACGCTGGTTTTGGTTTTCCCTTCGTAGCAGACCGAGTCCGATTTGTCATGTAGATAGGCAAGAAAGAGGGGTGGAATAGACGGAGTTGGAGGAGGCTTAAAATTAGGAAAAATTTTAGTTTTAAAGCTCCAATTGGAGCTGGGTTTGTTTTGAGAAGAGGAGGTGGGTCTTGGCAAATTGGGTTTACTTGCTACCTTTATAGATGGTTTAGGTAAAACGGACTGCTTGACATTATCCTGCTTCTTGGTCGTATTTTCCAACCATTTGCAGACACACATCTTTCCAAGGTTGAAATTGTTGCTGGCTGGATTATGGAATAGCCATTCGTATTTGGCCGGCATATTGAGCTTGAAGCTGCGCTTACTTCTGTGGTGAGATGTTGGAATTAAATTACAGTGGCTAATGGTAATGCCATATTTCTTTACGAAGAAATTCGAGATCCAATCAGCATCAGCGTGTGGTGGGGCGCCTTTTATAAGAAGCGTAGTGACCAATTGATTTTTCGAAGCAAGCTTATCAAGTCTACGCTGCCATTCAGAAGGTGTCCAAGTTGAGTTGAAGTGATTGATAAGCCTCCGTGGGGCAGCGATTGGAGGTGTTGACGTAGATGTAGTCTTTATTATCAGGTTGGAAGAAACTTCGCAAGAATCAGTTGGTTGAACCGTCCGCAGATGACTTGTATGTGGGGGTGAGTGTGAATCCACTTCAGGTTCCATTAATTCAGCCATTAGCGATGTATTATAGGGAACATTCTGGTAAGGCTGCGGGAAGTTTGGTGGGTCAACGATTTTGCTGTTTATTGTTGCGATGTTATGTTCAATATCGCATACGAGGGATCGAGTCGCAGTAAGTTCATCACTGACATCGTTCACTTTGTCGAAGATAACTTCGAGCATAGGATCGGGTTCTTTAGGAGATGGTTGTTTGCGTGACGAGGACTGGAAATGAATGTCAATGTCGTCACGCAGAGAGCTTATCAACTCGCAAGTTTTTTGGTTGGATATAACTTGCGTAGAACAGATGGCTTTGATGTCACTTAATACTTTATCCAGGTGACCTAAGGGAGTTTCTTCATTCCTGGATCTCCCAGAGTCTAACTCGATTAGACCAGCAATTTGTTTATCCATATGCCTTACTTTGGATTATATTAGTTCGGCTGAGGTCTGCACTGAGTTCCGTAACTCTTCACGGACCGAAATTTTGTCCGTGATAATTTTTCGCGAGTGCGTCTTGGTAGGAGTCATTGGAATCGCTTAGGCATTTTATTGCCAAAAGAACATGCGAGAGTGAGATACACTTGCACTCATCACAGAAGAAAAGGAGGTTATCAGAGAATTCCTTGATAAACTCCGTATTTCTTTTGTTTAACCCGACACAAACGGCATGAAAGGCTTTCCCACAGATGCCCTTGCAAGCTACCCAGTCAGCACTGCAGTCATCGATTACACAATTAACAATTCCGCAAGACATATTTAATTTAGTTGAGTAGGTCAGTGAGGGTATAAATATTAGGTCGAATTATTGTTTTTATTTATTTATTTTTTTTTTGTATTGCTTGGTTGCAATTTTATATAGTTAGGGGCTTTGCACTGAAAAAATTGCACAACAAAAAAAAAAAAAAATTAGAGAATTCAAGCACTGGGTTTAAGAACCGGAAAATGCAATTTGACGAAAATTAATTAAAGGGAGAACAAGAAAAACACGTCTGTCTGGTTTGAGATACTGACTGAAAGTCAACCCACCCCACAAAACCCACTTTATCGTTATAACCTCGCGCTAAACTTAATAGGACATAAAGTCCATTTTATCTTTTAGTATGGACTTTGAAATGTCATTTCAGTGAAATGTCTCAAGAAAATTTGCTTGCAGATTTCGATATTTTCGAAGATTTTGAGCTTTTTAGAAAGCCTAAAATATATAAAAACCGGTCAATTTGAAATGATCAATGAGCTTGATGATGACGAGTTTTTTTTCTCGGTATAGATTCGACAAGCTAACTGTCAAGTTTTTAGTCGAAAATCTGATTATTCAAGAGCCGGTAACAAATTGAGGTCTTCCTATTCCTGCATCCTTACAAGTGCTTGTAACGCTTCATTTTTTTGATAGAAATATCCATTAAAGTGATATTGGTAAGTAAAAGGCTATTAAGTTCGAAAGAGCCTTGCATGGAATGTCACAGGCAACAGTAAGACAAATTCCTAGGTTCCCTAGCGTTATAGGAGTCATCGATTGCACTCATTGCTGAATCAAGCGACCAGCCAAAAGTGTAGGGCAGGTAATGGCCGGACACTATATCAATAGAAAAGGTAACTGAGTAACTAGCTTTTAAAAACGAATATAACACAAAATAATTTGATATTTATAGGTTATTATTCGCTTAACGTGCAAATTGTGTCCAATGCTAATTGCAGAATAGTGGACATAGTTGCAAGGTCTCGAGGCTCGCTTCATGACTCCAATATTTGGAACAAGTGTCGCCTAAAAAGTAATTTGGAAGCGACCGTAAATGTTCATCAGGGTATCTTGCTTGGCGACGCTATATAACCATGCTCAAAAATATTATTGACACCGGTCAGAAAGAAACCCATCCAGCCAAAGGGAACAAAGATACAATATGTAACAGCCACACATCTACAAGAAGTCGAATCGAATGCCATAACGGTCAGTTAAAGTCCAAATTTAGATCGCTTCTGGAAAGACTACCTGTGGATTTGGATATGGCAAAAAATGTAACAGTTGCCGTGGCCGTGCTTCAAAACATAGCTAAGGAAAAGAATATTGCGTTCTTTAAAGAAAGTACACCACCGATTCCATCGACACAAGTAGAGCGCAACAATAATTCTAAAGAACCTGCGGAAACAACTAGAAGGGCATTAAGAAGCGCATTTATCATTCAACACTTTTAATTTGAACAAAATAAAACTTGAACATACAAAATAACAGGAATTCATAAACATAACAAAAAATACTCATTATAAAGCTTGAAATTGCCGTCGCTCTTTAAAGTCATTTCGATCTTTAGTTTGTGAATTTCACGGGCATTTGCGGTCCCTTCTTTGGCTTGCAACTTATTCAGTTCTTCTGCATGCACAATGTCTTCCTTTATTTGTGTGGGTCGTGCACTCATCACTTCGATTTTTGTCGTTGGCTTCCTTGGCAGTTTTCGGAGGGCATCAAGCAAACCCCTCGATGAAGATGGAGCAACGGGGCTGGTTATGAGTAGTTCGGCAGCTTCGGCAGTTGTGTCGAATTCATCAAAGAAAGAGAGTGCAGATGTGACATCCAGTTGGCGGCGGGGCTGCTCGGGTGGGTAGAAACATTGCTCGGCAACATACTGTTGCTATCAATGTATATGGCATCTTCAAGCAACTGGTTAGATATCATACCTTGAACTAAAAGATCAGAGGAATCTGTTTCTGGAACATTGACATTGTTAGCCGTTGCTCTAACTGCTTTTTCTAGCAACAGTATTGTCTTTCTTTGCCGAAGCATTCATCTTTGTCCATTGTTGCCTTATTTTGTCGATGCTTCTTTGATATCCAACTGAAGTCATCAGTGCTTCGATTGATTCCCAAGCCGCCTTCTTCTGCGAAATCATTTTCAGATCATTTCCCTTGTCCTACACTACTACGATATGCTCTCCACCAACTGCCACAGCTTTTCATTTTCATTCCGCTCACAATTCTGTGCCCGATCTCATTTTTTGTAATTAAACACCTTCGCTGCTTCCATTGTTGAGAAACTGCTATCCAAATTCAAAATTCAAAAAACTTGTTTTCTACTCCGTTTGATATTTCTGTTATATTAATTTCAATTTTGTAAAAGCTGTGTTTGATATCCCAAACTGTACATTTTTAAGTTTGTTTGTGCCTGTTCACATTGGCGTGGGCAGGAAGATTGTCGGAAAGAGAGGGAACCCTTTTTATTGAAGTGGGAAGAAGAAGAAGGGTCGTTTTTTTTCATATAGTTCAATTTCTGACATATTTTTTCATTTTAGTTTTGATCGTTGATGAGCAAGGAAGTGTGAAGCATAGGGAAAAGGTATGTTTCAGCCAACTGCTCAAATTTAAAATTTAAAAATGCTCCGATTCGAGTGTTCCATTTGTCAAAAAGTCTTTCAACCCCATGAAAATGTGAACACGACTTTCATGGTGAGGACTTTCATCTTGTCGCCAATGTAAATAAGCACTTTGACTAAAACTCATCTCGAGTACGTTCT
This sequence comes from Volucella bombylans, assembly GCA_949129095.1. Taxonomy (NCBI): domain Eukaryota; kingdom Metazoa; phylum Arthropoda; class Insecta; order Diptera; family Syrphidae; genus Volucella; species Volucella bombylans. The sequence goes on along the minus strand of OX422141.1, from coordinate 97,666,481 downwards.
AAGGTTAATATTAGTTGTAGGTAGGTTAAAAAGTGTTTATAATTAAATACAAAACTAGGAGCTGGTTTTAAAGTTAACTTGATGTTAGTTAGTGCGTCCTAAACCTACCTAATACACTGTGACTATAATTAGGCGCAAATGTCTTTAATCGGTTTAGTTTCAATAATTTTTTTTTAAACCATTGGACTGTGGGTGGTATGGACTTTTATTCCATTACTGTGACATAAGCTAATGAACTCACAAGACTGAAATGTCGGAAATGAATTGTGATGGTAATCCAAAAACAGAAAACCAGTTACGGGGTTTTTCAATAACCTTTTCAGCACGAGAACCCTTCATTTCAGCAATCTAAATCCATTTGGAATAGCTATCTACAAGCAGCAGAAACTTTATCCCCTCCAAATGGGTACGATGAAGGTATCCACTTTGATCCTTCAGTCAATTTTGTAAAATTGTGTGTTTGCCACATACTCGACAAGATTTTACGAATTCTGCTACTTCCGCATCTACTCGTATGTTTCGCCACCATACATAATTCAAATTAAAATCATTTTCTTGATTTCCAATTGATTTGATTAACCATAAGCCTATCACACGCCTCTCTTAAGATTAAATCGTTTTGTGTTTAAGCTTTATATCTTCTAATGTCAGAACCTTAATACTTTCAGGCCTAAATGATAAAACGTTTATAAATTCATCCGATATATTTGTCGACCCCTGACTTGGGAGCCTCTATTTGAGACCCTCTTTTGTATTGCACCTCAAAATCATACATTGACAATTTGACAGCCCATCTTTGCAGTTTTGCTGCAGCTACCGCTAGATGTCTAACAGTAACAATTTTGAATTTGTCTCCATATAAATACTTATGGAACTTTTTAACTGCATACTCCCTGTGAGTCTGTGAATAATTTTTGCTCCGCTGCACTAATAGGACCTCACATATCTTTTTAAAAAAAACTTTCGGAAATTTAACTACCAACGCACCTATTTTTGTGTCCACCATTGTGTACACCTCGATTAGAGCTAATTATAAGCAACCCCAAAGAATGGCTTCTCGAACTAATATTGACATATTGACAGATTACCTGAAATCTTTCCCACAATTTCTACCTCATGTCCCGTAACAATATGCAATTGCTTTAATACAGGTAAAATCTCTAATTTCGTAAAATATTTCTTATAAAAATCAAAATTTATAACATTTGAGCATGCACCACATCTACGTCCATATCAATAACAACATTATCTACACAAAGCTTTACTACTTGAGCTGCATTACATACTCTTACACTTGAAACTGAATTTATACTACCCTATTGATAATTTATTTATTTATTGTATTTCCTCATTAACATTTTCTATTTTATTTGTATGAATAGTTACATGCAATTATTATTATTTTATCACCAACAATTTCTTCTACAGGGACTTCCGAACATTGACAGTTGATAGCGGCCATATTGTTGAAGCTACATCTGTCAAATTGGCTGTCATTTATTCAGTCCACTCGTATTTTGCCGAATCACCATGGACGGACATAGCGTTCAACAACACCTGCAAATGATAAAATTATTTTATAAAAATGGCGAACAGAAGGTAATGGCGAACATACCAACATCCGTACGTAATCGGAACATAAGATCTGACGAAATCATCGCTGCTGTTCCTGAGAGTGTGCAGAAGAATCAGTGGCAGTCGATTTCGCGGCATCAATATACAATATACATAGATGAATTTAAAGAAAATAATTGTTGCTGTCTAAGTTTTAATGTAAGATCTTTGAGAAAGAACTGGAATGATTTCTGCCTTGACATAAGCCACTTCATCAATATGTTAAAAATAATAGTTTTACTTAAAATTAATATACGAGGGGCGTTCAATATATTCTCGGTATCGACATGAAGGAAAATGCGAATTCAATTTAAATTGTTTTTACTTTTCAATATAATCTCCCCTAACATCAATGCATTTGTTACATCTTGAGATAAGCTTTTTTAAACCCTCAAAAAAATAAATTTCCTTTTTCTCTGCAAAATACCCATTTATTGCCGACTTGAGTTCTTCTTCATCCGAAAATCTTTTTCCACGAAGACATTTTTTCAAATCCGGAAACAGGAAATAATCACTAGGGGCAAGGTCTGGACTATAGGGTGGGTGTAGGATTTCTTCGAAACCACAATCTCGCGCAGCAGCCTTGGAAACTCGCGCCGTGTGAACAGGAGGGTTGTCATGAAGAAGCAACACACCCGCTGCGAGTTTACCCCGTCTTTTCTTTTTAATTTCCTCCCGCAAAGTGGAAGCGTAGGATGTGGCGTTGATGGTTTCACCTTTTTTTTTTTACTCAATGAGCAAGATTCCCTTTGAGTCCCAAAAAACTGTGGCCATGAGCTTCCCGGCAGACGGAGTGACTTTGAACTTCTTCGGGGGTCTGTTCCTTTTTTATGCCACTGCATGGACTCTTGTTTGCTTTCAGGGTCATAGTGGTGGACCCATGTTTCGTCCCCAGTAACAATTCGATCCATAACACCGTCCGCGTTCTCACTACACATCTCCAAAAGCTCTCTACAGCATGCGATTCTCACTTTTTTCTGAGGCGCTGTGAGCATTCGTGGCACCCACCTTGCACTGACCTTTGAAAGGTTAAGATGGTCATGAAGAATGGTGTGAATAGTACCAATTGAAAGCTTGGTGATCTCTGCCATCATTTTCACCTTTATTCGGGCATCCTCAAGAACAAGTTTTTCGACTTCTTTGATGCTTTCTCCCGTACAAGTAGTAGCCGGGGCGCCGGAGCGGGGGTCGTCTTCAATGCTCTCTCTGCCTCTCTTGAACTCACTTGACCACTTTTGCACAGTTGATAATGAAGGTGCGGAACCCTGGTAAACAGCCACCATCTCTTCATGAATAGTTTTTTGACTTTTTCCTTGCTTAGTGAGAAATTTAATTACAGCGCGATGCTCAATTTTCACCATCATCGTCTCAGTTGCCATTATGATTCGGTTTAACTAGAGATAAAACGCGAATTAATAATCACATTTATATGGAATTTTACATGAATGCACTAAAATAATAGTATTACTTGATAAATGAGTCAATTTATATATACAACCACAGCTTCACCCCGATACCGAGAATATGTTGAACGCCCCTCGTAGATGAAAAAGAAAAAGGACTTTACAGTTTAGATGGTTTCGAACCGGAGTTTCTGAATCGAGATAAACGTAGATAAAGTAGTATATGAACGATTAACATCTGAAAGTGTGTCATACGAAAGTATCCAAATCCAAATTAAACAGTGTAATAAGTATAAATATGTATGTAATAGGAATATATAGACCACCAGGTAACAGCCGAAAAGCATTTGGAAGAATACGGACACAATGTTGGACAACGGAGAAAAAAGGACGAGATAATGGTAATGGGTGATATGAATATCAATGTGAATGATTTGAATGCGTATGGTGTGAAAGAATATCTTGAGATACTGCCGTCACTGGGATTGATTAATGTGATTACGGAGTATACCAGAGTAGACCCGGATACTGGAGCAAAATCAACGATTGACCACATTTTAACTAACGCTACACATAACCAAATCGATTCAGCTGTAATTGAAAGTTGTATCACTGATTACCCAATCATGTATACTTCCCACAAAGATAAAAATCTGCTGTTAAAGAAAACTCAGTCAGCCTGTCCTATATATCTAACGATAAGGTTAATGGGCTAATTGCAAATACAAACTGGGATGAAAGTATATTTATGATGCAGCGGCATCTATGAAAAAAATAAAAATGAGAAGAAAGTTTAGCCCATAGATTAAGAAGAAAATGTAAAAAAAGGGGCGGACTTTACAGAACGTGGAAAAACAATAGACTAAACAAAGCGTATGAACAAGAATATAAGACCTTCAGAAGCAGACTGAATAAGGAAATAGCCCAAAAACCTATTTTTATAAATCCATAATAAAAAATTTCACGGGTAAAATGTGTGTGAATAATTTAACTAATGCGTGTGCAAACAACTTCAGCACACAAGTAAAAGATATTGTGCATCATTCTGACTCGGTTACATCGACACACACAAAATCAAGATTAGCCAGCACAATTTATATTCAGGAAACAGATTTTTTTTTTTTTTTTATTTATTTATTTTCTTTAAAACGTTACAGTAATTTAAGTGACCCGCAAAGCATGTTGCTTATCTGCAGGTGATTGATCTTTTCCAATAGTTTCTAAAGGTTTATCGGTTGTGAAACTTATTTAAATAATTCAAATTTTGTTATTTAATTCAGTTTGTCTTTAGTTTTAAAAAATTAAAAAAAAAAGAAATAATTACGATTAGCAATATTAATTTTTTTTAGTATTTTCAGTTACATAATACAGATTAAGGAAATAAAGTTTTAATACTTTTCTACATTTTTTGAAATTCACTAAGTTTTTTATATTTGCTGGTAGGTCATTCATCAATTGTGGTATGGCGTAGCTTGGATCTTGTCTTCTCCCATGTTGTTAAAAGTTTCAGGAATTTCCAGAAGTCCGAAGAATAATTAATTTATTGAGTGAAAACAAGTCGCCGGGTATTGATGGTGAAAGTTTCTTAACAATTTGTATAATTTTCTGCGAAGCCTTAATGGCTTTTCTGCAGAAGGTTGTTTTTCAAAAGTTTAAACTAAAATGATTCATTTATTTTAAATTTAATTTTGTGAATTTAAAAGAAATTTTTTAATAATTTTTTTCTGTTTTTAAAATTTACAATATTTTTAAGATCAGCAGGTAATTCATTTAATACTGTGGGAACGCTATATTTGAGCTGACTTTTACCATAGTTATTGTAGTTACAGGGCCCTTGTAACATAACCGTAGCACGTCTTCTGGTTTTGATTTCATGTTTGTTTGGCCTTTGAAAGCAGATGTCACTATAGTATTCCAATACCAAAGTCATCTTGAAAATATTTTGCACCTCAAGTACCTTAAATCTTCTTTCGTCAGGAACATTTCCGCAATTTATTAGCCTTAATGTAGAATTTTTGAGTTTTTACAGCTTCTCGATATGTGTTTTGGAGGCGTTACCCCAGGCCAGTATTCCATACTTTAATTTGGATTCAATCAAGCCGTAGTATACCAGCTCCAAAATTTGGGGTGTTGCATGATTTCTTAGATGCGCCAATGCAAATGAAGTCTTCCTTAAATCAGAGCGTATCTTGTTAATTTGCTGGTCCCAGATGAAGTGGCTATCAATGATGACTCCTAGGTATTTATAGCTTTCTACGACATCAATTAAGTGTTTGCTTGATTTAGGGCAGGCATCATTTTGAAAAAAATACTCGCTCCTGCGTAGCTTTATGATATGGACTTCGGATGTGCATCATCTTTGTTTTAGCCGCGTTGATTAATAAGCCATTGTCGTGACACCATTGGACTGCATTATTAAACTCTGCCTGCATTAGTCTTGTTGCCGTCGCCAGAGACCTGTGGCGCACAACTATCGCGGTGTCATCTGCGTAAGCAAATGGGTTACTATTTATAAAAGTGTGAAGAAGTTCATTTGTATACAAAATGAAAAGAATTGGACCTAGTTTCGACCCTTGTGGAACTCCATATTATACATGCTTCTTTTCAAGTGTAAACGTCCTTGATTTTTACACAAAATGCCCTGGTGAGTAGGTAATCCCTCAGTCATCACTCCTCATATACCAATCCGTTCAAGCGCTTCATGGTTTAGTGTATCCAATGCTTTACTAAAATCCATAAACATGACCAAAATATGATGACTTTTATTTAAGGATTTATTGACGCAATTCGCAAACTCTACAAGCAATTGTCCAGTACGTTTTTGCTTCTGGAAACCGTACTGACTTTGGTGGATAAAGGAGTGGTTCTCAATAAAGCTAATTAGTCTACTTCTAATTACATGTTCTAGACACTTTTCCATGACTGGCAGTATGGATATCGGTCTGTAATTGCCGATTTGACTTTTAACACCTCCTTTGTAAATAGGTCTTACCACAGCAGTTTTCAGTTTTTTCGGAATTTTGCCCTGCATCAGACTGAGGTTAATAAATTTACATAAGAGGGGAGCAAAAATATTTGCGTGTTTTTTAATATCTACCAGCCGTATTCCATCGATTCCGGGGGATTTATTTTCGCCGAAGAAATTAATTATGCTGCTCACCTCTGCGATGTTGGTTACCCTAGCAAAAATTGAGTTGGCTACGAAGGAATTCGCGTGATACGATGTGTTTGCGATACACTGATGCATTATTTGGAGAGTCTGTTCCGAGAAAAGCTTAGCACATTCATTAGAAAGGCCGACCATACTTTTTTCCGATGAGAAGTTCTCAACAAGCACTTCACGAACACTTAACTTTTTTCTTCCCATTATCACGTTGATTAAGCTCCAGGTTTTACGAGAGTCAGCTTTAATTGCGTTAAACTTGTTTCTATAAAAATTAGATTTCTATGCTTTAATTTCTCTGTTGACCTTGTTTCGTAAATCTTTATATTCAGTTTTGTACGTTCTGCTAAACCTATTATTCTTCCACCTGCTGTAAAGCTCGTGTCTTCTTTTACATTTTGCAGTTAGATTTGGGGACATCCAGGGATTTTTATGTATTTACTCTTTAGTGCTCTAGTATTTGTTGATTTTTAAATATAGGTTTTAATTTACAAGCTGAATTTTCATACAGGGTAACTGCATCGCATTCATTTAATACATCATCCCAACCTACTTCACAGGTGAGTTCATTTAAATTTGCTTTATAGATGTAGGACGTACTCATCGATTTTTGTCTGTCAACAATCAGTCCATTTGTGGAATATAAAAAGGCACACGGACAATATTTACCCCATTATTCTGTAAATTAATTAACTTAAGCATTGCACAAGCAAACTACAAGCTTGAAAACTGCTGTATTCAGACCGACATACAAAGGAGGTACACAAAGCGATCTTAAAAATTATCGGCCAATATCAATATTGTCAGTAATAGAAAAGTGCATGGAAGAGGTGATAACAAACAGACTGCAAGACTTTATCGCAAAAAATTCGCTGATACACGCAAGCGAGTACGGCTTCCAGAAAAATAAAAGCACTATTAAGCTGTTTACTAGAATTTGCAAATTGCGTCAACAAAAGTCTAAATAAAAGTCATCATGTTTTAGTGATATTCGTGGACTTGAGTAAAGCTTTCGATACACTGAATCATGATAAACTAGTAGAAGTACTGGAAAATATTGGTATACGAGGACTGATGGTAGATTGGCTACATGAATATCTGACGAACAGGCAATTTTGCGCCAAAATAAACAATGCATACAGCCACAATGAAAACGTTCAATATGGAGTTCCTCAAGGATCAAACCTGCTCATATTGTACACCAATGAGCTGTTACGAGTTTTCAAGAAGGCCATTCCATTTGCATATGCAGACGATACGGCTATAGTGGTGCGTCAAAGATCCTTACATACCGCAACAGAAATTATGCAGGAGGAGTGTCACGATCATGGCTTAACGATCAATGCATATACGGAACCCGCAATTCAAGGCTACACACTTGCAAATCCACTTCAAAAATGAATCTTGCAATAGTTCAGCTAATTGTCGTATAGACACAGTGGAGAGACAGCAACTTTTTGAGGTTTAAGCACATAGATGAGTTGTGAGTGAGCCTCAGAAGAGCTTTATATGCAATAAAACATCTAAAATAGCATGCCACAAGGGCCGTATTAAGACAAGCTTACTTTGCCCTTGTGGAATTTATTGCATGGCGCAATAAATCAGCAACACATATGCAGAAAATTCAAAAACTCCAAAACTCGGCACTGAAGAAGATGGGCGTACATAACCAACTCAATATTCCGGAACAAAGGCATTTTAAATTACTTCGTTTAGAAGATATTTTCAAGATGACCCTTATACTGGAGTATTATGATGACAACCGATTCATAACACCAATTCAACATGGAATCAACACAAGAATACGGGCTCAAGGTATGCTTCACCAACCCCGATTCTACACTAACTACAGGAGAAGACAGCTGAAATGCAACGTACCTAAAGTTCTAAACACAATTCCGCAAGAACAAAAACGTATAAAAATATTGAAACTACAAAGAAAATTATAAGAAAATTTTTCTTGAATTCGAACTAAAATAGCTAAATTTCAAACCTAATTCACTTACTAAACTCATCTTATCAATTATCAGTTTTTTCTTTAATGATCTAATTATTATTAAAAAGATTGTATTATGTATTAATCTAAGCTTGCTTACTAAAAATTAATTATAAAACTGTGAAAAGCAATCTCCTGCAGAAAAGCCCTTAAGGTTTCGCAGAAATATCTAAGCATTGTTAAGTTAAGTTTTTAATAAAATTAATGAAAAACCATTTTTTCAGGTTTTAGTTTTAAAGCATTAATAAATTCATTACCTCTTACATACCAACAAAAAATGCTTAAATGCTAGCTTAAAATTACTTAACAATCTTATACTAACTTACTGGCCCCACACAGGCACTCTAAGCTACTCTAAATTCTTATAACTATGTCTTTCGACTTTATGTACATTTTCTTTAGTAATATTTATTTACTATACTTAAAGCTCAGAAAAAAATTGCTAACAAAAACTTAGCATATGGACATATTTTTTTATTTTTTATAAAAACTTAATATCTAACTTTAAATAAACCTTAGCCTACCTAACCTACATGCACAATACACACATACACACATATATTATATACATATATTAGTATATACCTTTGTATATACCAATATATCTATATCTCTTAAATGCTAACGTAGACCTATGTAAGCTGGCCATCGCTATTTACAGAGAAAACAGATTGGTCAGCTCTGCCTCATTAGTGAGGCTGGTCCGTAATTAACGGAAACGATTACGAAGCATCTTCTCCATCATTCAACCACCAGAAATGCTGGTGCTGCCGAACGACATCCCTCTTATCGCGATTCCCCACCGCCCTACTGAACCTGAGGCGATCAACACTGCTGTGTGCGACGTCTCTGTTGTAGTTGAGTCGCCTGTCACCAGCTGTCCAAGCGACATGGAAGATTAACGGCGCCGCTGATCTATCCTGGATCAACCCTATCTGATCTAGGTAGAGGAATGCTTCCGGTGGAACGAAGCCGTCAGAGCGCACACTCTCGTGGTAAAGGTAATTGGGGTAGTAAGTCCCATATATCAGGTTATTCGTCGAGGTCATTGCTCTTGCAATGTTCCTTCGAGTTAGCTTAATTACGAAGTTGTCCACTCGTATTAGGTTAGCCCTGCTGTAAAGGACCTCATTAGGATAGCATTTTTTGTACTCCGACTCTGGCGTTCTGTACAAGCGAATGCAAGCCCTCTCAAACACCCGAATCTTTTCCATTAAGCTTGCTCGTACATTGAACAACACGAGACAACCAAATACCAGCATGGGCCTGATAAGGGCCATGTAGCAGATTACCATTACCTTCGCATCGAGTTGGCTACTAAAAAACAGTCTCTTTGTAAGGGCAAAAGCACCTCTGGCCAGAGCAGCATCAAGATTTTTCTTAAAATACAGGAACTGAAACTTTTCGACAGGCAAGAGGCTGTCCGTGTTGTCCAATGTTAGAGAACTTTCGCCAATTTTCTCTGGTATCCCTAGAGGCTCCAGACAACGGCATCCTAAAGAGAATCTTTTCCGACTTCTGAAAGTTGATTTTCAACTTCCAGTCATCGCAAAATCGTCTTATCTTATCGAAGTCACGCTGCAAGAGAGTATTAATAACCTCGATTTTTGGACCTGTTCTGTACGCTACCAAATCGTCTGCGTACGCAATAGTAGGGGAAGTGAGCCTATCAAGTCGCTTGTATAAATGTTAAAAAGGATCGGTGAATTGACCGCGCCTTGCTGAAGACCATTTTTAATTTGAAATATTCCAACAGAAGTCACATCACCATTTTTCACGATGAACTGTCTGTTGGTTAGCATATTATAAAGAATGTACAAGAGTGGTTTACTGAACCCCAGCCTAGTCAGCTTATAGAAAAGACCCTCTAACCATACGGTGTCGAAGGCCTTCTCCAAGTGAACAAGGCAGGCACCAGTACATTGTTTTTTGCCTTTATTCCATTGGATATCGGACACCAGTTTAGACGCGGCATGTGAGATATCATGTCCCGCCTTAAAACCGAATTGATTATCTGGAACTATACGTTTGTTACCTTTTCAAAAACCTTACTGATATTCGGAAGGAGACTTATCGACCGGAGATTCGCCGGATTGGATATATCCTTTCCCTTTTTGGGGATAGGTTGAACCACCGCCGTTTTCCAATGCGCTGGATAATGTGCATTATTCATTGCGTTATTAAACAGGGTGGTGTAAATGTCCACCGCTTCTAGAGGAAGATGTCGAAACACGATGTTCGGAATACCACTGATTTCTTAGCCCTGATTGTGTCGAAGATCTCACGGAGTTCTTCCTTCGAAATGAACGGGGGTAGGTCACCCTGTCTGGAAATGACATTATTTGCAATATTTTCGTCACTAAACCGAGTGATACCAGAGCCGTTGGATCGCCAATTCTCTATTTCATTTCGAATGTAGCAGTTGTCCACCAAGACACGATTGTCCAGGTCATAATTAGGGCCAATGATATCAATGGCCTTGTATACTTCCTGGAAAGTCGCCCCTATGGTCTCAACCTTCTCCTGCGGATCCTCGATCACAAAGAAAGCGTCATCATCAGCGGCCTCATTTGGATCAATACCTGCCATTGTCAGTAACCGTTCGTTGTCTGTTCTCCGGGCTATTTTAAGACACTGAAGGTCGTTTTGATTTTTTCTCCGAAATAGTTTATTTATTTGCGGAAACATATTCGGGTTGCTGGTGTTTACAGCCTGAACCTCGTTGTTCCAATACAAACTTACAGAAAATCTGTAATTCTCTTTCATTAGCGTTTGAATATTTTTAATCGACGACTTCAGTGTTCTACTCTCCGGGTCTTGTCGGTCAGTTAACTGTCTGTACAAGTTTTTAAGTCTTGGCAGAAGTCTACTTTTCTGTCGGTGCAGTGCGTCAATAGTAGGATTGCGGAACAGGTCTTCGTTAGTCATACGTCGATACCGCGTTTGACAGATACCTATTGGACGGTGGGTAGAGCGTGTTCGAGGAGAGCGCTCTTTTCAAGGTTGCGGAGAAGCGTGTCCATCGAGTTTTACTGTAGTTGTAAGAATATCTTTGGACAAACTCCTCCAATTCCGCAATTTCGTTGGGTACTGTAATTTCGGTGCTAAAACTGCAATGGTCACTGTCATACACGAATGTGCGCAGACAGTTTAGAGTTTGTAAATTCGTACCTGTCAGTCGTATGCGTTCGTCGTACAGCAGTGGATCCAAATAAGACCCGCCTCTATTAAACGACGGGTTATCCGTCGCTTTAAGACCGAGTCTGTACATGACATCGTGCTGACCCCACCAGTGGAGTAGTAGGTTCCCTCTAGTATTTAACAAATTATTTCCCCAATCTCTGTGTCTAGAGTTGAAATCCCCGCCGATTATAAAATAATTCTCCCCCGATTCCAGCCTCAGAAGTCGAAAAAGCGTGTCGAGCTCTGTAATGAACATGGTGAATTTTGAAGCCTCAGGTGCATAAACAGAGGCCAAGTACAGCCGCTTTTCACTGCGGAGCGGTATGTAAATGACGACTGCTTCCAACACCCGGAACCTGTGCAACACGCCCTTGTACACTCTGCGACACCGCCTCCAAGTTTGGATCTGGGCCGGTTTCTTCTTCTAACAATATAATTATTGTACTACAGTTTGTGCTTATCGGTTAGCTTGGTTTCGCTAGCGAAAAGCACATCAGGAGTTTGGTCTTGTAGCAATTTAAACATCGCGGCTCTTCGTTCGATCCTAATCAATGAATTCACATTCACCGCAAGGACGTTAAAAGTTTGCTCCACCATGTGCGTACCCATTACGACATGTGTTGCGCTAGTCCCGGTAGCCGCTAGTAGATCTGGTCCACCCGCTTGGCCTGTTCTTGAACCTGCTTTTGCAGCTGAGCCATCTGCCCTTGGATTGCGAGCAAGATGGCTAGCATTTTAGGTGCAGCTTCCGTTGTTTCCGGCATCTGCGCCGGAGAAGCAACAGTCGCTTGCTGTACCGTAGCCCTCCTCCCTGACGCCATTTGGGCGTAGGAAATTTGAGACGTGACGGCCGGTGTTTGAAACCTGAGAGGTGAACGTTTGACCTCCACCTTCTGCTGCCGAGCCAGTTTTGCTTTCTTAATGTCAGCGAACTTAGGACAACCTTGATAGTTTGCGATGTGTCCCACGTTTCCACATAACACGCACGAGAGCTGCGACCTATCGGATGCTCCGTCAACACCCAGAGCACACTCCACGGAACTGTGGTTCTTAGCGCACTTCACGCATCGAGGCTGCATTTGGCAGTTCGACGCGGCGTGCCCAAACCTCTGGCAGCGAACGCATTGTATAACGACTTCGCTCCTTTTTAATTTTTCCCACTGAACCACCTGGTAGTCTAGGACATTGATACTCCTTAGACTATCCAGACGGCTTTCGGGACTGAGCTGCACCAAGAAGAACGGCAGACTCCGTTTCTCCCGCCTAGCTCTAGCTGTGGTAAATGGCTTTACCCCCACAAACTTGAGTCCTTCGCATTCCTTCTCTTTGAGCAGTGCTAGGATCTCCTCAGGTTCAGAAGACGGTTCCAACCCCTTCAGCAGCATCGATTGCCGCTTTTCACACTTCGGTGTGTATGACTAGTGCTCCGTCGTCGTTTCTTTTAGGAGCTCTTTAACTTTCGCGTAGCCCTCCACTGTATTACAGTGGATGACATGGCGATCGTTCCCCAATCTCTTGATATTAAAATTATTACCAATGACCAACTTACACAGGTCCTTGGTTGCACCTACCTCTAATTTATAGGTATTGATAGGAGGTACCTTCTCCTTCTTCTTCTGCTGCTGCTGCTGTTGCTGTTGTTGTTGTTGTTGTTGTTGCTTTTTTTCAGCTGCTGTAGTTTCAGGTGTTGTTTTTGCAGCTGTTGCTGTATCTGCTGCTGCTGTTGTTCCTGCTGCTGCTGGATTTTTTTTTGGGAGCTCGCTACTTCTACTTACTCCCTCTGCCTGCGTGCTGTTTGCTTTTGTTTAATAGCAAACACTTTTTCTTCCAGCCTTTGTATGCTGCTGGTGATGTCATTTATGTGTTTATCCTCATCTTCCGACTCTGATGCTGCTAGAGAGGCAAAGTTGTTATTTCCCCCCTCATAATGGACTTCATCAGCCGTTAAAACGGCATTTATTCTCTTTTTTGTGAGATTGGGAGGGGTTTTCAAAACCCTCCTCGTTTTAGTTGCTTTCGCCACGACACCGGCAACACTATTTTTGCCTTTTCCCACTCCCGTTATGTGAAGAGCGGAGCGGTCTCCACCATCCATGACGTGATTTTGTTTTCTAGTAAACACTTTATTTTTTCTTATTACAATTGTCTTTTTAAATATATGAAATAAAGAAAAGAAAAAAACTTCCGCGGAGGCTGGGAAGCGAACCCACAACCCCGAGATTTTTGACCCTTAGGCTACCGAACACTCGAGAAATTATGAAATAAAAGTATACTTATTTTTTTTTTGTTTTTCTTTTTTTTTCTCTTCCACACTTGTGAAGCCGAGCACGAAATATGCCTGATCTCTTCGGAGGTCTATGAACGACTGAATAATGAAAAACCCTTTTATAAAGGACATGAAGGCATTCCTTCCAATCTTGGAAGTATTCCCCAGGTGTAAAATATTCGATAACTCAAATAAAAGCAATTCTAATCTTGATACTATTAGTAGACACTGATGCACTATTAATTTCACTTTTAATTTTCCCCAATTTTTCGTCTTTTTCCATTTTTTTTTGGTCCTCGTCGCCAATTGAAGTAAGAACACTTAAACTCACAGCACTGGCTTTATATTTATCCTTTTATTCATCACACATTAGACTAACTTAACTTATGCTAACATAGGTTTCTTACATGTTAGTGTTTAGTAAGACTCACAACTCTATTTTCACCAAACTAACCCTCGTAATCTACGTACCCCTCATCTTTTCTTTCTACCAACCCACAACACCTTCTATGGCGCGAACGAACCTATCTCCCGTATGCTACGAGAGATCAATTCAACCGTCTTTGACTTTCACTCCAACCAACCTTAGTTTCAAATTTAAGTTTAAGTTTAATTTAAAGTTATTGTAGTTTAAGATTTTATAAACCAACCAAATATGGCAGAGATGATTTAGTTGTCATCGAATCGGAGCCAGCTTCTACCAGAGAGTCTCGAAAGCTTGCGCCAATATCTCATCCGCGGGTCACACAATGGTAGGTAAGTAATTAAAGATGAAGCTGGTATGCAGAGGAATAGTAAATTCTACCGTTCTATTTTGCATATGATGAAATGAAACCATGCGCCAAATTGATACGGAATTTGAGGAATTAGAGGATGGTCGACTGTAAACATGTCTGATGTGTGATCGAATTACTAGATTGGTCCCCTAGATACATGTTCAAGGAATAAGGATTATTGTTAAAGAGAGAGTACTTTTTTCTTTGTTTGTTACGAATATGGTTATATTATGAAAAGGAGTTTTCAGTTTTTTTTTTTTCAGTTTAAAAGCATTTTTATTTTTTCAACTTAAATTACTCTTAAATGCTAAACAAAAAAATGCTTAAAAATTAGCTTAAATAACTTACAAATAATCTTATTCTAACTTACTGGCCCCATGCGGGCACTCTAAGTTAAACCTAACACTTAAACTATGTCTTTCGACGAATCTTACAGTCTAATTTTATTTTATTTTTACATTTATTAATACTAAAACTAAGAAAATAAATTTTAATCAAAAAAACTTAGTATCTGGACTTTTTTTAAATTTTTTATAAAACTTAAAACTAAAAGCCTACAATCTACCTAAAAATAAATCTTAACCTACTTAACCTACTTACACCTAATGCATACATAAATACATATATATACATACATAATATATATATACATAATATATAAATATATGTATGTATATATATTTTTTTCTTTTTTTTTATATTTTTTTTTTCTTAAAATCTAACTTAAACCTACCTAAAACTATGTAAGCCGGCCATGGCTAAAAACAAAAAAAAAACAAACAAAAAAAAAAGGCTGGCCCACCTTGCTTCACATGAAGCTAACTATCACTGGAGGAGTTCGACGACGAAGCATCCTCCCCTTCAAAAAGCCACCAAAATTGTTGGTGCTGCTGAGCAACATCCCTCCTGTCGTGACTCCCTACCGCCCTACTGAACCGGAGACGCTCCGCACTGCCATATGCGACGTCTCTATCGTAGTTGAGTCGCCTGTCCGCAACTGTTCGAGCGACGTGGAAGATAAGCGGCACCGCCAATCTGTCCTGGATCAGACCTTTGCTATCTAAATAGAGGAACGCTTCTGGAGGAATAAAGCCGTCAAAGCGAACTCTCTCATGATACATATAATTGGGGTAGTAAGCCCCGGAGATCAGGTTGTTCGATGAGGCCATTGCTCTCGCAATGTGCCCTCGAGTCAACTTAATGACGAAATTGTCCACTCTTATTAGATTCGCCCTATTGTATAAGACCTCATTGGGATAGAATTTTATGTACTGAGACTCTGGTGTTCTGTATAAGCGAAGACAAGTCCTAAGACAAGCCCTCTCAAACACCCGAATCTTTTCCAATAAGCTTGCTCTCACGTTGAACCACACGGGACATCCAAATACAAGCATGGGCCTGATAAGGGCCATGTAGCAGATTACCTTCACCCTCGCATCGAGTTGGCTGTTATAAAACAGTCTCTTTGTAAGGGCAAAAGCACCTTTGGCTCTGGCCAGAGCAACATCTATATGTTTGTTAAAATACAGAAATTGATCTAACCAGATCCCAAGGTATCTGACTACATTTCGACAAGCAAGTGGCTGCCCTTGCTGTCCCACGATCGAGAACTTTCGCCAATTCTTTCTGGTGTCACTAGAGGCCCCAGACAAAGGCGTCCTAAACAGAATGGTTTCCGACTTCTGAAAGTTGATTTTCAACTTCCAGTCATCGCAATATCGTTTAATTTTGTCGAAGTCACGTTGCAAAAGTATATTAATGACCTCAATCTTCGGACCTGATCTGTACGCGATTATGTCGTCTGCGTACGCTATGGCATGGTGAAGTGAACCCATCAGATCACTCGTGTAAATGTTGAATAGGATCGGCGAATTTACCGCACCTTTTTGCAGACCGTTTTTAATGTTAAATGTTCCAGCAGAAGTCACATCGCCATTCTTCACGATGAACTGTCTACTGGAGAGCATATCGAAAAGAATATACAGCAGTGGTTTACTAATGCCCAACCTGTTCAGCTTGAAAAAGAGTCCCTCTAACCATACGGTATCAAAGGCCTTCTCCAAGTCAATCAGGCAGGCACCAGTGCACTGGTTCTGGGCTTTGTTCCATTGGATATCAGAAACCAGTTTCGACGCAGCATGAATGATATCATGCCCCGCTTTGAAACCGAATTGATTATCCGGAACTATATGTTTGTCCTCAACCCACTTAGTCAAGACTCTATTGATCACCTTCTCGAACACCTTACTGATGTTTGGAAGAAGACTGATCGATCGGAGATTCGCCGGATTGGAAGTGTCTTTATCCCTTTTAGGGATGGGATGTACCACCGCAGTTTTCCAATGTGCTGGATAATGTGCGTTATTCATTGCATTATTAAACAGGATGGTATAAATGTCCACCGCTTCTAGAGGGAGATGTCGAAGCACAATGTTCGGTATTCCATCGGTTCCCGCTGATTTCTTACTTCTAAGCGATTCGAAGATCGTTTGGAGCTCTTCCTTCGAAATGAACGGGGGTAGTACCCTATCGTTGGTGATGGCATTATTTGCCATATTTTCGTCACTGAACTGGGTGAAACCCGAGCTCTCGAATCGCCAATTCACAATTTCATTTCGAAGGTAGAAATTGTGCAAAAGGACTCGATTATCCAGATCGTGGTTCGGGCCAATGATAGCATTTGCCTTGTACACTTCCTGGAAAGTCGCTCCTATAGCCTCTACCTGCTCCTGCGGATCCTCGATCACAAAGAAGTTGTCATCATCAACAGCCTCATTTGGATCTATGCCCGCTGCTACCAGTATTTGTTCGTTGTTCGTCGTTTGGGCGATTTTAAGACATGGAAGGTCGTTCTGATTATTTCTCCGAAATATTTTATTTATTTGCGGGAACATATTCGGGTTGCTGGTGTTTACAGCCCGAATTTTATTGTTCCAATACAAACTTACAGCTGCTCTGTAATTTTCCTTTATTAATGTTTGGAGGTTTTTAATCGACGACTTCAGTGTCATGATCTCCGGGTTATGTCTGTCAGTAAACTGTCTGTACAAGGTTTTTAGTCTTGACAGCAGTCTACTTTTCTGTCGGTGCAGTGCCACAATAGTTGCGTTGCGGAGTAAGTCTTCTCCGTCAGTGTGTTGGTACCGAGGTATCGTTTTGTCCATTGTTCGTTGGATTGTCTCATCCATTAGTCTTAGATACCTGTCAATCTCCTCGTTTGACAGATTTCTGTTGGACGGTGGGTAGAGCGAATTCGAGGAGAGAGCTCTAGTCAGTGTTCTGGTGAAGTGTGTCCAACGCACCCTACTATAATTGTAGGAATGCCTTTGAACAAACTCATCCAATTCCGCAATTTCGTTGGGAACAGTTATTTCGGTGCTGAGACCGCAATGGTCACTGTCATACACGAAAGTGCGT
This sequence comes from Volucella bombylans, assembly GCA_949129095.1. NCBI lineage: Eukaryota > Metazoa > Arthropoda > Insecta > Diptera > Syrphidae > Volucella > Volucella bombylans. The sequence goes on along the minus strand of OX422141.1, from coordinate 97,648,663 downwards.
AGACAGTTTGTAGTTTGTTGGTTAGTACATGTCAGTTGTATTCGTGAGTCGAACAGCAGAAGATCCAAATAGGACCCGTGTCTGGGAAACGACGGACTATCTGTCGCCTTAAGCCCGAGTCGATACATCACACTGTGCTGACCCCACCAATTGAATAGTAGGTTCCCTCTAGTATTTGGTGTATTATTTCCCCAATCACTATGTTTGGCGTTGAAATCTCCGCCGATAATAAAATAGTTGTCTTCCAATTCCAGCCTCAGAAATTGGAAAAGTGTCTCGAGCTCTGAGATAAATAAGTTGGATTGAGTAGCCTTAGGTGCATAGACAGACACCATGTACAACCGCTTTCCACTACGGAGGGGGATATACACGATGCATGCTTCCAGCACCTGGAACCTACGTACTATACGACTGTATACTCTTTTAAAACGTATACCTTTTCGTACGAAAATCGCAACGCCTCCTCCCTGAATGGAGTTGGGTCGGTTTCTCCGTACTATTTTGTATCTTCTGTGCCTCATTTTGTGTCCTTTGGTAAGCTTAGTTTCGCTAACCAAAAGCACATCAGGGGCTTGGTCTTTAAGCAACTTAAATAGTGCGGCTCGTCGTTCGAGCCTAATCAGTGAATTCACATTCACAGCAAGGACCTTAAGAGTTTGCTCCGCCACGTACGTACCCATTACGGCAAGGTGCGTTAAGCCAGGCAGCAGCGCGTATACTTGATCCACCCGCGCGGTCTGTTCAGTTAAATGACGTTGTAGCTGAGCCATCTGCCCTTGGATAGAGATCAAGATAGCCAGCATGTCAGATACTGGTTCAGGTGCTCTGGGCGCTGGGGCCTGAGAAGCAACCTTCGCTTGCTGTACCGTATTTCCCCTACCTGCCGCCATTTGGGCGTAGGTAACTTGGGGAGTAACGGCTGGTGTTTGCAAATGCACGGGTGGACGTTTCACTTCTACTTTCTGCTGCCGGGCCAGATTTATTCTTTTGATGTACTGGAATTTGGGACAACCCCGATAATTTGCGGTGTGTCCCGAGTTCCTACACAAAGCACAAGAGAGTTGGCTTTTTTCAGATGCTCCGTCCTTACCCAGGGCGCATTCCTCAGACTTGTGGTTCTTTCCGCACTTCACGCATCGAGGCTGCATTTCGCAGTTCGACGCGGCGTGCCCGAACCTCTGGCAGCGAACACATTGTAAAATGTTTTCGCTCCTCTTTAATTTCTCCCAATGTACAACCTGGCAGTCTAGGACTTTAATACTCCTTAGACTATCCAGATTGCTGGTGGGACTTAGCTGGACCAGGAAAATCGGCAGTTGCCGCTTCTCCCGTTTGGCTCTAGGCGTGACAAACGGCTTGACTCCCACGAATTTGAGCCCTTCGCACTCTTTCTCTTTCAGCAGTGCAAGGAGCTCCTCCGGATCAGTCGACGGTTCTAACCCCCTCAGCAGCATTGTTTGCAGCTTCTCCCCTTTCGGGGTGTAGGAGAAGAACTCCGTCGTCGAATCCCTCAATAAACTTTTAATTTTATGATAGCGCTCCACTGTGTTACAATGGATCGCATGCCTATCTACACTTAATCTTTTTATAAAAAAAATTACAGCCTATGGCCGACTTACACAGTTCTATGGTGTCTTTTAATTCCAATTTGTAAGTATTAATTGGAGGTACTTTGTGTCTGTTGATTTTCTGCTGTTGTTGTTGTTTCTGGTGTTGCTGCTGTTGTTGTTGCTGGTTTTGTTGCTGCTGATGCTGCTGCTGCTGTTTTTGGGACTTGTGCTGTTGATGCTGTTGTTGTTGTTGTTGCGCTTGTGATTTTTGTTGCTGCATATTTTGCCTTTGTTTTGTCTGTACTTGTTTTTGCTTTGGCACTTGTGCTGGTTTTTGTTGTTGTAGCGGATTCTGTTCGCTATTTGTGGGCTGTTGCTGAGAGCTCAGGAGTTGTTGTTGCTCCATCTGCCTTCTCGCCACTTGCTTGGCTTTAATGCCAAGCACCTTTTGTTGCAGCTCTTTAATGGTGTCGTTAATTGCATGGAGTTCTTCTTCTTCATCATCAGACTCCGTGGCCGCTAGGGATCGGAAAGCATTCTCACCCCCCCCCCCCCCCCCCCCCCCCATCAGACATGTATATATATTGTTCGTTGTCTGATTCAGCTGCCGCTTTTGTTGTCGTTGTCGGCGCCGCTTCCCTTCCTTTACCAGACAACTTTTCAGTAGCTGCCAGGGTGGGGTGCTTTAGAGGATTTGGATTTGGAGGTGTCTTATGCCTCCTCCTTCGCTTTCTTGTCACATTTTCTGGTGACAACTTCCCATCTGTTGGTCCCGCTATTGGAATAGCGGGCCGTTTATTGTCTCTCATTTCAATTTACTAATTGTCTAATTGTCTTTTTGATTAAATTAAAAAAAAAAAAAAAAAAAAAAAAATCGATGACACTTTTTTACGGGAATCGAACCCACGAGCCCTGTTTTATCAGTCGGCCACCACTATAGACGCGCCACTGAACCAATTGGCAAAATTGTTTCTAAATTGTTTTTTATATATTTTTTTTTTTCTTATTCACTCACTTGAAAAGCCGAATCACATCTAATCTGTACGGAGGTTTATGAACGACTCTATTATGAAAAGGAATTTACACTTGTATGATCCAACCTGCCTGATAATATTCAATATATGTAAAAACCTCCAGGATTCCCAATGGAATGTTCTCGATCGAACGAAAAATGAAAACACAAAATCCGTTAATGAACTGGAAACTGGATAAAAACTCATCAACCAAATGAAAAATGAAAACGAAAACACTTCGTTCCATTTAATAATTTCATCATTAATATTTTTCTGTTCACCAGACTCATCATACCCGTAAATCTGTTCTATCTATCTCTATACTCGCAAAATACGACATACCTCTTACATTTGTCTATCCAAAGAAAATATTTCAATTTAAAACCAATAGGAGAGTTATTCCTTCGATCCTCCAAAAAATTGCCTGTCAACTGCCTAGTAGTCATCACTCATGCAAGTTTACTCAACCGTTCCCCTACTTGCATTTGTTTATCTGTATATTCTCAATGATATTCTCATCCCAATGTTTCATTTCATCTTAGCAATTCAATCAATCAAAGCATTCATCTTCATTAAAAATTGACGATAAAATCGAAGGTACATCAACGGTCCTTGTGAAGGCTCGTCAATAGAATACGCGAATACTCGTAATCAGAAGAATACGACTCAGAGTCTGTTGCCTGGCGGCGCAGATACGAATGCTATCAATTGAAATGTAAATGATCCAGGCTTTCGGTGAAAATAAAAAAATAATCCTCGAGCAATGACAATAAGGCAAGAAAAACGCTTCTGCATAGGCGAGAGAAACGTATGTACTTTGCGAATAAGGCTGGCCACAGATGATGTTAGCGTCAGAGAGACGATCCCTTTGGGGTATTCGAGATTTTTGTCACAGCCGAGACTGGTGAATTAACTTCGGCAGTGCTGCCCCAGAGTACAATAAAATGTTCTTTCAGCTTTTTTTTAGCCGTCTCCACAATGTCGTTCTCCGGATCACTGGAGTGTCTGTAGATGTATTTATATTTCATGTACTGCATATGCAACCAAATATGGAAATTCGTATCTCGAACATTTCAGCTAAAAGGAATACAATTACTCGTACACATGGCGTGGATAAGCCTCTCCAAGCACTTTCTTTCTAAGAGATACGATGGTAGCGGATAAAGGCTTTGGATGTACATATAAAATGGAACCGCAAATAGTTGATGCAATATTTTGGGGTAGTGTATTTCGTTCTACGAGTACGTACACACATATATGCCAGCAAGCAAGAATTGTGTTGCCCTTGGACAATGCGGTTATAATTTATTTCTAAGTTTTATTTATTCAAACATTAGACTCATCATATTAAGCGGGCGTTTGTATTGGTACTCGTATTAAGAGTTTTCTGAGAGAATGAAATTTTTTTTTATTCAAATAATTTTCGACACATCTGCTCATCTATTCATATTATAGTATTGTAGCTCAATAAATTCAATGAAATTTATCTATTCCATCTCTGTCCCGTAAAAAAAAGCAATGCTCATCTGCCGATTGCTAACACTACGAGAAAAAAGGGAGTTTATCCATCCCGCAGCATCTTTTAACATCACGAGCTCACCAGCTCATGAGAGCGCTGAACGGTTGAAGTCGTTCTTGATTTCTTTCCCAAAGAGTATTTGAAATTGATGCCGGTCGTAATGTAACCCTAACCATTTAGATAAAAGGCATATAGTCAAAACTGCGAACTGGCAAGTAAAACTTCTGATCGCCTTGAATATGTCATCAACATAATCGAAGGGCTTTGCACTCAAGCAAATAGAGCGAAAAGAGGAAAATGATAAAAAAGGAAACAAATTGTCGAACCTACAATCGGATTCGATACTTAATATCATGCGTGGCCAATATCCATCTCAGAAATCTCTCTTCCATCGAAGCAGAGCACTTGTACAAAGAACTTATCTAATGTACTTATTGCATGTTCCATTTATTGGAATTTCTCAGTTTATAGGAGAGAGGTGAGTAAATGCTTCAGTGATAAAGTGCTTACAGTACCATCATCTACCGGTGTTGCCGGGCGGATAAAGCTGAAAAACTATCACTACGAGTAATTAGCACAACAAGACTCACTACCTCCATGTGACGGACACCGATTAAGGATAACTCTGTTGCTTCATTTGTCGGAGTAGTTTTGATACTATACTCCTTTTTATTTTTTTTTGAAACTCTCGGAGCTACTCCTTCGAAAAACTTGAGGCAGGCAACATGACTTCCATCTAAAGTGAGTAACGTGAGGAGTGAACCTCTTAGAAAAAATCCCTAATCCAAGGAGGAACATTATACAGAGAGATATGCATGGCTAAGAGTATGCTTAGTCTCTTAGGTCAGTTAGAATGGCTCTGCAAAGAAAATCTGTTTCCTCTGAGCGGCTCAAGCTCAAACATATTATATGAAGGCACAATAAGCGTGGTTAAAAACTCAGTCGCTGAAAGCAAGTCAAAGCAATCTACAAGAGAATGTACTGTGTCATATCGTCAGAAGGTTCTATCCGCACAATATTGGTTTTTCTAATGAGAAGATTCTCGTTTCATTGAACGCACAAAACCCGAGAAGCAACCCCAAAACTTGGAAAGTGGTGAAAGAGAAAGATCTTCTTCACATGGCCTTTGCTATAAATGAGAGGTCCATGGAGCGGTTACCTTAACACATACACTAGCAAGAATTACTTTTACATAAAAACTTAATAAAGGGCTTTCTATTAGGGACTTGACAACTTTGAATTTAACTTGTGAAGCCGGCCATGGCTAGAAAAAAAATTGGGCTGACCCACTTTGCCTCAGATGAAGCTATGTATTACTGGAGGTATTCGACGACGAAGCATCCTCCCCTTCAACTAGCCACCAAAATTGCTGGTGCTGCTGAGCAACATCCCTCATGTCGCGACTCCCTACCGCCCTACTGAACCGGAGACGCTCCGCACTGCCGTGTACGACGTCTCTGTCGTAGTTGAGTCGCCTGTCCGCAGCTGTTCGAGCGACGTGGAAGATTAGCGGCACCGCCAATCTGTCCAGACCTTTGTTATCTAGATAGAGGAGCGCTTCCGGAGGAATAAAGCCGTCAAAGCGAACTCTCTCGTGATACATATAATTGGGGTAGTAAGCCCCGGAGATCAGGTTGTTCGATGAGTTCATTGCTCTTGTAACGTGCCTTCGAGTCAACTTAATGACGAAATTGTAAACTCTTATTAGTTCCGCCCTATTGTACAAGACCTCATTGGGATAGAATTTTATGTACTGAGACTCTGGTGTTCTGTATAGGCGAAGACAAGTCCTAAGACAAGCCCTCTCAAACACCCGAATCTTTTCTAATAAACTTGCTCTCACGTTGAACCACACGGGACATCCAAATACAAGCATGGGCCTGATAAGGGCCATGTAGCAGATTACCTTCACCCTCGCATCGAGTTGGCTGTTATAAAACAGTCTCTTTGTAAGGGCAAAAGCACCTTTGGCTCTGGCCAGAGCAACATATATATGTTTGTTAAAATACAGAAATTGATCTAGCCAGATCCCAAGGTATCTGACTACATTTCGACAGGCAAGTGGCTGCCCGTGCTGCCCCACGATCGAGAACTTTCGCCAATTCTTTCTGGTATCCCTAGAGGCCCCAGACAAAGGCGTCCTAAACAGAATGGTTTCCGACTTCTGAAAGTTGATTTTCAACTTCCAGTCGTCGCAATATCGCTTAATTTTGTCGAAGTCACTCTGCAAGAGTATATTAATGACCTCAATTTTTGGACCTGATCTGGTCCGATTATGTCGTCTGCGTACGCTATGGCATGGTGAAGTGAACCTATCAGATCACTCGTGTAAATGTTGAGCAGGATCGGCGAATTTACCGCACCTTGTTGCAGACCGTTTTTAATGTTAAATGTTCCAGCAGAAGTCACATCGCCATTCTTCACGATGAACTGTCTACTGGAGAGCATATCATACTAATGCCCAACCTGTCCAGCTTGAAAAAGAGTCCCTGTAACCATACGGTATCGAAGGCCTTCTCCAAGTCAATCAAGCAGGCACCAGTCCACTGGTTTTTGCCTTTGTTCCATTGGATATCAGAAACCAGTTTAGACACAGCATGAATGATATCATGCCCCGCCTTGAAACCCAACTGATTATCCGGAACTATATGTTTGTCCTCAACCCACTTAGTCAGGACTCTATTGATCACCTTCTCGAAAACCTTACTGATGTTTGGAAGAAGACTGATCGAGCGGAGATTCGCCGGATTGGAAGTGTCTTTATCCCTTTTGGGGATGGGATGTACCACCGGAGTTTTCCAATGCGCTGGATAATGTGCATTATTCATTGCATTATTAAACAGGGTGGATAAATGTTCACCGCTTCTAGAGGGAGATGTCGAAGCACAATGTTCGGTATTTCATCGGTTCTAAATTCTAAAATCACGAAGACTGTCTGATTTTATTCTGCATATTTATTAATGCGTTTCCATTAATATGCAAACATACTCGTAGCTCTGTTCATTTTTATGCAGGTTCATGCAGCAAGATGCAAATTCATATGTGGTAGCCCAATTTAATCGCAGGTAGTTATGGTCTCCAAAAATCTAGGATAGGAAAATATGTTGTATAAAAGTTTCAACTAGTCTTGGCTACACTATAAGTAGCCAATTAACCGCGTACAACCATACTCACAAAATATTTGTTTGTATTCACAGATGATTCACTTGATCATCTGTCGCAAGGAAAACTTATGCAGTATGCTACATTCATAGCTTGCATAGATATGACCATATTTCCTAGTACTCTCATAGGTTACTTGGTTGCACTCTGAAAGAGATTTTAGATATAGGGAATTGTAGGGTATATTCCAAAAATTATTTTTCATGTGGTATATCAGAACGTTACACCTTATCCCATGTCGTAATAGATATCTCCATTCCTCTCGTTTATTTTTGTGTTCATGCTAGAATTCGCTCCCTCAACGTGTTGCTTCCAATACTTTGCATTCCAAAAACCTATTTCTCTTCTACTTTACCTCACATTTGATTCCATTTCCTCTCTCTCTCTCCCTTACTACCTTTCATTTTCTTTTTCTTTCCATCTTGATCAATCTTCCACTCTTCTGATCACAACTTTACTTATAACTTATAATTATTTTAAATCTAAGTACCAAAAAGATTAATATTCGTACGCTGATAAGTATTTCCATTTACATATGCATTCATCAACATACTAATTTATGCATACAGAAATAGATACCCAATTGTGTATATGCAATAATATTTAAATTACTTTTTCTTATATTTTTCGCTAGTTGCAAAGTAAAGAACTTCCTTCATACATCGGATACACTACATTAGATGCAATGAAAAATCCTTTGTTTCCACCGGTTTCATCAACGGCTGCTTCACCAATAGAAGAAAGTAATTTTCGTATAGAAGATTCGAAAGCCACAAATAACAAGCGGATGGACACTACGTTATCCATGCACAGTAACATTTGCGGATATGTTACTCATAAACAGCTCTCTGAATTTGGTCAAAGTCAGAGGAAATAAAACTGAAGATCCAGTTTATTTATTTTAACACATCTTTTTGTTATTATAAGACTTATAGTGTTAAGCTAATCCTATATTTCCTTACAATTTTAATATACTTAATTCGTAATATCTTAGTTGTATTAAATTAAAAAAATGCAATTACATGTGTCAAGTTGAAAAAATTTATATTGATAATAATAAAAAACCAATTCTTTTTTCTTTTTTTTCTTACTTCTAAGTGATTCGAAGATCGTTTGGAGCTCTTCCTTCGAAATGAACGGGGGTAGGTCCCCCTCTCTGGCAATGACATTATTGGCCATATTTTCGTCGCTGAACCGGGTTAAACCAAAGCCCTCGGCTCGCCAGTTCCTTATTTCATTTCGAATGCAGAAGCCGTGCACCAAGACGCGATTGTCCAGGTCATAATTAGGGCCAATGATATCAATATCCTTGAATACTTCCTGGAAAGTCGCCCCTGTGGTCTCAACCTTCTCCTGCGGATCCTCGATCACAAAGAAAGCGTCATCATCAGCGGCCTCATTTGGATCAATACCTGCTATTGTCAGTAACCGTTCGTTGTCTGTTGTCCGGGCTATTTTAAGACACTGAAGGTCGTTTTGATTTTTTCTACGAAATAGTTTATTTATTTGCGGGAACATATTCGGGTTTCTGGTGTTTATAGCACGAACCTTATTGTTCCAATATGAACTTACAGAAATTCTGTAATTCTCTTTTATTAACGTTTGCACATTTTTAATCGACAACTTCACTGTCCTAATCTCCGGGTCTTGTCGGTCAGTTAACTGTCTGTACAAGTTGTTGAGTCTTGTCAGAAGTCTACTCTTCTGTCGGTGCAGTGCGTCAATAGTAGGATTGCGGAACAGGTCTTCGTTAGTCATACGTTGATACCGCATTTGACAGATTTCTATAGGACGGTGGGTAGAGCGTGTTCGAGGAGAGCGCTCTTTTCAAGGTTGCGGAGAAGCGTGTCCATCGAGTTTTACTGTAGTCGTAAGAATATCTTTGGACAAACTCCTCCAATTCCGCAATTTCGTTGGGAACTGTAATTTCGGTGCTAAAACTGCAATGGTCACTGTCATACACGAATGTGCGCAGACAGTTTAGAGTTTGTAAATTCGTACCTGTCAGTCGTATGCGTTCGTCGTACAGCAGTGGATCCAAATAAGACCCGCCTCTATTAAACGACGGGTTATAGGTCGCTTTAAGACCGAGTCTGTACATGACATCGTGCTGACCCTACCAATCGAGTAGTAGGTTCCCTCTAATATTTAGCAAATTATTTTCCCAATCTCTGTGTCTAGAGTTGAAATCCCCGCCGATTATAAAATAATTCTCCCCCGATTCCAGCCTCGTCGAAAAAGCGTGTCGAGCTCTGTAATGAATATGGTGAATTGTGAAGCCTCAGGTGCATAAACAGAGGCCAAGTACAGCCGCTTTTCACTGCGGAGCGGGATGTAAATGGCGACTGCCTCCAACACCCGGAACCTACGCAACACGCCCTTGTACACTCTGTGAAATTTTATACCTTCTTTAATGAAGATCGCGACACCGCCTCCACGTTTGGATCTGGGCCGGTTTCTTCTTCTAACAATATAATTATTGAACTCCAGTTTGTGCTTATCGGTTAGCTTGGTTTCGCTAGCGAAAAGCACATCAGGAGTTTGGTCTTGTAGCAATTTAAACATCGCGGCTCTTCGTTCGATCCTAATCAATGAATTAACATTCACCGCAAGGACCTTCAAAGTTTGCTCCACCACGTGCGTACCCATTACGACATGTGTTGCGCTAGTCCCGGCAGCCGCGCGTAGATTTGGTCCACCCGCTTGGCCTGTTCTTGTACCTGCTGTTGCAGCTGAGCCATCTGTCCTTGGATTGCGAGCAAGATGGCAAGCATGTTAGGTGCAGTCTCCGTTGTTCTCAGAATTGTCGCCGGAGAAGCTTGCGTTGCCCCCCTCCCTGACGCCATTTGGGCGTAGGAAATTTGAGACGTGACGGCTGGTGTTTGAAACCTAACAGGTGAACGTTTGACCTCCACCTTCTGCTGCCGAGCCAGTTTTGCTTTTTTAATGTCAGCGAACTTAGGACAACCCCGATAGTTTGCGTTGTGTCCCACGTTCCCACATAATACGCACGAGAGTTGCGCCCTATCGGATGCTCCGTCCCTACCCAGAGCACACTCCTCGGAGCTGTGGTTCTTTGCGCACTTCACGCATCGAGGCTGCATTTGGCAGTTCGACGCGGCGTGCCCGAACCTCTGGCAGCGAACCCATTGTATAACGCCTTCGCTCCTTTTTAATTTTTCCCACTGAACCACCTGGTAGTCTAGGACATTGATACTCCTTAGACTATCCAGACGGCTTTCGGGACTGAGCTGCACCAGGAAGAACGGCAAACTCCGTTTCTCCCGTCTGGCTCTAGCTGTGGTAAAAGGCTTTACCCCCACAAACTTGAGTCCTTCGCACTCCTTCTCGTTGAGCAGAAGACGGTTCCAACCCCTTCAGCAGCATCGATTGCCGCTTTTCACACTTCGGTGTGAATGTGTAATGCTCCGTCGTCGTTTCCTTTAGACGCTCTTTCACTTTCGCGTAGCCCTCCACTGTATTACAGTGGATGGCATGGCGATCGTTCCCCAATCTCTTTATGTTAAAATTATTACCAATGACCAACTTACACAGGTCTTTGGTTGCATTTACCTCTAGTTTATAGGTGTTGATCGGTGGCACCTTCTCCTTCTTCTTCTGCTGCTGTTGTTGCTGTTGCTGCTGCTGTTGTTTTTGTTGTTGTTGTTGTTGTTGGTGTTGTTGCTGCTGCAGCTGCGGTTTATGCTGTTGCCGTTTTTGTGCCTGCTATTGTTTTTGCTGATGCCGTTGTTGTGGCTGCTCTTGTTGTTGTTATTGGTGCTTTTTAAGCTTTTGTTGGTGTTGTTGCTGGGTCTGCTTTTGAGCAAGCAGCGTCTGCTGTTGTTGCTGGGATTTCTCTTCTTCCTCCCTTTTCCTTCTTATCATTTGCCTTCCTTTGATGGCAAGTACCCTTTCTTGTAGCATTTTTATGCTGCTACTTATGGCCTTCATCTCATCCTCTTCATCTTCAGATTCGCTCTGTGCCAATGAAGCGAAGCTGTTCCCTTCCCTCACTCCACCAAGCAGTTTTACCGTGGAAGTTGGTAGGGTGGGACGTTGAGCTATGTTGGAAGTTGGCCTAAGCTTCCTCCTTCTCTTAGCCGTTGGTGTTTAGCTTGAACTGCTTGAAGCCTCACCTGATAACAATTCAGCAGGTCCCGCTATTGGCATAGCGGACCGCTCTGCGCAATCCATCGCGTGATTTTTTTTTTTTTTTTTTCTATATTTATTTTTTTTTACACTTCAATAAAAATTGGAAATGAAAACAGTTTGTCTGCCGATGGGAATCGAACCGTATGATATCGTCTTTACCACCTCGGCTACCGAACACTTCAAAATTCACTGGCTAAAATTATACTTATTAGTTTACTGCACTACTTAAGCTGAACACGATAATACGATAATACGTCTGCTCACCACTGAGGTCTATGAACGACTGAGGATTCAATTGATTGTGATGGGTGAATGTAACGAAAAAGTACGTAAAGACAGAGTTTGGGGAGCGTAATGTTGACACATACTAAATCAAAGTTGTCAGTGTAGGGAATATCGACAGGAGTTGCGTGAAAGCAGTTCCGGATTGCTAATAAAACACCTAGGCCATAAGGATTATCAGCTCTTTCAAATCCATCTTTTCGAAAAACGTTGAAATTTGGAGGAAACAGCTCATGGTTTTTAATGTCTGGAATTAGATTTGTTTCAGTAAGAGCAGTTATGTCATAGCGAAACTTTTGAGAATTGAGATATACCGAGGAGATTTTAGAGTGCAAACATCTTACATTTTGGTAGTAAATGGACAGGCATTGTGGACTGGAGGATACAGAATTCAGTTTATTTGGAACTGTTATAGTTTTTAAAATTTGAACGAGTTCTTTGCAAATGGGAAAGACGTTTGGAGCTGACATGCGAAGACAACGTAGAAAGATCATTATAAACTTCGTCGGAAGAGATGTCGAAACTCTCATGGTAGCGAACGTAAATTTGCATTAATTCCGCTGGCTTAATAGGAAGACCTTCTCGTTGAATCGAAACCATAATGTTAGTTTTGGTTATGCCATCAATGCAAACGGAGTTGGGTTTGTCGTGCAAGTAGGCAAGGTAGAGCCGAACATTTTCATAAATGCGGCGGTCTCTTAAACGAGATACTACATAACGATTGTCATTCATACCAGAAAATTTTTTAGTGAGTTTGACAATTGGTAGAAGGAGTGGGTCAAGGTATTTTTAGTGAGAATCGGGGGCACGAGCGGATGATGAAGGGACAGGTTGGTCAAGCACCCCGGAACTAGAATCTTGACTAGTTAGGGTGGTTGGATCAGGTGGATTGATAGATGAAGATGAGGAATGGGTGGTTGGGTTTAATATATGGGAGCTAATAAGATTAGGATATTTGTCGAATTGGGCAATGTTAGTTGGAACTTGGGTAGAAGGCGCAGGAGCAAGGTTAAATGAAACTCTGTTTTGAAGCGGCTTTAAAGATTTGGTGAGGGGAGGAAGAGGATTTGGTGTCACGACTCTGGTGTTCTTTTTAGATGGTGCAAAGGGAGGAAGGAGTGAGGAGAATCTTGGAAAGATATTGTTCTTAAATGACCAGTTTGAGTCGGGATGTTGATGGGATAGGACAGAATTGTTCGGGTTATCTTTTCTTTTAATAGTAAACTTATTATCTACCATATCCTTCCGTTGGGTGATGACCATCTTTTCCGTTATTGGTATGCCGTCCGATGATTTGAACATCCAATCGTATTTAGTGGGTATACGTATTTCAAAAGACTGGCCGTTTTTGCTCTTGACTTTGCCGACTTGTTTACATTTGACGTCTTGTATACCGAATTTCCTCCTAAAAAGGGCTTTGATCCAGGACGGGCTTGCGTGACGTGGGGCAGCTTGGTGGAAGGAAGTAGATAGTTCCGGTTTTTTGATGGCTTCAAAATTCATTTTACTTAATTTTTGAATTCTGTTGGTCCATTCAGGGAGAGTCCAGGATGTCCCAAAAGCCCTAATTATTGGCAATGGTCTTGGGTCGGGATTGGTGATCGAAGTTGCATTTATCGTAGAGGGTTGAACGGGGACTTCGGTGGAGCGTCTATTGAATGAGTTGGGGTTGCAGTAGTTTAGGGTGATGTATATAGCTCGTCGTGTAAGGATTTGTTACTCGGGTTTACTGCAGATGGAGGTGCATCCGGCTTACAAGAGATGTGCTTTAATTCCTCCAATATCTCCATCTGGTGGATCTGGTGGATGCAGCTTCCTCACTAAGAAAATTGAGGTCATGTTGGATGGATCCGATGTTTTCATTATGTTTAGCATGCTTGAGATGTAGAAGAGTTGATTGGTCAGCTAATGTTGACATAATTTTTCCCAACTGAATTTAAGTTGACTGAATCGCTGGTAATGTGTTTGAGTAGTGAGACTTATCAGAATCTGCTAATTTAATGATTTTGAAGTGCAGGGATTGAACAGCTGATTTTATGGTGGCTATACTGTTATCGATCGAACAGTTTAGATTGTCATGGCTCTCTGAAATGAGTTTGGTTATATTTTTACTGCTGAATTGAACTTCGCATTTCAGCTCTGCAATCGAGTCTGCAAGCCCAATTAGTTGCTGGTTATTACATTTTATAGCCAGCATTATATATGCCAGGGAGATGATCCGGCACTCTACGTAGAAAAAGCTGAATATGCGCTTATACTCTTCTTATACTCCCAATGCATATGGGATGGAATTTCTTTTCACATATCCCATTGCATGTAACCATTTCCACTGTGTTAGTAGGTACAGCGTAGTCAGCAAATCCACAGGAAGACATGGTTAAATTAGATCAGAGTATTAACAAGTAGGTTATTAATTATTATTATTATTATTTTTTTTTTTTGAAGACACAGTGTTTTGATGTCACTGAGAAAATACAAAGCCACTGTGTTTTGATGATACTGAGAAGTTATGGTGTAAGTGATTGGGAACAATTAATATGGTTCGAATGGGGTCAAACACGAAACTAAAAAGGAAAAAGTCAAACAGAAAAACAATTATTTACAAATTATCGCGGAGCGAAATTGAAAACACCTTTGAACTTGACGGTGATAGAGTTAATAGATGAAGTCTTTTTACGCTATGGTATGTCCAGTTCATCTCAGCCATTATGCAGAAAGTTGCTTACTGTCTCGGAATACAGCAAACTTTCACAGCACTGTACCACCCGGAATCAAATCCTGTGGAACTTAAAAATAGAGACCTTAAGGCACAGCTCGCTATCTTAATTAAAAACAAGCATAACGCCTGGTCTCAAAAATTGTCAGTAATCCGATTTTCTATGAATACATCAAAATGCCAAAGCACCGGTTACACAGCAGCGTATTTAACTTGTGGGAGAGAACTCCGAACAGCAGACGACGTCGAACATGATTTGAGGACAATTGTCAAGTCCGAAAATTTCTTACCTCAAATAATACCGTATTTACGTTCTTTGGCTAACATTTTCAAATTAGCCAGGGAAACCGAACAGCACATGCAATGCAGAAATAAAAAAAATATTGTGACCAGCGAAGGAGAACTCAACTGGATCTAAACGTTGGTAGCAAAGTTCTAGTTACTACTCATGTACTCAGTAATGCCATGAAGGGTATTGCTTCAAAATGTATACCTAAACGAGATGGCCCTTATATAATAATCAAAAAAAAAGGGTTCATCTAGTTTTGAAATTGCAAAAGTTAATGAATCAAATGTGTCTGCTTTGACACCATATCGAGGGTTGCAACATGACGACCCTCCAATTCCAGTAAATACTTTGAGAAGACGAGGTCGACCAAATATGACAACAGCATCACAAACCAATGCAGGCCTAGATGACAACATAAGCGCTACTCCTAACGTGCCATCGAGACGATTGTTGCGTAAGAGGGGAGACTGTAGCGTCCTGCTTATCATATACATAATCTTATTCTTATTCTTAGAACTTGTAAACGCACACTGTAATTTAAAATATGTAAACATATAGTGTAAATCTTTTTTTGTAATAAACACACCCATATAGCAAAGCAAACACTTAGTATGCTTTTGCATTGTATACGTTTATGTGCAATGGTATTGTATTTATGTTAACTTTGCGCCTAAAAATTTGTATAAAAGGATGAAATTCATCGGAGCAAAGTCACTTTGTTTTGGCAAGCGAAAGTGTCTCTGCCAGCCAAGTATATACAAACCTGGACCTAAGTGTTCATTCATTTGTTCCTTGGACCGATTAGTGCTTGACTGGAGAGAACTTTCTTCTGGTGGCAACAGAAAAATTTGAGACTGTAGCGCATGCCTGGTCAATCCGGATTTTCTGTCGCTAACAAGCAAACGCCAATATTGTTTTTTTGTTTGTTATATAATAATTTATTTTGTAAAGCTACACATTGTTTTTTTTTATAAAGAAAAAAGACTCTGTTCAATGTTTAGCGAAAAATAAACAAGAAAAAAAGAACTATGAACATAAGGCGATTAACGAATTTTATTGATTTAAGAAGACACCGAATGTGTCTTCACTCGATAAAAGCAAACGATAGATTAAGCGTTTAATTAAAACGCTTTGCTAAGGAAAACTATTAACGTGTATATGATCCGATGTGGTATGATAAGATTCTGTACATTGTGCTGTTATGTTAATGTATATAATATGAATACAGTGAGTCAAGACTAATGAATTAACGAATGAATGAGTTAAAAACAAATGCAAATTACAATTTAAACTAAGTTATAAAATTGGCAAATTATGTTTGCTTTATAAATGATTGTTTCGATACAGACTCAAAAAAAACAACAATTTATGTTTTGTCTTTGAGCATAAAAAGGCCATAGTGAGCAAAAGCCGTATTTTTGCACATCTGCAACACATCGAAAAAGTGTTCTAAGTGACCAACAGCTTCAGGAAATAATCAGTTCATGCGAAAGTGAAGACGAACTTGATTTTTCGTTCGATGAATCTGATGAGGATCCTACATTTGTCCCCAAGGAAAAAATTTCATCAGGGAAGGAATCGTACAATTCACCACCACCTGAAACGTTGCCTCAGCCTACTGTCCCATATTCTCCACCTCAGCCGTCTAATCGAATCGGACAATTCACCACCACCTGAAACTTTGCCTCAGCCTACTGTCCCATATTCTCCACCTCAGCCGTCTAATTCTCGAGGAATTTCAAGAGCTGCAGAGACGAAACCAGCAAAAGCTAACGTTATATGGAGCTCATGAGTTCAATCCAGATCAGCTTAATTTTTTAGGCAACTAGGATCTTCCAAATGAATACCTGGAATTGGAAACGCCATACCAGTTTTTTTTTTCTTATTTTTTCACTGAAGAAATTGTTGATCTCTTACGCGATCAAACCAGCGTACACAAAACCCAAGCAAACCGATAAATGCTCAAAGTATTGATATTCGTAAATTTTTTTGAGTAGTTTTATACACATATATTATACGGATTTTGAATGTTAGAAGTTACTAGCCCGATAAAATGGGAATATCGATAATTAAAGACACTACGCCACTAAAAAAATTTGAGGGTTTGCGACAAAATTTTCGTTTCAATGACAATTCCAAAATGTTGTCTTACACCCAACCCGGGAGACCACTAATTGAAAGGCTCAATGAACGCTTTTCAAAAGTGGCCCTGGAAAAGTACTGTACTTGGCTGTAGATGAGCAGATCTGCTCAACCAAGGCTCGATGTATTCTAAAACAATATATGCCGGCTAAACCTCACAAATGGGGCTTCCAACTATTTATTTTGTGCGGGGTTAGAGATTTTGCCTACAAACAATTGCAACTAAAGGTTTTACTTCGACAACTATTAAACCTCCTTGCCGCTTAACGAATTGTTGACTAGGAGAAGTATTCATAGTCTTAGAACGGTGAGAACAAATAGAGTTCCGAATTGTAAGCTTCCTGACGAATCCTTTTTCAAAAAGCAGCCAAGGGTTACTTCAGTTGAGTTTGTTGGCGATCACAATGGGATTCCGATTTCAACAACTGCTTCAAATTTTGCAGATAAGAACCCTACATCCGATGTTCAACGATATAATAAAATAAACAAAAACAAAAACGACCATTTGTGGTAGCCGAATACAACCGTCACATGGGACGCGTGGACTTGATGGATAGCATTATTGGTAGAAACAAAATTTTACTAAGAAGTAAACTTTGGTATATGAATTTGTTTTACCATCTTCTTGACTGGATACTCTATCGCCGTGTCTACAAACAAACTGGGAGATCTGGCAATTTAAGCGCATCAGATTCTCGAGCGGAAGTAGCTGAAGCACTTTGTAAGATGGGCATCAAACAAAGGTCAACTAAAAGAATCAGATGTTGAGCAAGGTCTTCAGGCAAAAAAAAAAACAAAGGTCCTGCTCAACACGCACCGCCTAAGGAAGTTCGACACGATCAAACCAGCCATTGGCTGGAGAAGATAATTCATTTTAACATAAAATGCCCAATTGTACTGGTTTCACACAGACGTTATGTGAAAATAGGCTTATATTACAACAAAACAAACAATTGTTTCAAAGACTCTCATTGTAAATACTCGTAGTCATCTACAAAATTAGAAGATAAGGCGCAATGTTGCATATCTGCAACATATGGTTTTTGTTAATAAATAAATAAAAAAAATCAATTATTATTATTTTTATAATCTTTTTCTTAGCTGCGTTTATATTTTACGTCTATTTTCAAAATTTTAGCGAAAAATGAGTCTTTGCGCTACGAAGATTTAATATTCTAATGGTCAAGTTAAGTCGTCGTAAACTCACCTATTTTGGGAAGAGTAGTCATTTTACAATGTTTCTTTTATCAGCTTTCTATAGGTCATTTTAGAATGTGTACCTGAAAGATAGATACGAGTAGATAGGGGCGTAAAAGGATCCTGCTGATAGCGAAAAATTATGTAATTCTACAATATATTTATAACGCAACCGTAGGCATGTTTTTAATAGTGTTCCCACACTTGTTAATGAGTGCGCTCTCGCATTTCATATTTTTTCACGCCTACGCATAACACATTTCTCACTATATTTGCTGAGTATGCTTCTCGCTCCTGATTTTTTATATTCGTTTGTAACACACTTAAAAGTTAGTATCTAAGAAATAAAATACTTTTTATTCAAGCACGGAGCTAATCGGACGCGTTACATTTATTTCCCAAATCCGTTCGCATTCAGATAGCCACAGATCCTCACAGAGTGTTCTAGTGATTCAATGGTGGACACAAAGGGAAGGGTAAGCTCCGTAAGAGAGCACAACACTTAGATTTTTTCACTCGTTTTGTTTTGATGGAATTCGGAATGTCAATTAAGGTTTTTTTGCAGGTTCGTATCAACTGGAAACTGACCAAAGATGGTCGGAAATTAACTCTGGTCCCTTATTTAAAATTACAGCTCAACTACCATCTGGAGTAAGGAATGTAAAAATTGTAACTGCGGTTGGCAAAATTTAGCAGTAAGATGCCCCCCAGCTTTTGAATGGATGAAACCGCTACTATTACTACTACTCGTTGCCCGGACTGCCCTTTAGAGTTGCCCCATGTCAGGAAGTCATAAGGGTGAAGAAAAGATAGTAGGAATGGTACATTTTGGCTTTTTTAATGATTTGTTTCATTAACATTGAGGATTGGGTTAAGAGTAGAACAACTGACCACTACCCTCATTTAGTTATTGCCCGAATCTGATGTCGGGGTAGTAATTAAACTTAATTAAATTAAATATCGTGACAAACCTTGGAGAAGCCTGGTTAAAAAACCCTCATCAGGAAAAATTGAGAGCCAATAAGATTCTAGGGTGCAGGTCCTCTTAGCTGAGAAGGTTACTAATAAAATCGTTCAAAAATGACTGCTGATTCAATTGCAGATATACCTAAAAGCAATTATCATGAGTATCCGCATCTGACTTACTTTAAATGTAGAGTCCTTGATTTGTTATCAAAATTTTATTTCCTAACCATTTTCTTCCATGAGCAGCACACATATGTTACATATGTGCACATACTCGTAAATTCTACTGTAGTATTCATAGCTCAAAAACCAACAAGGGGGTTTCAACCCCTAATTACTCAGGCAACATCCTTAAAGAATCTTCATTTGAAAAGATTTCATAGGTACAAGTACCCTTCTTTGAATTTACAAGTAGTAGCTCTTACAGTTCCTGCTGCTGCAGACAGAATGGGCGTTAAAAAAAAAACATCTTCATTTCATGATGTGCTCGTTGTCAAGACTACAAGCGATGGATTTACGTCTCGCTGTGTTACGCAATTGTTTGCACCTGAAAATTGAAGACTTTTACAAAAACCTTTCTCAGAAAGTTAAAGGCTGCTATATAGCCGCAGCCCGCTGTTGTCGCTTCTGACGACCCCTAAAAATCTAACAAAGTGTTATGTGTATTTTACTTGCAATTAGTATGGTGATTAACTAATTGCCTCTTAGTGTGTGTTTGTGAGCTTAAGGGGTTGATTCGAATGAGTTGTGAACAGGGGAAGTTGGATGTTGGGAGGTGAGCATCATGTAAGCCGAGTCATTAGAGGTTATTTGCAGTTAATTTGGCAGACAATTAAAGGAGCGCTTTTTCGTTTCCCCATTAAATATGAAAAGAAATCTCATGAGGTTGACTACCCAATTACCGTTGGAGGGTTTCAACGAAATGATTGAAGGGCATTTTATTAATTCAATACGACATCTGTAGCGTCAGCCTTTTAACCAAAGAAATAAATATGTTTAATTGTGGTGTTCTATTTGTGCTCTCTCACTGTACAAAATCAAGTAAATTTACCCTTTTTTAGAAACAGACCTTTATGTTAATTTGACCCACTAATTTCTCTTTCCCAACTCACGATAAAACCTGACTCTATCGATCCCTCTATTTTCGAATTCCCTCATTCCACTTTCTTCGTAGGCTCCCTCTCTTCCTGTGCTCTTGTCCGTATGGTAAATTTGTCTCTGTTGTCCTAGAGAGTATTGAATATTTCGAATTCTGGTGGAGGAGGTGGAAAGCCTAGCTAAGGAGGTAGATCGTGTGGGAGTTAATTTAAGTATAAGTTTAGACAGGAACCCACAGTTGAGTGGTAGGAATTAGAGTGGGGAATAAAAATAGGCAAACAAAAAGAAAAGAAATGGGAGCTTAAGAATGAAGTCAAAGAAAAGAGCAAGAAAGGAGGTCAATGACATTTAGCGGAAAGTCAGCTGACCATCGTTCGATGCGGATCAGCTGTTGAGTGGTTGGTGTCAGACGATTTCGACGGCAAGGTCGTGGCATATTTTTCTGTTTTTGGTTCGAGACTTCCGATCGAGATTGTCATCATTGTCGGTCGTGGCATTTTTTTTCGTTAGAGTTTTGTTTTGCGAGACGTGTGCGACAAAGTCCCTCCCACAAAAAAAAAGAAGTAACTTTGTTCGCGACAGTTTTCGCACGTTAAACATACGCGGACGTATTATGTGCCGCCGAATTTAAAAGTAAAAAAATAAAAAAATCCAGAAAGTTCAGGCAATACATCGCACAAAAAAAAACTTTGCTGGGCATTAGACGTTAAGAACCACCCCATCTCCCATTTAATTCCCCAGTATGTACTAAGCACACAGGAGGCTTCAAAATCCTGGTTAATGAGAAGTGCTGTGTTTTTTTTTTGTTGTCTACGGTGTAGTTTAGAAACATATGTAGCTACAACGTTGAAATCTGGCGATCCATCCAAACTACATCGCCTGCAAGAGGTGCTCCGCGGGACCACAACCCCAACAAAAACAACAGAAAGAGGAAAAAAAAAGAAGAAAATAAATAGTGAATAGAACAAAAAAAAAAGAAAAATAAAATACACAAAATACAGACAGCCAAGTAAACAAAAAAAAAACAAAGGTCTGTGAATTAGAATAGTAGATACACACATACATACATATATGGACGTCCAATAAACAATTTAGATTAACTTGTAAATTTTTTGTTTTTTTTAATTAAATTGTTTGGAGTAAGGAAAGGCTGTAAGTTTATGTTTCTTTTGAATTTTATTTTTTTCATTTTTGTGTGCGCGGAAAAAAAAAATATACGTATATATATTTTCTTAATAAATTTAATCCAGCGGTTCTTCAAGTGCTGTCGCCAGAAGTACGATTGAGCTGAAATCCGGTAAGTCCACTATACATAAGTTTAGTGGCTAGAATAAGAGTAGCCTTATAGTAGTTTAAAAAAAATAGAATTCAAAAAGGCTCGTAATATTTACAAAGTTTTTTCTTTCGTGAATTTATTTATTTTTAATAAATATTGTTACGTCATGAGTTGAATTAAGTTTTTTATTAAAATGATGGCTTAAAAGATTAACTCAAGTGATGTGTGGATGGGCGGAAGGACGGACGGACGGACGGACTGGATGGCCGATCTGTCATGCTGTGTGTAGGATACATAGGGTAAAGCCTGCTTTAGGTTAGTTATAAGTTGTTATTTAAGTTCAGTATTTAGGGTGTAGGTTAATGTGGGATTAGTTAGTTTTAAACGCGAAAGTCCCGGTCTTACACAGTGGTGATGGGACACAGGAGTGATCTACCTGTTTCATTTCCTCTTTCTTCTATCGTCTTTTTGTCCTCCTCTCTTTTAAGTCCGTCCGTGAAGTAACGTAGCATTCTTCAGGCTATCCTTGTTTCCCTTTTTTTTATAATTCGGCACGAAACCAAAAGTAAGTTGAGTTGAGATGCACGGGTAGTGGCAAGAACCAACCCAATTCGACGAGATAGAACCGAGCAACCGCGACCGTGCCACTGCCAACTACTCCGGCATCATGGATGCCTCCGTGGCCAACTGACACCTCCTTACACATCTTGTTCGGGTAGGACCAGTATGAAAGGGCCTTCTGAGATCCGAGGAAATTCTGGAAATTATGACGTTGCGCTGGAAGAAAAGTAGTATTAAGTCATCGTCTAATTGGCCACTGGAATCTACATAGGATAAAATGGCCATTAAATCCTAACAACAAAACTTGACCCTCTTATAAGCGCTAGCATAAATAAAATATCAGAACTATTATGCCTATGCCCCGCGCAATAGAAGGGGTCTGGGACTTAATGCTTTATTGAGAGCTATAACATCATTCATTGATCTTTAGAGCGGTGTCGAGTAACTGCTGAGTTAGAAAAAGTATTTATAGACAAGAAAAGTATATATAGATCTATATAAACTCCCACGGAACAGCGAGGGTTTTCCATTGCCATCCTATAGATCTGCACAGCCGGACAAATTTAGCAGGGATGCCAAAATCGGTCGTATACAGCTTTGCATAATTCTACTATGCTGCCGAAGGCGGCGCAAACATCAACAAAATTTGTGGACGAATGTCGATTTTGAATTCAATGGTCTCTTTCAAGAACTGTCGTAATTTAAAAATCTAGTCCATGATGAGATTTTTGTGCAGAGCACATCAGTCGTTCATAGACTTCAGTAGAGTATAGACGTATTTTGGCTTGGAAGTGACTGATAAAACGAATAAGTAAGACATTTGAGGAGTTTTATTAGGCTCCAATTGGCGCAGTGGCAGTGTGTTCGGTAGACAAAACACAGCTCGTGAGTTCGAGTCCACTCCAAGTGCAACGAAAAGTTTTTCTATTGTTTTCTTTTCTTTTAATTTAAAAATAAATAAAAAAAAAGGGAGCAAACAACATCACGCGATGTATTCTGGTGAGCGGTCCGCTAAGCCAATAACGGGACGAGCGGAAAAGTCAGGCGATGCTTCAAGCTCCTCCAGCCAACCAGAGCCAAAGATGACGAGAAGGAGAAAGCTGAAGCCAACTCCGGACCTAATGAAGCGCCCTTCCCTGTCAGCATCAACAGAAAAGCCGCCTGGTGGGCGCCACCAGTATTAACAAGGGCAGTAGCACAGAAGCAAACTAGACAAAATCATTTCCCATATGTGTCCGATTTAGAGAAGGCTAATGTATGGAAGATGGCAATATGTTTGCATCTCTGGCCGCTTCTGAGTCAGAAGACGAAGAGGAGGAGGTAGAGGAAATACAAAATAACATAAAGCTTCTCCACCAAAGAGTGCTAACAATTAAAGCTAAATATAAATATAAAAGCAAGGAGGGCGAAGGAGCAGCTAGGAGAACTTCTCGATTCTCAACTGCCACAACAACAGCAACAACTAGCAGCAAAAAAAAACCCATACTAATATCCAGGGGCAGATGGCTTAGCTACAACGTCATTTAACTGAATAGACCGCTCGTGTGGATCAAGTATACGCGCTCCTACCTGGCCTAACGCACCTTTTGCCGTAATGGGTACGTACATAGAGGATCAAACTCTGAAGGTCCTTGCAGTGAATGTGAATTCACTGATAAGGTTTGAACGACGAGCCGCACTATTTAAGTTGCTTAAAGACCAAGCCCCTGATGTGCTTTTGGTTAGCGAAACTAAGCTTACCAAGAGACACAAAACGAGGCACAGAAGATACAAAATAGTACGGAGAAACCGATCCAACTCCATTCAGGGAGGTGGTGTTGCGATTTTCGTAAGAAAAGGTATACGTTTTAAAAGAGCACGTAGGTTCCAGATGCTGGAAGCATGCATCGTGTATATCCCCTCGGTAGTGGAAAGCGGTTGCACATGGTGTCTGTCTATACACCTAAGGCTACTCACTCCACTTTATTCATCTCAGAGCTCGAGGCGCTTTTTCGATTCCTGAGGCTGGAATTGGAAGACAATTATTTTATTATCGGCAGAGGTTTCAACGCCAAACATAGTAATTGGGGAAATAATACACCAAATACTAGAGGGAACTTGCTATTCTATTGGTGGGGTCAGCACAGTATAATGCATCGACTCGGGCTTCAGGCGACGGATAGTCCCTCGTTTCCCAGACACGGGTCCCATTCGGATCTTCTGCTGTTCGATTCACGAATGCAACTGACATACACTAACCTACAAAGTACAAACTGTCTACGCACTTTCGTGTATGAGAGTGACCATTCCGGTCTCAGCACCGAACTAACTGTTCCCAACGAAATGTCAAATGCGGAATTGGATGAGTTTGTTCAAAGACATTCCTACAATTATAGTAGGGTGCGTTGGACACACTTCAACAGAACACTGACGCTTTACCCACCGTCGAACAGAAATCTGTCAAACGAGGAGATTGACAGGTATATAAGACTAATGGCCGAGAAAATCAAACGAACAATGGACAAAACGATACCTCGGTACCAACACACTGACGAAGAAGACATATTCCGCAACGCAACAATTGACATAAAAGTAGACTGCTGTCAAGACTAAAAACCCTGTACAGACAGTTTACGGACAGACATAACCCGGAGATCATGACACTGAAGTCGTCGATTAAAAACCTCCAAACATTAATAAAGGAAAATTACAGAAATTCTGTAAGTTTGTATTCGAACAATAAAATTCGGGCTGTAAACCAGCAACCCGAATATGTTCCCGCAAATAAATAAAAGATTTCGGAGGAAAAATCAGAACGACCTTCCATGTCTTAAAATCGCCCGAACGACGAACAACGAACAAATACTGGTAGCAGCGGGCATAGATCCAAATGAGGCTGTTGAAGATGACAACTTCTTTGTGATCTAGGATCCGCAGGAGCAGGTAGAGGCTATAGGAGCGACTTTCCAGGAAGTGTACAAGGCGAATGTTATCATTGGCCCGAACCACGATCTGGAGAATCGAGTCCTTGTGCACAATTTCTGCCTTCGAAATTAAATTGTGAATTGGCGATTCGAGAGCTCGGGTTTCACCCAGTTCAGTGACGAGAATATGGCAAATAATGTCATCACCAACGATAGGGTACTACCCCCGTTTATTTCGAAGGAAGAGCTCCAAACGATCTTCGAATCACTTAGAAGTAAGAAATCGACATCTCCCTCTAGAAGCGGTGAACATTGATACCACCCTGTTTAATAATGCAATGAATAATGCACATTGTCCAGCGCGTTGGAAAACTGCGGTGGTACATCCCATCCCCAAAAGGGATAAAGACACTCAGTAAGGTTTTCGAGAAGGTGATCAATAGAGTCTTGACTGAGTGGGTTGAGGACAAAAATATAGTTCCGGATAATCAATTCGATTTCAAGGCGGGGCATGATTTCTGATATGCAATGGAACAAAGGTAAGAACCAGTGCACTGGTGCCTGGCTGATTGACTTGGAGAGACCTTCGATACCGTATGATTAGAAGGACTCTTTTTCAGGCTGGACAGGTTGGGCATTAGTAAACCACTGCTGTATATTCTTTTTGATATGCTCTCCAGTAGACAGTTCGTCGTGAAGAATGGCGATGTGACTTCTGCTGGAACATTTATCATCAAAAACGGTCTACAACAAGGTGCGGTGAATTCGTCGATCCTATTCAACATTTACACTAGTGATCTGATAGGTTCACTTCACCGTGCCATAGCATACGCAGACGACATTATCGCGTACAGATCAAGTCCGAAGATTGAGGTCATTAATATACTTTTGCAGCGTGACTTCGACAAAGTTAAGCGATATTGCGATGACTGGAAGTTGAAAATCAACTTTCAGAAGTCGGAAACCATTCTGTTCAGGACGCCTTTGTCTGGGGCCTCTAGGGATACCAGAAAGAATTGGCGAAAGTTTTCGATCGTGGGGCAGCACGGGCAGCCACTTGCTTGTCGAAATGTAGTCAGATACCTTAAGATCTGGCTAGATCAATTTCTGTATTTTAAAAAACATATAGATGTTGTTCTGGCCAGAGCCAAAGGTGCTTTTGCCCTTACAAAGAGACTGTTCTATAACAGCCAACTCGATGCAAGGGTGATAGTAATCTGCTACATGGCCCTTATCAGGCCCATGCTTGTATTTCGATGTCCAGTGTGGTTCAACGTAAGAGCAAGTTTATTGGAAAAGATTCGGGTGTTTGAGAGGGCTTGTCTTAGGACTTGTCTTCGCTTATACAGAACACCAGATTCTGAGTAAATAAAATTCTATCCTAATGAGGTCTTATATAATAGGGCGAACCTAATAAGAGTGGACAATTTCGTTATTAAGTTGACTCGAAGACACGTTGCAAGAGCAATGAACTCATCGAACAACCTGATCTCCTGGGCTTACTATCCCAATTATATGTATCACGAGAGAGTACGCTTTAACGGCTTTATTCCTCCAGAAGCGTTCCTCTATCTAGACAGCAAAGGTCTGATCCAGAACAGATTGGCGGTGTCGCTAATCTTCCACGTCGCTCGAACAGCTGCGGACAGGCGACTCAACTACGACAGAGACGTCGCACATGGCAGTGCGGAGCGTCTCCGGTACAGTAGGTCGGTAGGGAGTCGCGACATGAGGGGTATTGCTCAGCAGCACCAGAAATTTTGGTGGCTAGTTGAAAAGGAGGATGCTTCGTAGTCGAATGCCTCCAGTAATAGACAGCTTCATCTGAAACAAAGTGGGTCAGCCTAATTTTTTGTTTAGCCATGGCCGGCTTACATAGTTTTAGGTAGGATGAAGTTAGTTATAAGAAAAAGATATATAAAAACCAAAAATAAAAAATAAAAAAAAATGAAAAAAAATAAATATATACATACTCGTACATATGGCCTGACAGAATAATCGTCATCGCCGTTTAAGAGTCAGCACTGACTGTGAAAATCTATAACACTTTTAGATTTTATAACTGTCGCCTAATGCAAAATCATATTAGTTAAATCAAAGGCTCAATTCGATTGATCACACTCAAGTTCAAGTTATTTTATAAATAAATTGTACATGAATTTATACATAATCTTAAAACGGTGATCCGGTATGCTAATGATCTCTAAATTCAATATTACCAGAGTGGTCAATCTTAGCTCGATGATTGCCGTATTTAAGTATAACAGTACATTCACAAATAATGATCACAACGACTGCAAACAGTGAACAAAATCCTATTGTCCAATACTGATGTTGTTTGATTGTCTTCCAGTTGTGTCCATGTATCCGATTGAACACCTCGGATGCCTCTCGATAGTTAGATTTTGAGATCTCTATTATTGTAGATCCTTATTCAGAAGAATGACGGTTCTGGTTGCACATCGCTTGAAATACAATTTTTTTGTACAGCAGCTGGACAATGCAAGACTCACCATGCTCTACATATACTGTGAAATATTGATGGCTGGAAAATGAATGCCTTTTAATTAAGTGTTGGTGTCTTGTCTGTATCTTCTAGTGATATTTCAAAATATCTCTGTAGATTATAGTTGAAACCCAGTACTTCTCGCAATGTCTGTTCGTGGCGATACAATAATGAAGTGACCTGGAGTTAGTGGGTCAATATCATCAATGTTGTCTGTTAATGGGCAGAGTGGTCTCAAATTCAAACCTCCTTCTTCCATTTATTGTAACCATCGTGGAATTCTTACTTGTTCAAGCGTCGATAATCTTATTTTGAATTCGTCTCATTCATTTTTCACTAGTACATTTTCATCCATTCGATACCCAAGAGCCAACGATTTTGAATGAGAATCCTTGCTGTGATTGTTATTGGACACTACCAGCCGAAGGGGCCGAAGATTTTGCAGTGTCACTCAATACTTCTCGTTTGGTATCTTTTGTGCTGAATGATGAATAATTGACTTTAAAACTGAATGTCATCCGTCCTCGGGCACCATTTTATTAACAAGATTTTAAATGAGTGTCATTATCGAGAAAGTCATGTTCTAATTCCATTTCAGTGACTTCTCTCAGCAACGCTTTAATAAATTCGGAACTAAATCCAACCATTGATTCTCGTTGAAGGTGTCTTGACACTTCTTTAGTGAACTCGCACCTCCAAGACAGTGGTTGACATAGAATTTTTCAAACACTGTTTTACTTGCCAGTGGATACCTCTGTCTTTCCTCTACAGCTAACCAGCATAGGTTATTAATTTCCAAATACAGTGCGAATGCTGTGGCGGTTGTGACTGTTTTAAGACTATATTACTTGATTGTGCCACTAGAGTTTGCTATCCACACGATACGCTGTTCATTTTCTGCGGACTCGACCTTTGCAGTTGATAGTTCTTCTAACTCCCCAAATTTTTTCCACCCTTCGTCTTCTCTGCACACTCTGATATACCATATGTCGTGAGTATATTAAGTTATACATGCGTCACTGAAGTTGGAGTGGTGATGACTGGTCCCGTAGTATCCGGCCAAAACTCGTACTTTGTGCCATTGGTGTAGTAGCTGGACGCTTGCGACAGAATATCTGTT
Organism: Volucella bombylans; assembly: GCA_949129095.1. NCBI lineage: Eukaryota > Metazoa > Arthropoda > Insecta > Diptera > Syrphidae > Volucella > Volucella bombylans. Next base: position 97,620,211 of record OX422141.1, on the reverse strand, counting down.
CCTATCAATCAATTTTGCCCTTGAAGGTGTGGCCACTTGTTGAGTGTAAATTTTTCTAGTGGCAGTCTTGATGTTATATTGTAACTGGCATTACTACAAGCTTCTACTTCCAAGTTGATCTTCACGTCGTTCAGCGATTTATGGTTAGGGTAACATGCTGCTATAATTCGTGTTGCATGACCACTGACTTCATTGATATTTGATTCATAATTGACCAACGATACCGTTGTTTGACGGGCTAACTTCTATGTCACGAAACAGTATTGACACCCAGAACTCGTACAAATTTAGCTTGTCCTCCGACGCATATGTTCACCATGGCTGTGGCTAGCAATAACATCCTGTTACTATAACATGCTGTAGTGACCCGTGTTGTAATTTGTGCTTCTTCACTAGCTTTTCCTTCTGCCACCAAGGCGGATACATTCTTACCTCGAGGGAAATAAATCAAAGAAACAAAGCATCGACCTCTGGACCACCTTCATTCGGTGTTTTGGCTTCATACTTCGGAAACCTTTTACAGTTGAACAGTTGATGATATTCGCTGCACAGAACGAATTTTGACTGAGTGATTGTTGTCAAATGATTTTTTGCGGATGCTGTTTTTGTTTGTTGGGACAGGTGCTCACGGTTGAATTCACTTCACGACTGCCTTCCAATCCTACGAATCTTCCCTTGATGAATTCAAACAAGTATCTTAGTCTTGGAATTTCTGTTGATGTTCATCTTGGCTGTTGGTATAATATTCCGAATTCTGGCTTAACTAAATAAATAACTTATCCCAAGAGCTAACGTCAACTTCTAAGTTGTTAATATCGTACAGGATTTAATTAATGGATACCATGATAGTTTTTAAGTCGAACGCACGATCTTGTTTCAAGGTCAACAATTTTTGGAAGTAAGTAGTTATTGGCCAATGCTGCTGGATTTTGAATCCTTTTTGTCTCTAAAGCAGTTGCATAATTACATGACATCAGTGACAAGTGACTCCATCCATTCTTGTGAACTAATCGTTCGAATAGTTCGCAAAATGGTATCCACTCTTCATACCTTCCGCTGAATACTGGTATGGTTGAAAGTTTGTTTTCCCCGCTGTGTTGAAGCTTGTAGTGCTACCGTCTCCGGTTGACATTGTCGTTGTTCTGTCCCCTTGATTTGGATGTATGCATCTTGGTACATCTTCTCCAAATCGATGAACTCGTTGCTGCAAATGTACTCCTGATCGTAATTAGCTTCTTACAGTGACGACATTATATCCCCATTCATTGACGCCAACTTTGCCCAGCAATCCCTTAATTGGCCCAACTTGAATCAGAGATAAAATGTACTTTGAATCAAGCACAAGTTGTTGATTCCGCGGATGAAGTTGTTGCTCTTCTAATCGGCATAAGGAATATCCACATTCGCACTTTTGCCACCACATAAAGCTGGAGATCCTTTGCCGACATGTAAATCATGTGTGAATATGAAACATCGATTTGAGTAACAGATGACACTTGAATATATCGAATTTTGTGCCGGATAGGGATCACTTGCGGTCAGTTTTGGTATATTATTTTTTATTCAAAGAAAACTGCTGTTGAAAGTCAACGATTGCTAATGGCAGTTTATGATGAACATGCTCCAACTCAAAGGGTTAGTGAATGTTGGTTTGTTCGTTTCAAAAGTGGTGATTTTGGCACCGATACCAAAGAACGTGGAAGACCAGAGAAAAAATTCGAAGATGCAGAGTTGCAAACATTTTAAGATGAAAACTCGACTCAAACACAAGAACAACTGGCAGAAGCATTGAAAGTTAATCGTACAACTATTTGCAAACGTTTAAAAGCCCAGAATATGCCCAATGACACGCATCAATTATTTTCCATCATGACAATGCTCACCCACATATTGCAAACCAAATAACCAACTATTTGGCAAATATTAATTGAGAAGTTTTTCCACACCGGCCATGTTTATGAGACATGGCGCCTTCTGATTACTGCTTGTTTTGATCGATGCAGTACGGACTTTTGGAACAGCACTTTCATTTTTACGAAGAAGTGACAAATTGGCTTGATGAATGGTTGGCTTCAAAAGACGAACAGTGGTATTGCGGCGGAATCCATCAGTTGCAAAAAAGATGGGAAAAAGGCATAGCTAACGATGGCAAGTAATATGATTATTGAATTCATTCATTATATTGTTTAAACAAATTAAAAAAAACAAATGTTTTTTGAGCAAAATAGATCTCAAGGACTATTATTTACGAAGCATCAAAGCAATACTCCATTTGACCTTTCCAATATTTGCATTATGGTACAGATACCGCACTAGCTATTTTTCAACGCTACCTAGAGCAACCTATCAGTGGCTTAACAGGTTATGGTAACTATCTCAATGATATCATAATTCCAGCACCTACAATTAAGCAATACATATTTCGCGTGGAACGTATTTTAGGCCTTCTAAAGGAGAAGGGCATAGGATGTAAAGAGAAAAAATGTTTCTTTTTGGAAGAAGAAATTGACAGGTGGTATGGAAAGGCCTAAAGCATTCGCTTCAAAACCAATGGACAAGCACCAAGTCAGATACACGCAAATTGAGAAAGAAGGACTTTCCATTGTTTTCGGAGCGAACAAATTTCACTATTTTATTTATTTATTTCAATATCTGTACGGTAGAAGCTGTTGATAACCATCTTCAATCCAATCAAGCACACACCTACAATGACTTCCAACAGGCTACAGCGCTGGGCTATCATTTTCATCGACTACAACTCGACATCAGGTATCGAGCAACTACAGCACATAATAACGCAGTGCCGAGCTGACCATCAAACGCACAAGTGCGCTTGTAAAATTCGCTCTTCGTGTGGAGAAAAAAACAATCGCGTGTGATGCGGGAATCCTAACCTTCCTGCCCCTGATCATACTGTTGCTTGCACTCGGTGGGCCGTGGTGTAGTGGTACTAGCAATCGCTTCTCACTCGGAGGGGTCTAGGTTCGAATCCTGCCCATGAACAAGTCTTTCAAGATTTTCAGTTTTGTAATTGGAACTCAAACAGAAAAATTCTGCGTGTGAAGGCATAACACTGACACGTAGATTTGGCTGTTGTAGAGTTTCAAGCACAAATAATTACTGCGAATTATAACCTTCCACTCTGAAGAAAAAACTTTCCGTCCTATTCGGACTCCCACCCCTGGAGAGTAAATACCGAAACCAAAGACACCTGAGTTTCAAACCACTACAAAACAATTTACCTTTCTCCTCCTTTCTACCTTTCCGCCCGCACCCAGGCAACATTAAAAGGGTATCTAAAAAAAAAAACTCGGTCACTCCCGTTGCTATATTACATTGTTATACAGCGCGTGCAGTGACTGAGTGTATGTAACAACCGATGGATAGCGTCCTATGGTATGAATTTTGTTGGTGTGCTGGTTCCTATTGTTGAAAGGGCATAACACCTATAACAATTTGATTCGGTAAACCAACTCTGAATTTTTACTTCACAGCTATGCTTAGTAACGTTGTTGTTTGTATTTTTTGTGTTTGTCTATTTTTATAATGACCCGGGAATATAGAGTAGCTATTGCCAAAATGCGCGGGCTAAAAAGTAATCACTTTTCTGCGTACGTCCGCGACTGTAAATACAGACCAGCTGTTTTGGCACTTAGTAAAACACAGGTAGATCCCCGCCCCCACGTCTCAGATCACTCTGATCTGAAGCTACCTGGCTACGAACTATTTCCACCATTGTTTACTCACCGCGATCTCGCCATTTACGGGCGTGGTCATGTAGCTTACTAAACTCCGCCACAATGTAATACATGTTCCAATTCGCAATTCAACTTCATGTGGTTAAAATTTCACCTCCCTAAGCAACTGGAGTTCAATGCGCTGTCTGACTCCATACAAATAATTGTATCCCTGTATCCTCATATTGAAATCGTAAGCGTTCCCGTCCAACATAAGAAGAACAGGGACGTGAGTCCGGGAAGGAATATGAAAAGCAGAGAGTACTCTCGTCAGCAAAGGAATGTGTATATTAGATAACAAGTAGGAGACAAGAGGTCATTGATGAAAATTAAAAATAGTGTCTGAAACAAAACAGTGACCACAGCAGCATTGATTTTGTGAATATCAGACTTGAAACCACCCAAGACAACTTAAATTGAACGTTCAGAAAGGTAATTTCCAAACCATTGGAGAAGAGAACCGTCGATCCCAAATGCACGCATTTTCGACAAAAGAGCCTGATGCTAAACTCAGTCAAACACCTTAGAAATATCAAGTGCAACTATCTGGCTTTCACCAGTCCTGCGTAACGGGGTACTCCGCTTTTGCTAAGCACATATGTGTGCTAGACATAAGTGGCACAACATCGTGTGAGGATTTTTGTGCGAAATATGATGACAACGCCAATCAGTTTTCTATGAATGCCCGGCCTAGACTCAAATTTCAAATGTCTTTTGTTCTGTTCTCTGTGTTTGGCTGAATTCTACCCAGTCTGACTAAGCAAGTTGCAACCACACTTAACCAACAATCATCACTTGGCATGACCGCCTGTAATATTTATTAAAGTCAAATGCTAATTGTAACAATTAAGTGAAACCTTGTAGTAACTCTTTGTTTATTCGGATTTAACGACGTGCAAAACATCCCCAACTCTATCTGTCAAAATAAGCCCAACACTTGAAACAACGTCACTAACTCTCGCATATAAGGGTAGTTCATGCGTGCATATCTGCATCTGAATGTTTAGGCACATGCAACTACCTACTCGTAATTGAGGTCATTATTGTAAAATCACTGCATTTCAATGGCATGCACGCATAAATGAATAACAAAGTCATCATTTGCATAAATTGATTAATGTTCCTGAAACACCGCTTCCCATTGAACCCACATTGATCAGACATCCCAGTGTTCGTTATGTTAGTTACTTTATGAATATGTAGCGCATTTGTATTGTCTGTCTGCCCTGTGGCACTTTTATATATCGAACCACCGCCACAAGTTAATAAAATGCTATCGCCCCTCAATACGAGGGAATTTGGGCCGAATAAATCATTATCCCCATGACTTTACTCGCACCTGCCAACAGATGGAGTTAGAGGCGACAAAAGTGGAAACAATGCCGCTGCTGGCCCGGCATTAGCAGATTTCAGATTCCAATTGTGCAATCTGATTGGAAAAATACAACTCAGGCAGAATGCCTTCATCAGATGGATGAGAGAAGCCCTGTCAAATTTACCAAAATTTATTTGCCTTGTTTGGTGACGATGGTGATGCAGGAGGTGTAAGTTGGGGAGCCAGGAGTAAATGACGATGATTAATCGTTTTGATTTGAATCCGATAAGTATTATGAATTGAGAAGGGGCGTGTTGTCTTGATTAATTGGACGATGAAAGAATTCTAAACAATTTGAATGTGCTCATAAAATTTTATCGTGAAAAACGAGTATTTTCTTCTTATTTCAGCTGACATAGACTTCAAATCGGACTAGAATAATAAGATACTCGTAGGTATTAGAAATAAGATACTGTGGCGTATGCGGAATATTTTTAAACTCATTTTGTGTGACGTACGACGTATGACATGACTTTCGCTCTCCCAAAATAAAAATAAACAATCGCGATAGATCGCCAGATTCTGAGGGCAATAGTTTGTTCTTGAATACAAAATTTCGTACCAATATGGTTGATACAAATAATATTTCTAACAAGGATGGTAGTAGTCCAACATAATACTCGTACTATAAACCCCTTCGATGCCTACCGGATATCGACTCGGATGGTATGAACGAAGTGAACACGCCAAGAAATGTATTAGAAAAACCATACATATCACCGATTAAACTATTAAAAAAATCAAAAAAATATTGCGGGCGACGATTAATTTAAGATGTATTAAAAAATATCTTTTCATATTTCTGATATTCTTTGTCATATTTTTAACAATTGCATTCTACGTGGAATTTTTTCCAGAATCGTTCAAGACTGCAATAGTAATTTCGCTGTATAAAAAGCGTGACTCAACGAAGGTAAATAACTATCGTCAGATTTCTCGTTTCTCCACCTTCTCTAAAGTTATCGAAAAAGGCGTTCTTAGCTAGAACAAACTTTTTTAGTGCTTCTCAATTCAGCTTTCGTCATGGATAATCTACTGAAGATGCCCTTCGCAAGCTATTAAATGAATTAAATAAAAGCCTAAATGAGTATCGTATTCCAGCTGTACTTTTTATTGATACTAACAAAGCCTTCGATATGGTTGACCATTCAATCTTATTAAACAAATTTTATAATGCTGGTTTCTGAGGTTCGTAAGATAAATTTAGTTCTCAAAACTATCCAGGGGCAGATGGCTCAGCTACAACGTCATTTAACTAAATAGACCGCGCCGGTGGATCAAGTATACGCACTGCTGCCTGGCCTAACGCACCTTTTGTCGTAATGGGTACGTACGTGGCGGAGCAAACCCTGAAGGTCCTTGCTGTGAATGTGAATTCACTGATAAGGTTCGAACGACGAGCCGCACTATTTAAGTTGCTTAAAGACCAAGCCCCTGATGTCCTCTTGGTTAGCGAAACTATGCTCACGAAAAGACACAAAATGAGGCACAAAAGATATAAAATAGTACGGAGAAACCGACCCAACTCCATTCAGGGAGGAGGCGTTGCGATTTTCGTACGAAAATGTATACGTTTTAAAAGACTATACAGTCGTGTAGTACGTAGGTTCCCGGTGCTGGAAGCAAGCATCGTGTATATCCCCCTCCGTAATGGAAAGCGGTTGTACATAGTGTCTGTCTATGCGCCTAAGGCTACTCAATCCACCCTATTCATCTCAGAGCTCGAAACGCTTTTTCGATTCCTGAGGCTGGAATTGGAAGACAACTATTTTAATATCGGCGGAGATTTCAACGCTAAACATAGTGATTGGGGAAATAATACACCAAATACTAGAGGGAACCTACTACTCAATTGTTGGGATCGGCACGATATAATGTATCGACTCGGGCTTAAGGCGACGGATAGTCCGTCGTTTCCCAGACACCCATCCTATTTAGATCTTCTACTGTTCGACTCTCGAATACAATTGACATGCACTAACCAACAAACTACAAACTTTTTACGCACTGTCGTGTATGACAGTGACCATTGCGGTCTCAGCACCGAAATAACACACTTTTCCAGAACACTGACTAGAGCACTCTCCTCGAATTCGCTCTACCCACCGTCCAACAGAAATCTGTCAAACAAGGAGATTGACAGGTATCTAGGCTGAGACAATCAAATGAACAATGGACCAAACGATACCTCGGTACCAACACACTGACGAAGAGGACTTATTCCGCAATGCAGCTATTGACGCACTGCACCAACATAAAAGTAGACTGCTGTCAATATTAAAATCCTTGTACAGACAGTTTACTGACAGACATAACCCGGAGCTCATGACACTGAAGTCGTCGATTAAAAACCTTCAAACATTAATAAAAGAAAATTACAGAGCAACTGTAAGTTTGTATTGGAACAATAAAATTCGGGCTGTAAACACCAGCAACCCGAATATGTTCCCGCAAATAAACAAAATATTTCGGAGAAATAATCAGAACGACCTTCCATGTCGTAAAATCGCCCGAGCGATGAAAAACGAACAAATACTGGTAGTAGCAGGCATAGATCCAAATGAGGCTGTTGATGATGACAACTTGTTTGTGATCGAGGATCCGCAGGAGCAGGTAGAGGCTATAGGAGCGACTTTCCAGGAAGTGTACAAGGCGAAAGTTATCATTGACCCGAACCACGATCTGGAGAATCGAGCCCTTGTGCACAATTTCTACCTTCGAAATGAAATTCACCCAGTTCAGTGACGAGAATATGGGAAATAATGTCATCACGAACGATAGGATACTACCCTCGTTCATTTCGAGGGAAGAGCTCCAAACGATCTTCGAATCACTTAGAAGTAAAAAATCAGTGGGAACCGATGAAATACCGAACATTGTGCTCCGACATCTCATTTTGGAACACTAACCACGAACCTACTCAATACCGAAGGAAGAAAAGCGTTAACTTATGAAACAAGGAAAATATTAAAAACTGCAAAAACAATGATGACAACAAAAGGGTATGGACGAAGAATGGACTGTGTACATGCGGAAAGAAGAGGGTGATAATTATGTAAGAATAAATTGTGTTACTGATCTTCTTAGATTATGAATATTAGTAGTTCTATCCCACTCTCTCATTCAAATTTATGTACACTCCCAATTCACTCCATTGGTACTGTAAAATATTGTTTTTGTCTACATCAAAATATACGAAGCATGAGAAAATTTTTTTCGACTTTCTTAGCTCATCTTGAGTCTATGTCGAATTTACCTGTTGTTGTTGTCTTGAGTGAAATTTGGATTTATGAAAATGAAGTAGATTCCTATAAAATAGAAGGTTACACTTTATTCTCAAAGTGTAATGAGTCACAGTAGTTACACATCTCGCATAGAGAATGGTCGGCTTTGAATAGTGCACAACAAAGTGGAAAAACAATTAAGTGGTAAATAAGCAAGTTATTCCTAAGTAGCATTGTGGCTCAGTGGAATAGAGGTTAACTCGACAGTCGTTCATAGATCTCCGTGGAGAACAAACGTGTCTCGGCTTCTACTGAAGTGAAATAATTAAAAGCGAACATAATAAAAAAACAATTAGAAACATTTTGGCCAAGTGCTTCGGTGGCCCAGTGGTAGTGGTGTCGGCCGATAAAGCAGAGGTCGTGGGTTCGATCCCCGAAACATATCAGGCTTTTTATTTGTATTTTCATTTTTAAAAGTAAAAAAAAAAAATATAATAAAAAAGTGAATAATCAGACAATGAGTGAAAGTGGGCGGTCCGCTATTCAAATAGCGGGACCAGCAGATGGCTTGTTGTCATCAGATGATCAGGCCGTAATGTCGGCCCATTCTTATTCTAGGAAACCAGAAATTACCGCTAAGAGGAGAACGAAGCTGAGGCCTTCTCCTAATCTTGTGAAACGCCCTTCCCTTTCAACGTCTACTGAAAAGCTGCCTGGTAGAGTGAGGGAAGAGGCGCCAACAACATCGACAAGGGCAGCAGCACAACAAAGAAATAGACAAGAAATTGAGAAATACGATTTCCCATACGTATCTGACGGCGGAGAAGGACACTATATGGGAGGTGGTAACACTTTCGCATCGTTCGCCGCCTCGGAGTCAGATGACGAAGAGGAAGAAATGCAAGCAATGTATAGCAGTATCAACGAGCTGCAACTAAAGGTACTGGCTATTAAAGAAAAGCAAAATGCGAGGAGACAGAAGGAGCAGCAATTCCATGACTCACAGAAGCAGTCACAAATAAGCGAGTCTCTACCGCAAAAAAACATACAGAAAAATTCGATACAACAACAAAACATACAAACGCAGCAACAACAACAAAAATCACAACAACATAAGCAACAACAACAGCAGCAATAACAGCAGCAGCATCAACAGCAAAAGCAGCAGCAGAAGCAGAAACAACAGCTACAACAAAAGCAACAACAACAACAGCAACAACAAAAACAACCACAGAAATCAACTAAGCAACGAGTACCTCCAATCAACACATTCAAGATGGAGTTGAAAGATACGATAGAATTATGTAAGTCGGCCATAGGCAATAATTTTTTTGTTAAAAGACTTAGTTTAGATAGGCACGCGATCCACTGCAATACAGTGGAGCGCTATCACAAAATTAAAAACCTGTTAAGGGATTCGACGACGGAGTTCTTCTCCTTCACACCGAAAGGTGAAAAGTTGCAGACAATGCTGCTGAGGGGATTAGAACCGTCGACTGATCCGGAGGAGCTCCTTGCACTGCTGAAAGAGAAGAAGTGCGAAGAGCTCAAATTCGTAGGGGTTAAGCCATTCGTCACGGCTTAGACTACCAGGTTGTACACTGGGAAAAATTAAAGAGGAGCGAAAACGCTGCCAAAGGTTCGGGCACGCCGCGTCGAACTGCGAAATGCAGCATCGATGCGTGAAGTGCGGAAAGAACCACAAGTCCGAGGAATGCGCTCTAGGCAAGGACGGAGCGTCAGAAAAAAGCCAACTCTCTTGCGCGTTATGTAGGAATACGGGACACACCGCAAATTATCGGGGTTGTCCCAAATTCCAATATATCAAAAGAGTAAATCTGGTTCGGCAGCAGAAAGTGGAAATTAAACGGCCACTCGTGCAGACACAAACACCAGCCGTTACTCCCAACGCTACCTACGCCCAAATGGCGGCAGGTAGGGGAAATACGGTACAACAACCAAAGGTAGCTTCTCAGGCCTCAGCGCCTAGAGCACCGGAACCTGTACCTGACGGGCTGGCTATCTTGCTCTCTATTCAGGGGCAGATGGCTCAGCTTCAGCGTCAAATACAGGAACAGGCTAAGCGGGTAGATCAAATATACGCCCTGCTGCCGGGCCTAACGCACCTCCAGTCGTAATGGGTACGTACATAGCGGAGCAAACCCTGAAGGTCCTTGCAGTGAATGTTAATTAAAGACCAAGCCCCTGATGTCCTCTTGGTTAGCGAAACTATGCTCACGAAAAGACACAAAATGAGGCACAAAAGATATAAAATAGTACGGAGAAACCGACCCAACTCCATTCAGGGAGGAGGCGTTGCGATTTTCGTACGAAAATGTATACGTTTTAAAAGAGTATACAGCCGTGTAGTACGTAGGTTCCAGATGCTGGAAGCATGCATCGTGTATATCCCTCTCCGTAGTGGAAAGCGGTTGTACATGTTGTCTGTTTATGCACCTAAGGCTACTCAATCCACTTTATTCATCTCAGAGCCCAAGACACTTTTTCGATTCCTAAGACTGGAATGTGATGAGAACTACTTTATTACCGGCGGAGATTTCAACGCCAAACATAGTGATTGGAGAAATAATACTCCAAATACTAGAGGGAACCTACTAGTCAATTGGTGGGGTCAGCACAGTATAATGTATCGACTCGGCCTTAAGGCGACGGATAGTCCGTCGTTTCCTAGACACGGGTCCTATTTGGATCTCCTGCTGTTCGACACACGAGTACACCTGACATGCACAAACCAACCAACCATAAACTGTCTACGCACTTTTGTGTATGACAGTGACCATTGCAGACTCAGTACCGAAATAAGCGTTCCGAACGAAGCTGCGGAATTGGACGAGTTTGTTCAAAGGCATGCCTACAACTATAACTCGTCAGAACATTGACGAGAGCACTCTCCTCGAATTCGCTCTACCCACCGTCCAATAGAAATCTGTCAAACGAGGAGATTGACAGGTATCTAAGACGAATGGACAAGACAATCAAACAAACAATGGACAAAACGATACCTCGGTACCAACACACTGACGAAGAAGACTTATTCCGCAACGCAACCATTGACGCACTGCACCGACATAAAAGTAGACTGCTGTCAAGGCTAAAAACCTTGTACAGACAGTTTACTGATAGACATAACCCGGAGCTCATGACGCTTAAGTCGTCGATCAAAAACCTCCAAGTATTGACAAAAGAAAATTACAGAGCATCTGTAAGTTTGTATTGGAACAGCAAAATTCGGGCTGTAAACACCAGCATCCCGAATATGTTCCCGCAAATAAATAAAATATTTCGGAGGAAAGATCACAACGACCTTTCGTGTCTTAAAATCGCCCGAACGACGGACAACGAGAACATACTTATAGCAGCAGGCATCGATGCAAATGAGGCTGTTGATGATGACAACTTCTTTGTGATCGAGGATCCGCAGGAGCAGGTGGAGGCTATAGGAGCGACTTTCCAGGAAGTGTACAAGGCTAATGTTATCATTGGCCCGAACCACGATCTTGAAAATCGAGTCCTTGTGCATAATTTCTGCCTTCGAAATGAAATTGTGAATTGGCGATTCGAGAGCTCGGGTTTCACCCAGTTCAGTGACGAGAATATGGCAAATAATGTCATCACCAACGATAGGGTACTACCCCCGTTTATTTCGAAGGAAGAGCTCCAAACGATCTTCGAATCACTTAGAAGTAAGAAATTAGTGGGAACCGATGAAATACCGAACATTGTGCTTCGACATCTCCCTCTAGAAGCGGTGAACATTTATACAACCCTGTTTAATAATGCAATGAATAATGCACATTGTCCAGCGCGTTGGAAAACTGCGGTGGTACATCCCATCCCCAAAAGGGATAAAGACACTTCCAATCCGGCGAATCTCCGCTCGATCAGTCTTCTTCCAATCAGTAAGGTTTTCGAGAAGGTGATCAATAGAGTCTTGACTAAGTGGGTTGAGGACAAAAATATAGTTCCGGATAATCAATTCGGTTTCAAGGCGGGGCATGATTCCTGATATGCAATGGAAAAAAGGCAAGAACCAGTGCACTGGTGCCTGCCTGATTGACTTGGAGAAGGCCTTCGATACCGTATGGTTAGAAGGACTCTTTTTCAGGCTGGACAGGTTGAGCATTAGTAAACCACTGCTGTATATTCTTTTTGATATGCTCTCCAGTAGACAGTTCATCGTGAAGATTGGCGATGTGACTTCTGCTGGAACATTTAACATTAAAAACGGTCTGCAACAAGGTGCGGTAAATTCGACGATCCTACTCAACATTTACACAAGTGATCTGATCGGTTCACTTCACCATGCCATGTGTACGCAGACGACATAATCGCGTACAGATCGGGTTCAAAGATTGAGGTCATTAATATGCTTTTGCAGCGTGACTTCGACAAAATTAAGCGATATTGCGATGACTGGAAGTTGAAAATCAACTTTCAGAAGTCGGAAACCATTTTGTTTAGGACGCCTTTGTCTGGAGCCTCTAGGGATACCAGAAAGAATTGGCGAAAGTTCTCGATCGTGGGGCAGCACGGGCAGGCACTTGCTTGTCGAAATGTAGTCAGATACCTTGGGATCTGGCTAGATCAATATCTGTATTTTAACAAACATATAGATGTTGCTCTGGCCAGGGCCAAAGGTGCTTTTGCTCTTACAAAGAGACTGTTTTATAACAGCCAACTCGATGCGAGGGTGAAGGTAATCTGCTACATGACCCTTATCAGGCCCATGCTTGTGTTTGGATGTCCCGTGTGGTTCAACGTAAGAGCAAGTTTATTGGAAAAGATTCGGGTGTTTGAGAAGGCTTGTCTCAGGACTTGTCTTCGCTTATACAGAACACCAGAGTCTGAGTACATAAAATTCTATCCTAATGAGGTCTTGTACAATAGGGCGAACCTAATAAGAGTGGACAATTTCGTCATTAAGTTGACTCGAAGGCACATTGCAAGAGCAATGACCAACGATAATGGCCTGATCTTTGGGGCTTATTACCCCAATGAAATGTACCACGAGAGCTCACTTCTATCGGGCTTTATCCCGCCAGAGGCTTTTCTCCATATTGATGCTAAAGGGTTAATACAAAGTAGGGATGGTATCCCGGTAATATACCACCGCCACCGCGGTGCGAGGGGCAAGCGGCTCACCTACAAAGGGTATGTTGCCAATGCTCAGGAGCTCCTCCGTTTTAGTCCCGCGATTGCAGACAGGGATCGGATCGATGCCGAGAAACAATACACCGAATTCTGGTGCTCCTTGAGAAAAGAGAGAAGTTGCGGCAGCAAAAGCAACAACAAGAACAGCAAATTATGAAAGAGTTTCCGATACAACAAAATCAGAAAAAAGTACTAAACCAGAGGACACAACAGCAGCAAAAACAGCAACAAGAACAGCAAGTACAACAGAACAAGCAACCGCAAAAACAACAGCAACGTACACCGCATAAATTGCAAATAGGAGTACAACAGCAAACATCGCAGCAGCAACTACAACAACAACAAAAACAACAGCACGACAACAATGGGAGGGAAAGGGTGCCTCCCATTAATGTAAGTAACTTAGAAATCAATGATAGTATTAAGTTATGTAAGCTAGCAACTAAGAATTTTTATGTCAAAAGATTAAGTGCGAATAAGCACATTATTATGTGTAGTAGCATGGAGGAATACAGGAAGGTACGTACCGCTCTAGGAAAAGCAGATACGGAATATTATACATATACGCCTAAGGGTGAAAAACTTCAAACGGTGCTTTTGAAAGGCATCGATCCAGCAACAAAGACGGAGGAGCTCGAAGATGAGCTTAAAAGGTTGGAGAGCGACGACCTTAAGTTCGTGGGGGCAAGCCGTTTACCACGGCCGCGGCAAGGGATGGTAACCGTAAATTACCATTCTTCTTAGTACAGTTAACGTCCAACAGCAAAATCGATAGTCTGCGAAATATCAAATTCCTGTATTATCATGCTGTAAGTTGGGAAAAATTAAAGAGATCAGATCGTGTACTGCTATGTATGCGGTGCCAGAGGTTCGGGCACGCCTCGGCTAATTGCAACATGCAATTTAGGTGCGTTAAGTGCGACAAGGACCACGAATATGGAGAATGTCCTATAGGCAACGATAGAGTAGTGGATAGCGGTCAACTCTTTTGCGTACTGTGTAGGAACTTGGGGCATCCGGCTAATTTCAGGGGGTTGTCCTAGGTTCCAGGAGCTGAAAAAGAAAGTTCAGGCTCGAAAACAGTTGAGTCGTGCTTTCTCTAATTTTGTGGCACCCAATGTATCCTTTGCCCAAATGGTATCTGGATCGGGTAAGGCCACAATGACAGCAAAAAATACGCCAAAGGTAGCCGAAAAAGCACAGCAAGCGGATCTGGATTTGAAAGCGATCCTTCTGTCCTTGCACGGAAAAATCGATAATTTTCAGAAACAATTAAATGAACAAGCGGCTCGAATTGACGTTATCTATTCGACCCTGTTTGACAAGTCTGGCACGCCGATATAATGTCTGCTACGTTGAATGAGGTTAATTTGAAGACCCTTGCGTTAAACGTTAACTCACTAATCAGGATCGAGAGAAGGGCCAACCTACAAAAGTGAATGCCCAGATGTGCTTTTGGTAAGCGAAACTAAGGTTAACTAGAATCACAAAGTTTGTTACAGTTTCAACAATATATATAGAAGGGATCGTCCACACTCCTCACATGGGGGTGGGGTTGGTATCTTATTACGCAAAGGCATGCGCCATAGGGTCATACATAGCGGGGATTTATGCACCCGAAACACCTAATCCCATTCAATTTATAACTGAGCTCGAACTACATTTTCGTTCCCTTCAGCTTCAATCGGAGGAAAATTATTATTTTTTGGCCGGAGATCTTGATGGTAAACATGCGGTATTGGGAAATAATCCGCCAATCACCAGTTATACTACTGGTGTGGTCAACATATGATTGAGTACAGATTTGAGCTATACGCGACGAATATCCCATCCTTCCCATCAGCCGGTTCTTTCCTGGACTTGGCATTACGCAATCTTAAAGCGTAATTTACGTTTGAATGGAATTGATCCCTCGACTAACAGAAACTTGACAAACGACGAAATCGACCGTAGTTTACTGACAATGCAAGACGTTATCAAACGAACTATGGAGCAGACTATTCCTCGGATACAATACTCCTACGAAAGCCAGGTGGAAAAATACAAAACTCCAACAATCAACGCATTGTATGCACACAAAAGTAGACTGCTCTCGAGGCTTAAGCAGATGTACAGACAGTTTACTGACAGAAACGACCCGGAAATAAGAACACTAAAGTCACTGATCAAAAACCTAAAACAATTAATTAAAGAAAATTACAGTAAGTTTGTAAGTCTGTACTGGGGCAATAAGATTCGGGCTATAAAATCCAGTAGCCCGAATATGTTCCCACAGATAAATAAATTGTTCAGGAGGAAAGATCACAATGACATTCAGTGTGTCCGAATTCCACAAACGACAGAAAACAGACAGATACTATTGACCCTCGGCATATGACCAGAGAGTGCCGACTCAGGCGACGGTCTTTTCGTGGTCGAAGACCCACAGGAGAAAGTAGATTTGCTGGGAGCCTTTTTCGAGGCCGTGTATACGGTGAACAATCCGGTTCGTCGTAATTACGACATTGACAACAGGGCCTACGTAAATCACTATTATCTGCGCAACGAACTTCAAAATTGGCGATCCGAGAATCACGGTTTCACCGTATTCAGTGAAGAAAACGCGGCAAACGTTATCATCGCTAATGAACGAGCTTCCTCGCATTTGTTCGTGCGAAAATATGAACTATCGTTGAGTCTCTAAAAAACAAAAAGTCGTCGGGAGTAGACGGTATTCCAAACGTCGTATTAAGACACCTGCCTTTGGAAACAGTGGATATATTTACTACGCTGTGTAACAATGCGCTGAATAATGCATATTATCCGACGCATTTGAAAACAGCAGTGGTACATCCAATCCCGAAAAGGGATAAAGTAAGAACTAGCCCTGCAAATCTCCGGTTAATTAGATTGCTTCCGAATATTAGCAAGGTATTCGAGAAAGTGGTTAATAGAGCGCTGTTAAGGTGGGTTGAGGAAAAAAATAATATAATTCCGGAAAATCAGTTTGGCTTTAGGGCGAGGCATGACACTATTCATGCTGCTTCAAAGCTGGTCTCCGACTTACAATGGAATAAATGCAAGAACCAGTATACGGGTGCCTGCCTCGTTGATTTTGAGAAGGCCTTCGACACCGTATGGTTAGAGGGGCTTTTCTATAAGTTGACGAGAATGGGTATGCCGAAACCTCTGCTATATATGATTTACGACATGCTTATGGGAAAAAAGTTCGTTGTTAAATGTAACAATGTTATTTCGAACAAGATCTTTGTCATCAAAAACGGCTTACAACAGGGGGCTGTGATTTCACTGATACTGTTTAACATTTACACAAGTGATCTAGTAGGTTCCCTCAATCATGCCATAGCGTACGCAGACGATTTAGTGGCGTACAGATCAGGTCCAAAAATCGATGTCATCAATACTCTTCTGCAGCGTGATTTCGATCATATTAAGGCGTATTGCGATGATTAGAAATTGAAAATCAATTTTCAAAAGTCGGAAACAATCTTGTTCAGGACTCCATTGAGATGGGCTTCTAGGGATACCAGACATAACTGGCGAAATTTGGCCATCATTGGACAGCACGGACTGCCATTAGCGGTGAGAAGCGTAGTGAGATACCTTGGTATTTGGCTCGATAAGTATTTGTATTTTTACAAACATTTAGATGCTTGTCTTGCTGGAGCCAAGAAAGCCTTAGCCCTGACAAGAAGACTGTTTCACAGCAGTCAACTTGTCTCCAGAATTAAAGTTATATGCTATGTGGCCCTAATCAGGCCAGTCATCGCGTATGGTTGTCCCGTGTGGTTCAACGTAGCGCCGTATAGGATGGAAAGGATTCGGGTGTTTGAAAGGCAGTATCTTAGGACTTGTCTTGGCTTGTACAGAACACCAGAATCAGAGTACAGAAAATATTATCCCAACAAAGTCCTTTACGATGGGGCTAATCTGAATAGGATTGACAATCTCCTGATTAAGGTGATTCGAAGACACGTTGCAAGGGCAATGACCAACGATAATGGCCTGATCTTTGGGGCTCACTTCTATCGGGCTTTATCCCGCCAGAGGCTTTTCTCCATAGGTTAAGTAGCTTAGGTAGGTTAAGTAGAATAGGGCCATAGTTTTAGGTTTTATATAAAACTACAAGAAGATACGGAATCTAAGTTTTTTTCTAAAATTATTTTCTTTCTTAGAAACTGCATATATAGATAAGATTAATCGTAAGATAGTTTTAAGGTCGAAAGGCAAACTTGAATTGAAATTGTTAAGTTTAGAGCGCTCGGTAAGAGCCAGTAAGCTATATTAAGTAACTATTATTGTCAAATTAGATTTAAGCATTTTTGTCTAGAGTTTAAGTAATACTGAAAGAAACAATAAAAATGAATTTAAAAGTAAAAAGTAAGTGTAATGAGTCTTATTCTGCTGGAGGTGTTACCGTTTATGTGAGAAATGGATTAATGTGTGATTGTTCGTGCATTAATTTATCAAGTGCTGACGTACTAAAGTTATCGCTAACGTTTGAAGATATTCATTATACTTTCTTGTGTATTTACCGATTACACGGTTTTGCAAAGAGGGCGTTTATTGATGATCTCAGCAACATTCTCAGCTCAACTTCGTCTAAAACTTAATTGTTTTAGGAGATATCAATATTGATATTCTTAATGAATCTGACGTTGATACGGAAAATTACTTGTTGAATATGGCTTCGAATGGCCTTAAGAGTTTGATAAATGAACCTACCCGCTTGACAGATTCTTCTAAGAGTTGCATTGATCACTTATTTCTTAGATCTCACAAAAATAATAAAAAAACATTTTAGCGGCAAAGTATATGACTTGAAGCTGACAGATCATAATATCATAACACTAAATTATACTTGGTTTTGTAATAGTTCTGAAAATATTGAATCTGCTTCTGAAACAGTAAAATATTCTGTGGAATTCAATAAATTAAAAGAACTTTTAACTTTTGAATGTTGGGAATCGGTTTAATGTGAAGATAATCCTTCGATTGCTTTTGATTTATTTATTGAAACTATTCGAAAGCATATCAAATCGAGTACTTTCGTAAAAATCGTGCAGATAAAAACAAATATTTAAAACCTTGGATGACCAATAGTCTTCTTAATAAGAAAAGGAAAAAGAGAAAATTGCATTCAAAATGTAAAAAACATCAAAGTAGAGATGTAGACATTATGTCAGTACTAATCGGCGCGTTGAACTGTTAAGACATTCAATCTATCTGTGCGGTACTATAATCAGTGTATATAACATAAAGGCAAAATTCCTAAGAGGAGCCGGTCACCCAAGTTTGAAGACAATATCTTGTCTACAAACAATAAAACTCAAAAAATGAATTCTCTTGAGGATAACTCCAGATCAAACTTCTATCGCCCTCTACAATGTTTAGACGATTCAGACAATGACAGTGATGATGTAATGATTCAATCAAAAAGTGTTTCAAAAAAAAAAAAAAAATACCACCCATATGTGTTCTTCGAAAAACCAGTGCTGAAATCCATTCACTTTTTCGCGAAGCAAAAATTATGAACTATTATACTAAAAAAATATCAATAGGGATTAAAATCATTTGTGAAACTATCGACAGTCACAATGCTGTGTGCTCAGTATTTAAATCAAAGAATTGGCAATTTTTTTCTCACGACCTTCCATCAGCAAGGTCACTCAAAGTCGTGTTGTATGGGCTAGATGAAATGCCCGTCGAAACATTAAAACAGGAACTAACTTCACTAGGCCTAAAAGTGTATAACATTAAAACAATTAAAAAGAACTATGGCGGATACAGCGATGTATTCTATATAGTATTTTTGGAGTGTGGTTCAATTCGATTAAACGAACTTAAAAAAAATGTTCGATCAGTTTTAAGAACCCAAGTCAAGTGGGACTTCGCTCGAAGGCAACGCAACAAAATCATGCAATGCTATAATTGCCAAATGTTTGGTCATGGCGAGAAAAACTGCCATATTAAGACAAATTGCGGAATATGCGCTCAAAATCATCATACTGATGAGAGTAAATCCGCAAATATTAAGTGTGCAAACTGCAATAAAACCCACAAATCAAACGATCCCGCATGTGAAAACCGCATATCGTTCAATAATATAAGAGAACGGCTGTCACTCAGAAATAGCACTCATTTGACTAGGAATATCCCTCAGAATAGTCACCAATAGCCTCAAGGTTTCGTTTCAAACATCAACGAGTTTCCTGCTCTTACTTCGCTTCGGAAAAGCTCCACTAAACCGATTGCCCAAACAACAACTCTAACCAACATTCGCCCTAATGTGTGGATCAATAGGAGCAACAACAATATACCTGTCGCTGCATCAACGCCAACTAGTGAGCTTTCTCAATTGAAGAAATCAACGCTCTCACCACTGAAATGATTACTCGACTTGCGAACTGCAACACAAAAGCAGACCAATTCAATACCATCACACAATTAGCGATTAAGTATTTGTACCAACAAGGTAAATAAATATGAATAATGGCCTCAATATTATACTCGTACGTTGGAATGCTAGAAGCATTCGCAATAAAGCGTTAGAATTTCTTGCTTTCTTAAGTTCTCATAACATTGACGTAGGTTTAATCACAGAAACATGTCTCGATCAGAATGTAAAAACATTATCAAACAGCGAATACAAGTTCTATCGTGTAGATCGAAATGACAGAAGGGGTGGTGGTGTTGCCATTGCAGTTAAAAGAACAATAAAACGCAAAGTACTTCCAGCTGTCACCACTAAATTAATAGAGAACATAGGAGTCGAAATACCCTTTACCAATGGTCGGTCTTTGAAAATATTTTGTGTTTATTTTCCGGGTGGGCGTATTTCAAGACAAAAACGTATCGATCTCAATCACGAATTGCGCGAATTAATTCGAATCAACGATATCTTTCTCATAGGAGGGGATCTCAACTGTAGGCATAGGAATTGGGGTTGCTTACATTACATTACATTACACAACCTAATGTGATAAATGATCTAAGCTCAGACCATTTAGCAGTAAAATGTAGTACTGTTTTGTCCCCAATTCAGACAAACAATCTATTTTTCAATTACCAGAAAGCTAACTGGAACTCATTTAAAAATAAAATGCGCCTCAAATTAACAAACTGGCAGCAAATCTTGCCTGAAGAAGTAAATCCGATTCAAATCGACGAAGGTGTGAGTTATTTCACAGACTCGGTACTGGAGTGTATTAACCTTTCTGTACCTAAAAAAGTTAATCGAGGGAACAAAACAGATGTGCTCCCGAGTCATTTTTTAGAAACTATAAAAATCAGAAATTTTGCTAGGTTGAGATGGACAAGAACTAGAGACAATATATTCTTGATACTAGTCAAAACCTTAACAGCAAGAATTAAAAAACTTATTTTGATTTTCAGAAACCAAAAATGGAATTTTAAACTCCTAGGCTTAGAAAAACAGAGCAAACCCTTCTGGAACATCGTGAAGATTATTAAACAAAAAAATCACACTATCCCTGCATTGAAAGATGGCAATCTAGTTCTACTTTCGAATGAAAAAAAAGCTAACGCTCTAGCAAAAGTGTTCTATACGAACCACTCAATTGGTAGAAACATAAACAGCAGCGAAGAAAACTTAGTGCAACAGACCATGGGGCTTATAAACTCCCAAGCATTTACGATAGATGAAGGCGAATGCATATCAGCAGAAGATATAGAAACTGTCATAATGAACTTAAAAAACTCCAAGTCCCCAGGTTTAGATGGAATAAAAAATGTGTTTTTAAAGAACCTCCCAAAACGCGGCATACAATTCTTGAAACGCCTCTTTAACTGCTGTATAAAACAAAGTTACTATCCCAATATATGGAAAACGTCCAAAATAATACCCATTCCCAAGCCAGGAAAAAACGCACGTCTGGCTAGTAGTTATCGTCCCATAAGCTTACTAAGCTCAGTGAGTAAATGTTTCGAAAAAATTATCAAAACTAAATTAGCAACACATGTAGGTATGTACAATATACTACCTCCGCAACAATTTGGCTTCAGGCCACACCATTCCACAGTGCATCAAATTCATCGCATCACGAAACATATGAAAGATAATTTAGATGTAGGGAAAAGTACTGGTATAATCCTTCTGGACGTAGAGAAAACGTTCGATACAGTTTGGCATGAGGGTTTGCTCCACAAGCTTCACAATCTTAATTTTCCGCTGTTCTTAATAAAAATTATACAGTCCTTTTTGTCCGGCAGGAAATACATAGTCTATGTGAATAATTACAGTTCAGAAAGTCTCCCAATTGATGCGGGGGTACCTCAAGGCTCAGTACTTGCACCAATCCTTTACAACATTTTTACACACGACTTTCCATCACTAAACACATGTGAAGCTGCAATCTTTGCGGATGACACTTGCATTTATGCTTCAGATTCATTAGGTTGTAACATAGTAACCAAATTGCAATCTGGAGCAAATGAAGTTGAAACATATGTCAATAAATGGAAGATTACATTAAATGCTTCAAAGACTCAGGCTGTCTTTTTTACACGAAAAAGAAAAGCCTGTTTCTTACCAAGCAACAAAGTTATACTAAACAACATTCATACAGATTGGAAATCAAGTACCAAGTATCTTGGGGTTCACTTAGATAAAACACTTACCTTTAGTCTTCATGTCCAAGAAACCATTAAAAAGATTAACCTGGCTATAAAAATGCTATACCCATTTATTAATCGAAAATCAAATATGAGTTCCGAAAATAAACTTGTTATTTTCAAAGCAATTTTTCAGCCGATTATGTTTTATGGCTCACCTGTGTGGGGTAAATGTGCAAAAAGCCACATCAGAAAATTGCAAGTAGTCCAAAATAAGTTACTGAAAATGATTCTTAACCTGCCTTGGGATTTTTCGACGGATGATCTCCATTTAACTTCAAAAATTGAAAAAGTTCCTATTAGATTGCATAAATTATTCGAGCGCTATCGCCGGTCTTGCAGCTCAGCTGACAGCCACTTGATTTCAAGTCTACTGAACGAATCGTAATATATTTATCATACCTGTCATATATTTAATCGATTATTTATTTATCTGTACAATTATTGATTTGCGTATATATTTGTTCTATTTATTATTCATTTATTTATTTGTTTATACATTCATACATACATATATATATATTTGCTTATTTATTTATTTATTCATCCCGTTATTTAACTATTTATTTATTCATTTCGTTAAGAATTAATTTGTTTATTTATTTATTTATTTATTTATATTTTGTATATTTATCCTTAGAAGTGTTTTAATTATAATTAATAAATAACTCGTGTTTGAATATTTCAATTGTTAAACTTTATATTGAATGTTACTTAAAATCAAGCATAACACCACCACCCCCTTTATTTCTTTGTAAAGTCCAATTTGTAAAGAGGTTTTTCATCAGCTTTTCCTCTGAATATAAGTCAAAGATATGTTACACATTTTTCAAGAAGTATATATATTGTCAGTAGTAAGGTTACAATAACCAAATCTCTGTTAATTGTGCAATAGTAGTTTTTTAAGTTTAAGTTTTTAAGTTTTAAATATATAATTTAAGTTTTTTAAATATCTAATTTATGCTGCAAATTATAATAATAAAAGAGACATTATGTAAATTTTTGTAAATTTGTGAATAAAGAAATAGAGGACACTCGCAACAACTTCTATGGTGATACTCGTATGTTTACGAGAGCTAAAAGTAATGTACGCGAAAAGTGGAGAGTAGTAGATAACATTTTAGGAAAGGTTAAAAGCCGCGTTAAAATTGATAGCATTGAAGTGGGGGGAATTATGGAGCCAGGTCTTGGAAATATTACTAATATTTTTAACAATTATTTCACTGAAGTTTCTGAGAAATTAAAACCAAATTTTGATCCTTGTATATCCTGTAACTATTCCTCTTCGTCAGATGTCTCTTTTATGGATGATGCTCAATGTAATAGTTTTGTTTATAATCCGATTACACCAATTGAAGCTTTATAGGCTTCTGTCTTGTGCCTTAAAAATAAAACCTCTTGCACAAATGATGGTGTTTCGAGTAAGTTATTAAAAAATGTCGCCTGGTATGTCGTTGATGTTCTGTCCTTTTTATTTAACAAAAGTATTGAAACGGGTTGCTTTCCTGACCATATTAAAAGTGCCGAAGTCATACCTCTTTTCAAAAAAAGGAAATAGACATATTATATCTAATTAAAGACCAATATCACTTCTCTCAATATTTTATAAAATTTTTGAAAAATTGATAAGAGTTCGAATTGTCTCTTTTTTGGATAAGTCTAACTACTTTAGTAAGAATCAGTTTGGTTTCAGACAAAGCTTGTCTACTGAGAACGCCATCTTAAGAGTTTGTAGTCAGTTACATGGAAGCTTAAATAATAACAAATCAACAATTGGTCTTTTATTGATATGACAAAAGCTTTCGATCTGGTGAACCACGATCTCTTGTTAAGCAAACTTTTTAATATTGATTTTCGTGGAAATATGTTTAATTGGCTTCGTTCTTACCTAATAAAAAGAACACAAAAAGTTACTATAAATGGGGTCTCGAGTACATCCAGACTATTAAAGAACGGTGATCCTCAGGGTTCTGTACTTGGACCATTGTTTTTCATAATTTATATTAACTCTGTTTTCAAACTCAAGTTAAATGGCACTCCAACAGCTTTTGCGGACGACATAGTTTTTACATATGAATATGGAACCATTTTCGAAAGTATTGTGTCGATAAATGAAAATCTAGAAGCGTTACGGTTGTGCTTTACCTACCATAAATTAATTATAAGCGATAAAACAAAACTAGATTGTTTTAAGGTATCTGGTAACAGCTTATATGACTTCAATTTATGGTTCCATGCTCATGATTGTAGGCAGTTTTCCTTACCCATACATCAATGTGGAAATAGTAATTTTTCTGCTGACTTACCCTGCACAGAAAACTGCTTCAAGATTGAATCAGTTCAAAATTGTAAGTACTTACATAGGCGTAATAATTTATTTTAACTTAAACTGGAAGGACTGTTTCAGTCGAAACAGAAAAGCTTGTTATCTTCCCAGTAGAGAGTTGGATATGAATGGAGTGAATGTCAAGTGAAAGCCCTCTGTTAGATATCTAGATGTATATCTGGACAGTAAGCTAACCTTTAGCGAGCATATATATAACTCGAACAGTAAAAAAATTGATATCACTATTAAAATTCTCTATCCAGCCATCAATAGAAATTCGCTACTTACCTCTGAAAACAAAATTAGTATCCACAAACGATTTTATGCTATGGGTGCCAAGTATGGCACCTTCCACTTGAAGAAGCTTCAGGCATCACTCAACTTGCGATTTACACACTAAAGGGAATATTGAATTAATTTGTAATGAAATTATAAAACTTAGAGCCATATTTCTGGAGCATTGCTGTTTTCCTGATAACCCTCTCACGAACGAATTAAGAACTCCAGTATAAGTTCAAATATTTAAAAGAATTCGGAAACTAAATTATGCCCTTTCGTATTTTCGCTACTTAAATTATATTCGCTGTACTTTGTTATTTGTTGATTTATTGATGTATTATGTTAATTCATTTTGTTTGTTTGTTTAACGGATGTAATAATTTAGTTATACGTCTGTTTGCTCTAAAATATATGCATCTATGTTAACTCAATAGTGTGTGTTAGTAGGCATTCATCAGCGTACGGAATTATTTTCTATCTTGTGCCGCGAAAAATCGTTATTATCGTCTTTGTGTTCTACATCTTCTTGTTTACTACAGTGCATTAACAAGTAAGTGCAATGCCTAGGAAGTGTGTGAATAATGTCAACAATTTTTTTATGTGTGTGGGGAACTAACTTTTAAATCCCGAAAACGTTATTTCACCTTGTGAAATAACTTGTGAAACAACTTGTCCGAAAAGCTCGCGAACTTTATTTTAGAGTTAAACTAGGATATCAAGGTAACTCCTGGGCTCCTCACATATGTTGTAAAACTTGTATAATATTGTTAACTAGTTGATTGAAAAGTACAATGCGTTTTGCATTACCCATGGTATGGAGAGAAGCGAAAGACCATGCCACAGATTGTTACTTTTGTCTCACTGATATACAGGGCATCGGCCCGAAGTCCAAGCATACTATGCAGTATCCCAATTTATCATCAACTCTACGGCCTATCTGAAGAACATCCTACTCCAAAACCACCAGAATCGTTTAGTTTGGACGAAGAACCTGAATGTGCCTGTTTAACTAGTGATGATATGGAATTCGAACATTAAATCGACAATGATCCAGACTTTCAAACACCAGAATGTTCAACTTCAATTTGAACTTTGGTTTAAGATTTAAAACTAGCAAAATCACAGTCAGAACTCCTAGCATCCAGATTAAAAGAATGGAACCTCCTCGCAGGTGACTTCCGAAAACGTAAAAAAGCAAGAATCATACGAGGAATCATACGAGAATATGCTATATCTCCTACAATACATTCAGTATAAAGACTATTATATAAATGGTCAATCTGTTTAGTTTTAAAAGTTTTAGCGCTTCTTGTTGTACTGCAGCTGGCGTATACGAAACACTGCTGTTTTCTATGTGAATGGGACAGCCGTGCACGAAGTCATCATTATATACAGAAAGAATGGCCACTACGTCGAACACTAACTCCGGGTGTAAAAAACATTACTAATGAACCTCTGGTTGATCCTAAACACGTATTTTTACCACTTAATTAGGCTTAATGAACAATTTCGTTAAAGCTCTAGATCGGACCGGTAGAGGGTTCTTGTATCTGGAAAAGAAATTTCCAAAAGTTTGTGAGGCAAAAATTAAAGTGGGCATATTTGTTGGACCACAAATATGGAAACTTTTGAAAAATAGTCAATTTGACAACATTCTAATTGATGTTGAACTAAGAGCATGGAGAGCTTTTAAAACTATTGTGACAGATTGTCTTGGAAATGTGAAAGGCGAAAATTATAAAGATTTTGCAGCTGAATTGCTTAGCGCTTACCAGGAAATGGGATGTAATATGTCACTAAAACTCCAGTTTTTAGATGCTCATCTCGATTTCTTTCCGGAGAATTTTTGGGCAGTAAACGACGAATTTGGAGAATGGTTCCACTACAACGTCGCAACAATGGAAAAGCGGGTATCCATTTCGACTTCGCTGGTAAAATTTATTAACTTCTCCTCAAACAAATTTTATGACCGCCTGAATCTCCAAAGTTGAAGTAGTTTGACACCCATTTTTCGGAAAATTGTTGTTATAATCAATTAGTTAATAAAAGTTATTAACTATCAAACTTGATACCCCCTCCGTTCAATGACCGTGTATCCGGGCACCCACTAAGGTTATTATGTGTGAATGCCACTAAAGATGCTTTTTATTAAAGTATTTAGGTAATTTGATTTTCAAATAGATAATAAGCAATATTTTTTGTAATTTCTTTTATTTAAACAATTCTTATTATAAATAATAACAAACACAGTAAGTAAGAAAAACATAATTTCGTTTTTATTTTTTCCATTCTTAGATTATTTATTTATTTATACAATATTTGTTTATTAATAATAATACAGTGTAATATGAAATTAAAAGCAAATTTAATCATTTCGTACATTCTTCACATGTTGTGGTTGTAATACAGTGTTCATCACAAATGAGGTTTTCACATATCGAACATATTTTTCTAGTCTTGCCACGTTTTTTAAATTCACTTTGGAGACAAGCATAACATACACCGGCTATCTTTACCTTCCCCAGTTCTGTTCTGGCAAAAGCCGTGTTAACACGTATCGCGGAAAGAATTTTGTTTGGTTAGTTGGTGTAGCTCTCTTAAACCTTTGCTCGGTACTTATTTACTTACTCTCGGTGGTAAGTGTAATTCCTTTTTTCTTTTCTCTTAATACCTACACAAATAAAACAACAAGCGTACAACTAAGTAAAAATCTATGGACGGGGGAACGGATCCCCCTCGAAAAAACTGGTTCAAAGGCTTGTCGCCAGACGTAAGCCTTAATGAGAACCGAATTAAAAAAACGAAGCGCAAGCACTCAGGCGAAGAGTATCCTGAGCTACCTATCATTAACAACGACAACAATATCCCACGTTATATAGTTGTAACGGGAACGGGAAAAATAGGCGAAAATGTGCGGCCTCTAGCTTCCTACAACCCAATTCAAATCAACCGAGGTCTTGAATTTATTTCTAAAGATATCCTAGAAGTAAAAGCCATGAGGTCAGGAGACTTACTTCTCAAAGTGCTGAACGTGGAAGTAGCTAACAAATTCCTAAAAGCTAAATTCGTTGATTCAATTCCCGTCAAGGTATCAAACCATTTAAGCCTTAATTCTATACAAGGAAGAATCTTCTCGAAGCACACTACTGAAATCACGGAAGAAGAACTTTTAGAAGAATTGAAAAAATTCAAAGTCATAGAGGTGAAAAAACTAATGAAAAAGGAAAATGATCTTTTGGTTCCCACAGGTGCGGCTATATTAACCTTCGACTTAATTCGACGACCAAACGAGGTTAAAATTGGGTGGGTAAACTGCAAGGTAGACGAGTACATACCAAACCCTATGCGGTGTATATCTTGCCAGAAACTTGGTCACACAAAAAATCGATGCACTGGTACTCCTTTGTGCAAAAACTGCTGTCTTCCTTCCCCACATAATGATTGCACGCGTGTTTACTCTATTAATTGCAATACCGAGGGACACACATCAAACGATTCCGCTTGCCCTGCCTTCCTCCGATACAAATCGGTCAACAAGATAAAAATTGATCGTAGGTCGTAGGGATGCTTGGCAGATATTTAATGACAACCCCTCTCTACACCAGCTCCCGGCTCCAAGAAAACAAAATATCAGAGGTCCAACCATGGCAGAAATCATAAAAGCCCGAGTAGAAAAACCAATTGCACTGCACGCCCATCTAAACAAATCTAAGAAGAACACGAACACAGAACACAACAATGAACATGAGAAATCACAGCAATCCAATCAGTTTATTTCTAAACCACAAAAAACATACAACTCGAATAATTCAAAACAAAATGTTGAAACTGAAACTAAATCATGCACAACACATAATCAAAACAACACCCAAGTAACAAAAAACAGCTTGACAAAAGAACAAACATTTGAATCGTCCTCCACACCATCTTACTCAAGCATCGACAACAATGTAACCAAAGGCAAATCAGATCTATCAATGATCACTAAGGATAGAAACATGGAAGCTGGCTCTGAGTACTCTGCTCAGACTCTGCGTCATTCACTCAAGTCCGTTACCAACACAAAACCTGCTCTCTTAAATACTACTTTAAACTCAACTCTCCCATGCCAACTTAATAATAATATTTTAAATACATCACCCACTTCCGCAAACCAAAACCCACTACAATGACTCGGTTAACCATGGAGTTACTCATTCTCCAATGGAACATACAAGGTTATTGCAACAACAAACACGCTCTTGAGCGTCTAATCGCGAAATATAAACCAGACATAATTGCGCTTCAAGAAACTCATATAATATCAAAAAACATAAAACTATTCAAAATGAAAAACTATGAGCCATTTCATTTTAATAAGAACT
Source organism: Volucella bombylans (assembly GCA_949129095.1). Classification (NCBI taxonomy): domain Eukaryota; kingdom Metazoa; phylum Arthropoda; class Insecta; order Diptera; family Syrphidae; genus Volucella; species Volucella bombylans. The sequence continues at coordinate 97,591,100 of OX422141.1, read as the reverse complement.
ACGACTACTGTAAGGCTGGTATAGGGTTTCTTGTAAGGAACAATATTCCAATAGCCTCACACATTACGTCCTCTTCAAATTTGCTTCACCACACGATCCAAATCCCAGGCCCAATACCAATCAAAATAACTAACATCTATAAAGAGCGTGATGTACAAATTAGTTCAGATATCTTAGATAGAATTCCTACAAGTAATGATAATTGTCATCATTTTATACTAGGTGATCTGAATGCCCATAGCACTTTATGGGGTTCAGATGTGACGAATAAAATAGGCACATTATTTGAAAACTTCGCTAACGACCGTAATTTAGTAGTTATGGATGATGGCTCCCTACCTTCTTTAGCACGAGGAACACTTTTTCGGCAATTGATGTTACCATGGCAACCCAAAATTTAGTACCTTACTTTCGTTGGGAGGTTCTTCCCCAGGGAGAAAGCAGGGATCATATCCCTATTATAATCCGTACCCCAGAGCGTAAGTCTACGTCGAAATTTACACCCCGCTTTAAAGAAGAATTTGCCGACTGGAATTTATTTGAAAAGACCACTAAAACTTTATCACTGACTACACCCACGACGAATAACGCAAACCAGGAAGCATCAAAGATTAAAAAAATAATAAGAACCGCTGCAGTAAAATCGATTCCAGTTACCAAACAAAATACTTCTAGAAAAACCCCAATTTGGTTTACACCTACAATTGCAAAGTTGGTAAAAAACAAAAAATGTGCATGGGAAAAGGCTCGGAGGCTTCCGACAACAGAAAACTGCGTCGCATATAGAAGGACTTGTGCAAAACTTAAGAGAGAATCAATCCAATCCAAAAGGTCTTCTTGGGAAAACTTTGTCAACACAATGAACCCATCATTAGATACGAAAACTTTATGGAATAGAATACGTTCACTCCAATCATCCAGGTCACACCAAGATTTTCCATACATCCATCTAAATAATAAAATTGAGAACGATCCCGAAGTTTTAGGTTGTGCATTTGGCTGCAAGTGGAAAGAATATAGCGAAGACACAGCCTACCCTGAATCTATTATTAAGAAAAAATTAATTTTTAATCTAAGTTACCTTAAACCAAGTCACCTTCCAGCACACCAAAATCAAAGTAAACTTCTAATTGAAGACATCACACGAGTGGAACTGGACATGACTCTGAAAATGGCAAAAGGCACAACCCCAGGTGAAGATAAAATAACATACCGCATGGTTAAACAATGTTCAGATACTCTCAAAGATAGAATCGTTTGCTTGTATAATACCATCTTGTTATCTGGCGTTTTCCCACATGACTGGAAGAGGGCACAGCTCAAACCGAAACCTAAAAAACCTCGAAACTGCCACAATCTCGAGGACTATCGCCCAATCGCACTGCTCCCAATTCTCTCAAAAATTTTGAAAAAATTATTGCTTGACGAATAAGCGAACAGAGGCGTTCACACACTTTTACATCTGCTTGAAAATAGACTGACAGAAAATTTGTCAAAAACAAAGCATAGTATAGTCATGTCATCCGATTTAGAAAAAGCCTTTGACCGCGTGACAATGATTCCAGTTCTCAAACAAATGGCTGATTGGGGAGTTCCCCATCAAATCCTAAAACTCATAAAATCCTTCATGACTGGAAGAACATTTCGGGTTAATATTGCAGGGTATAACTCTTCATTGTTCAAACTTGATAACGGAACACCACAAGGATCTCCTCTCTCTGTGGTGATCTATAACACATACATAGAATCACTCATAGTTAAAATAACGCAACCATCACTTAATCTGGACTTCGTTGGAGTATTTGCCGATAATGTATACGTAGTAGCCTCTGGGGAACCAACAAAGGTTAAATCTTTTTTGGAAGCGGCAGATAGAGTTATCTATTCCTGGTGCCAAGAGACAGGTGCTATTATTCCCCCCTCCAAAGTAGATTTACTCCATCTTTGCAGGAAAAGAAATTGTAATCCTACCCCTTTGAACCTCCGAGGTACAACAGTCACGATTTCAAAAGAACTGAAAATTTTAGGCATCACCTTCAGTGGAAATATGAAATGGAATATTCAGGTCAAAACAGTGGTTAATCAATTAAAACAACGGAATAACGCACTTAAAGTAATTTGTTCCAAGAAAAAAGGGCCACATCTTGAAACAGCCCTGAGAATAGCAAAAACTTTAGTCGAAGGCACCTTGCAACATGGTGTTACAAGCTATATGTGGACCACAGTTAAAAACAGCAACATTATTGATGCCGCTATTAACAACTGCTTTCGAACAGCTTCAGGGGCACTAAAATGCACAAGAATTGAAGCCTTACGACTAGAAACTGCTAACCAATCGTTTCAGAACTTTGGGAAAAGAAGAGCCGTGAATCTGATCAGCAAGGCTTTAACAGTCTCAACACATCCTCTCCACAACACTGCCATTGAATCTATCTCTTCACAAAACAAAACAAAGAACTCTATATCTGCACTAAATAGAATGGTAGCTCTAGTTTCCTCGCAGAGAACCTTTACGTCGGGTCAAGTCTCAACAGCATACAGTCCTCCTCCCTGGAAACGGAACTCCTTGCAGATTAACACAAGTCTGGCCAAATTTAAAAAGGAGAATACCTCGAATGCAATGTTTCAAATGTTACACAGGGAGATGATAAATGAAAGCAAAGCCGATTATTTACTTTACACTGATGGATCCCATAAAGATAGCTGCTCATCATATGCAGTGATTAGACTGGACCAAAATGCAAATCCATCAACGATCTGGCAAGGACTTTTGCCGCAGGAATCAGGCAGTTACATCGCAGAGTTAACAGCAATTAACAAGGCTATATCTCTCGCTCAAAATTACAATGGCCGCAGCCTTATTCTAACAGATAATCTGGGAATCCTAATAGGTCTAAAGGAAGAAACAAATAAATGCCCTACACTTGAACTCATCAGAAGTAAGATCAATGAGAGTATCATGCTAGCATGGGTACCGGGACATACTGGTATCAAAGGGAACGAAGCAGCAGACCTTGCGGCGAAAGAGGCTAACAATTACCCCTTAATCATTGAAACACCGAACTTCTATCAGCTGACACGGAGAATTTTTCTCACCAATCAGGCACTCGAGCTTACTGATATGTGGAAAAATTGCCAAACCTTCCTACAGGCCCATAATCCCCAATACTCCCGGATTCCGTACAATGACTTGTTTACAAGAGAAGATTGTATAAAATTACTGAGGATCAGACTGAGAAAAACAATTTTTACTACTCGACACCTATACAATAACGAGCCCCCGGATATATGTGAACATTGCCACACTACTTTAACAGTAAGACACATCTTTGTGGAATGTCCTTCATCAACCCAAATTGACGTACGCAGCGATAGAACAGCCCCAACAAGCCAACTAGCAAGTATATTGAATCCAGCAGACATTAGATCAATTAATCGAATAAAAGATGCTACATCAATACATAATAAATTTAAGGAAATATCATTTTAACTTTTCTTGCTCTTTAAATACCTCTTCTTAAATCAAATGTATTATTTCCACTAAATTCATCAATTATCTATAATAAGTCTTATTTATAATTATATATAACTTTTATAAGTTTTTCTTTCTCTAAAATACGGCGTCCTTTATGGCCTTGATGCCCAGATGCCTTTTATAAATATTTTTGTAAATTTATTTTGCAAATTATTTGATTAAATAAATAAATAAATAAAATCTTTACCTTCCCGTTGAATCGAGCTGTGTTTGGGGCCTCGATCATACACATGTTGTTGGCTGCGCATATGGATTGATTGCTCGACCAGAAAAAGACTGAATCGCTACTTTCGTTGTGAAATGCCTCATAATTTGTGCATTACGCAGCTCTCTGCCGATAAAATAATCATCGTTCATAGGATTTTTTGACGAGCATTTTATTTTTCTCACGATCATCACTCGATTTCCCAGTGTAAAGCTGTCCAGTAAGTGGATACGAATTTTCAGCATCTCATATCCACCTTAGATTCCATACTTAGCTGGCTTTGATGGAATATACTGACTGAATTTAGTTCGACCCCGGTATGGATAAAGTTGCTTGTCGATTGTCAGGTGTTCTGTTTTAATAAATTAATATAAATATCGGATGACTATAGGGTCTCCCTATTGTTATTTCTATAGGGACTATAAACTGTGTATAGCTTCCATAGTTATTTCATATGCCACGTAGCCAGTTTGGCCATCTTCCACGCTATGCGTGGGTAACCGCGTACCCAGTCATTGAACGAATGGTGCAAATTTTGTCATTGACCAGACGTTTAAAACATCCGCAAAAATATTTTGAAGTATTCGTTCATATTAAATTAATTAATTCCAAGTTCTAATCATTTTTTTTTTCTTTCAATTAAGAGATTTTTTTTATTTTACCTAAAATCAATATTGCTACAATGTTTACAATCAATAAACAATGTTTCAGTAGAAAGATAAAATATTATCAAATCTCTGTATGTAAACTGTGTGTGATAGCAAAATCAATACAATTTTTATACCAAAAAAACTATATATCTATCTATCCCGTATGCTTGTTCCTTGATCAAATGCTGATGCTTCGTTGGTGGCAGACATTAAATAATTACCTAAAAGTCTTAGGAGACAAGAATGATAAGATTCTGAAAAAAAATCTGGATAAAAGTAAATTATTTTTAGATCACTATTGTAAAAGGGTCTATGGCAGCTTCTGGAGCAAAAGAAACGAGAATGTCGACTCTGAAGAAGCTGCTATCTACGCTCTGATGATCCCAGCCTGGCTTCCAGAGAGATCGAAAATCGACTAAACCTTCAAAAAACACACCTCTTATTCACTGATTTAACGCCACATATGAGACACTCATAATCAAAATCTCAACAAAATTAGGTCTGATTTCCAGTCAAAGCTTATCCAGATACGAAAAACCCAATTTCGGCAAGGAAATGCGATGTCATCCGATTTTTTTAATCCAGCTTGGAACAGATAGTGCAGGTATCTATGTATCATACATAAGTATGTTTCGTTGTTTTCTCATTTTCACAAAGCCATTATAGAGGCTACCTTACTTAGCTATGTTCGATTATGCCGCAGTCCGGGTTAGATCAGGGCCTAAACTAACTTGCCTATCCAAATAGCACCCTCTGTTGCCACCTCCCTTTAGTTGCACATAAGAAGTTGGCTGAGGTCCCTGTCCACTTGTGTGCGCTACCTAAATCGTCCTCTACTGCGTTGTCGCTTTGAGTGGGAACCGAACTTGCCACGACACACACCTTGTGTGACTCCTTTTCGGACGTTGAAGGCTTTATCATAGCTGATTTTGATGGAGTTGCTTACATTCTCCATCGTTATCCTGCTTACAGAACTTGCTAAGAATGCCAAGGTTAGACATGGCACTGCATACCTCGTCCCTATGCGGCTCTGAAGCCGACAGAAAGATAGTGAGAGTCGATTTGAAATTCCCGGTTACGAATTTTATGATCAGAAGGGCTACATTGATCCTGAGTCAGAATTCGAAGTGTTTGAGTCGAAATGCCATATAGTTAAGACGGTACTTTTAGCTGCGATTAGGAAACGTTCATCAAAAATGCTCTTAGCTCAATAGCGAGTAATGTTATTAGACCGCCTAAATAATCCGTCACAGGTAGCTTCGTCGCATCGGGTAGACACTTGCATTTTTCCTCAAATTCGAATCGAACATTTCGAAATATGTTCAAAGGAGCCGTTCATAATCGACCACATCTCACGCCAACACAAAAAATCGTATCCTCGCTCATATCACTATTTCGGATGCTACATATACCCAGGCTTGGGAACGTCTTGAAAGTCGGTACAACAGACCACGTTATATCATCAATAACTGTATAAATACCTTTTTTAATCTACCAGTAACCAATTCATCGAATGTCACTATTCTTCGCAAAATATCGGATGGAGCGGATGCAGTAGTGAGAAGCGTTTCATCCATTGGATAGATATCCTTGGCTTATCTAGCTCTTGCTTAATAAGGTCAATGAAGAAACGCAGCAGGCTTGGTATGAGTTCAGTTGTGAAGAAGATTATACTTTAATAGACAAAGGTAGATGTAATGCATATTAAAACGGTAGATGTTCTTCTATACGTTAAACAAATAAGCCTAGGAATAATGTTGTACTAAGCATCCATGCGTCATCCTTTTCGTCGTCCAACTGTTCAAAATGTGCGAGCACGCATGTTTTGCCTCAATGTACAAAGTTTTTAACGCTTACTATTCAGGGTAACAGGGATTTACTAAAATCAAATAGACTGCTTTTCAATTGTTTTCGCTTGGGTCTTACAATACATCAGCATCGAACTTACAACACTCGCCATCATATTCTCGTTCACCTCAATTCGATATCTGAAAATTCCTTACCAGAAAATAAAGAGGTGCAACTAGTACAAGCTTTTAACCTATGTCTAAGTTATCCTCGGACTGCCACCTTTCAATGCATCATTCAATAAGCTAAACCACCACAAAGCTTATTGCCAACTGCTGTCGGCAATATTTTAGATAACCGTGGCAATTATCAGCGAGTTCGCTTTTTTTTAGACTCCGGATCTAAAGTATCGTTTGTTATCCGTTATGCATGCGTTAAAAAATGCAGTTGGTTCTACCAATGCCGGAAAGGCGAGAAACTTTTTTGATTCGCATTAACTCTTATTTAGAAACATAAAGCATTTCTGTGGATGACTATGGATTACCTCAGTTAACATCCTGCTTACCGACGACGGCTTCGTTTAATGTAAATAATCTACGTACGTAATCTTAATGCTTGCGGACCTCTCGTTTAACAAACCTAGTTCGATTGATATCGTGTTAGAAGCTAATTAAGTGTGGGAATTACTTCGAGTTAAGATATGAAGAAAGAGGATATCCCATTGTTCAAAAAGCAATTTTTGGTTGGTGAAACTCAACTCAGGAAGGCCAATAGATTCAGAGTCATAAATAGTTCGGTCCCATAATTGCATTCTTAATGTTGATGCAAATTTACAAGCCTTTTGGAATATTGAAGAAGTTAATCCCGAATCCCTTCTCACGGAAGAGGAAAGGAAATCGAAGATCGCTGTCCTATAACACATTCAACTGACTCAGCAGGGAATTATACTCGTATTGTCCATTTTCTAGACTACGGAAAGAAAATTTCAGAAAAACTAAAACCTTCGCAAGGCATATAGCAGATTCCTAGAGGAATATAGTTCACTAGGACACATGAGACAAGTAGCGGCGGAAAATATCGCCAAGGAAAAATGAAAATGTTTACTATTTGCCCACCACGCTGTTCTTAAGAGGGTGCTTCCACAAAACTCTGAGAAGTATGAAAGGCGGTCACTAAATGAATACTTCATGATTGGAATACAAATTCAACGAAACTTTCCCACAATTTAATTGAGATTTCGCAAATAAAAAAATTTGTTTTTACAGCGGATATTATAAAAATGTTCCGTCAAATATGGAATCGCCTAATGACTCAACTGTTCATTGTAACTTGTGCCACATCCTGCGCAGCCTTTCAATCAATTCCAGTCGTTGAAGAATTTGCACATGATTATGGAGATGAACTACCAATAGCTGCTGAAATAATTGAAAATAATTTCTATGTACGAGTAGATGATGGCGAACAATTATCTGCCGTTCCAGAACCATTTTTAGATACTATACCAACAAATCAGCCCTCATCATGGCAATCCATTCAAGGCAAGGATCAAGGCTACTGGAAAAATTGGGGAATAGAGTATATCACCTCGCTTCAAAATTGACCCAAATGGTAAAAACCGCAGCAAGACTCGAAGGTGGACGACTTCGTTCTTATCAAGGAATCAAATCTTCCACCTGGTAACCGGGTGATGGGACGTGTCACCAACGCTCATCCTCGAAAATACGGACAAGTACGCGTAGTCTTATTAAGGACTGCCAATGGAAACTTTCTTCGTCCAATTCATAATACGGCTCGCTTAACCTTATGCTGAAACCGTGTTCCAGGGAGGGGTAACATTTCCGAAATTAATTTTTCTGACAGCAACTCTCTATGGCCTCGATATTTTCTTCTGAGGAGCATATGTGCTTCTATATTTTTCTGCTCATAGAGCTCGCGAAACTCTTTCATTATTTTCTGTAGGGCAGCTCTGTATATTCATAACGGTGTCTTTGTTAAGCCGCGCTGAATCCCAGCACATCAGAAACAGCACCCCTTATTGCGCTTTGACAGTGATACCATTTGGGCGATGTCGTCTAGGCTGTACTTCCATATTGTCAAAGATACCGAATTTGACTTACTTGATTTTAAAATTGCTAAGGATGATGTTCACGTAATATTTAGAGCATTGCTGTTACATTTTATTGATTAACCCGTGGAAGCAATCTTTAGCTGGCGGACTAACCTTTTATGCCAATCTTTAGTCGTTTGCTTACTTGTCTGAAGTTCAAGGCTCGTTCCCTAAGTTTTAATCTGGCGAAATATCGGCATCCGAAAAAACATAGTTTTCGTAGTAGATATCACAGTTTTTCTTTTTTTATCCAATCCATGCTATGTAGGTGTCGACAATCTCCACGAGATAGACTACACGCACTCTGTTAAGGCTCGTCAACAGTGAATCCGTCACTATCAACCACTATTAACTAGTTCGTCACATTGTTATCTATGTGGCTATACTTTAGGTGGCACTACAATGTCTCATGTGTTTAGCGTAAGTACCTGCCATGTAGGTTCAAACTTACGGGATGCCCATACATCCATGGGAGCAAGGATACGCCTTGCCATCGCTCACCAAACATTTTCACTGTTTCAGATACCAATTCGGAACTGTGTTGCCGGCACAAGTTCCACCCTTGGTATGAGTCGAGGCCGACCTAAAACCTCTTACTACTCTTAGGGTCGCAGCACCCAGTTTTTTTTTTTTTATAATTTACGCGCGTCTAAGGGGTTAGATACCCTTTTACTGTTGCCCGGGCGCGGGCGGAAAGATAGAAGGAGGAGAAAGGAAAATTGTTTTTGTAGTGGTTTGAAACTCAGCTGTGTTTGGTTTCTATGTTTGCTCTCCAGGGGTGGGAGTCCGAATAGGACGGAGAGTTTTTCTTCACTCAGAGTGATTCGAGGTATATCACAGTATTTTTCTTTTCTGTGCTTAAAACTCTACAACAACCAAATCTACGTGTCAGTATTATGCTTTCACACGCAGAGTTCCAATTACACAATGAAAAACTGACTTGCCATGGGCAAGATTCGAGCCTGGACCCTCCGAGTGAGAAGTGTTTGCTACTACCACTACACCACGGCCATTATTGCAACTCTACATTGGGTCAAACCAAGGGAAAAAGCAAGGGAAAACCCAAGGTAAGACCCTTCCAGCGATTTTGGGTTTAAACCACAGCCACCATGACGCTCCAACAAGGGGGCCTACCTCTAACAAGTCAGGCCCGGATCGTATATTAAGCACATTAAATTCCAATATTAGCAGCAGAACTAATTGTGGAAATATGAATAGAACTGAATTTAATGCTTGCAAAACACAAGGCCGATGTCGCCCAAAATGCAGCGAACACCGGCGTAACATTTTGCCCCTTCAAACTTTTAACTCTAACACCCGCTTCGCTATGTATGCTCATCTCTACACCATCAAGCCCATCTTCGGACGTACTCCGAAATATCGTGATTATTTCCTAAGCACTACAACTAGCTTATGGAATGCCCTTCCGAGCTCTTTATTTCCTAGTCACTATAATTTGCAAACATTTAAAATCAACGCACATCGGTATCTCTCTTTTTTCCCTCCCTAATATCTCTTCGCCAAAAATCCCTTGTGAGCGATTTTAATATTTATTTGTACAATTGTTACTAAAAAAAACAACACACTGTTCACTTTAAACTAGAATAAAATACTTTTACTAGACAAGGTGAGTCGAAACTGCCCTCGCAGTCAATTCAATGAAATTGGTTATTGAAAAAAAATTAAAAGGAAAAGGTGAATTCACATATTTAGCAGCATTTACAATGTTTTGCACAAATTAGTTAATTCTGTCTGCTCTGACATAAAAGCTTGGTTGAGGAGCTTCACAACATCCCCCAGAAACGTTTCTCGAAATTTTGACTCCCTTTTTACAAAAATGAAAATTAGTAACTCCATCATGGCTTACTATTCAACATACGAGTACAATTACCATTAAGATGGTGACGACGCTCTACCCTCTGAATAAACTGTGACACTTTTTTTGATGGTCAATATACACCAGATTGCTCAGTTAACCGAGAGGTTACTCAACGCTGAATATTTCTTCAATTCGCCGAAACCCCAAATTAAGAATGTTGCTGTTCTCTGCGATCTTACTTGTGCATTAATTTTCAGAACTTTCTGAAATGTGTGCTCTGATAGGTGACAAAATTGTGTAGACACTATAATGCGAATTGGGATTGCGTTTCCAAAAAAATGGTGTTTGTTTTAAAGGTATACAAATTCAATATGAAATAGCATACTTAAAGCTAATGTTACTGTCTATAACATTAGCTTTATTTAAAAGATAATTTCATGCCATTTGGGCTTAAATATGACATTGAGCATATGCGTGCCACAGCTAGTTCGAATGAAGCGCAATCGTGAAGTCTAATTTTCGACAACTTTATCGAGCCGTATATCAGCAATAACACGCGAATGTTGTCTTCCAAATCGTCCAACGTCTCTGGTTTATCGGCACAGACTAGTGACTTTACATACCCTCAAAGAAAGTAATCTAAAGGTGTGAGAGCACAGGATCGTGGAGGACAGTTCACAGGTCCATTACGCGAAATTATGCGCTCAGCAAATGTTTCCCGCAATAAATTGATGGTGTTGCGGGGCGTGTGGCATGTTGCACCATCTTGTTGAAAGTAAAGCTCTGTCACGTCAATGCCATTCAACTGAGGAACGAAGAAGTTAGAAATTATATTTCTATAGCGCTCTCCATTTACAGTAAAATTCTGGCAGGCATCGTCCTTAAAGAAATATGGGCCGATGATTCAACCTATGGGCTGAACAGCACACCAAACAGTGAGTCTTAATGGTTGTAAGGGCGTCTCGACAAAGGCCTCTAGGTTTTCTCCCCTCCAAATTCGGCAATTTTGCTTGTTTATATATCCGGTTAACCAAAAATGGGCCTCATCGGAGAAAAAAATTTTGCATTGGAATGAGGATCAAGCTGATTCATGTTTTCGGCCTATTCACCGAACCTACGACGCGTATAATGGTCACGCGGTTTCGACTCTTGCGCAAGATGGATCCTATAACCTTTAAAGCTAAGATCTTTTCGTAAAATTTTCCGTAAAGTGGATGGGCATAACCCAATTCGGTGCACGATGGCGAATCGACTCCTTCGGATTATTCTCAACACTGGGCTCCACAACGGTAATAACTTCTTCTGTTCGCTCTGTTTGTCGTCTTTGGGGATGCGTATTATAAACTAGAGTGTACGTGTTGCGAAAACTATTCATCGTGTTCAGAATAACTCAGATTGCTCAGATGGACCATTATGTCGACCATAAAATGGACGATAGCGCACGATAATTTTGGCGAACCGAACCATGGTTTTCAAAATAAGTTTGACAAATGTTCACGCGTTGTTCTGGCGCAAATCTGTTTATCAATTGATTGTCAAATTAACAATCTGCAGCAACAGTGTTGCCAGTATAAAATCAAACCTCTAAAAAGAAACACATGTTAGTAGAGACAAAGTAAAACGGCTCGTTTAAAATTGACTTGTCAGAGCTAAGGCACATTAGTGGAAGCCAATGTTGATGCGGTCCATAAGTAGTCCGAAACAGGACTGTAGCTGTAAGATACAATATTATGCTTCAACATATTGTTTGAAGAAATTTTGAATGTACAGTGTACACCGCCTCTAACAATATTGAGTTAGCAAAGTTTTCTTTAGATGAGTTGCCTTTTCCCTAATTCGTTTCTGTATATGATACAGAGAACTTCCATCTCCTAAAATCGAAAGTACCCTGCCCGCATTAAGCCTAAATAGTAAGAAAAGTGTTATGCATGACTTTGTAGTACTACAAGAGCTTACAATAGATAAACTAAATCTATCTCAATTATCTTTCACTTGGATGAACGACTTCTCCCATAGAACTTGACGACGTAAAATTAAATAACACATTCCAACGGATGACAGATTGATTGCATCTAAACGGGCAAGTACAAGTTACAAGTTGAGTTTCGACAGTACACGAGTATACAACTGTCGTATATATGTAGAGAGCTCCATTTGACTAATACCAAGTTGGGGTCATAAAAAAACTAAAACTTATGATGAGGACCATAAAATCAAGCTTCGCTATCACTGAGAACAAATTTTTCGAATTTACTTTACGACCTCCAATTTTTGACTTTGTTGTCAAGGATAATTTCTTTCTCATGTACGAGCTTGAGTAGAGCGTTCCTTGGAAAGGAAGCAGTACGTAGTACGAGTATGTACGAGTGCTTCGTCTTGACTGTTTTAGGGCTTTTGGATGTGTATAGTCTTCAATGTCAGGTTTGCTGGGTGTTCTTTCCTTCTGCCATGTCTGCATTGGACATTTTTACGATCGCAAAAGGTAATTTCAATTTGCCGGTTTTATGAAATGGGGTTAGCCAGAGGGTTAAGTCTGTTCCACCTTGTTTGGTGGTAAGCGTTAGATTTTAAGTGGGGTGACGATTGGGGTGGTTGATTGTGTGGCGATAATAAAGGGAATTCATTTAGAGGTCATTGGATTTGAAATCTTTGCTTACCTTAGATTCGTTTCTTTGCTTAGTTAACTTTGAAAAGGAGTTCGAGAGGGTAAAAGTTTACTCGAAAATACGAGTACGATAAAGTGTGACCTTAGAATGGCGATAAATAGAAATGTGAGTACGAGTGCTTGTTCATAAGAGATGGGTTTTTTAATTTTTTTTTTCTTCAATTTATTTGTGTGGTTGCTTTGGTTTAGGAATCTATGGATAAGTTATGTTGGGAGATTCTTTTCTCTGGTAAACTTGTTGATAAATGCTTAGCTATTTACGGGAGATTTTCGAAGACGATTTCTTTAATTGGATTTATGATGGAAACCGAACGAAAGTGCCTCTCATAGTCAACGTTGGTACATTTATGGAAAAGAAAAGATAAGTCTTTCGCTGGTTTGGTAAATGATACGCTACCTGTGGCAATCTTTGATATGTCTGTTTGCAATGAGTCAGGTAATGAGTTCTAGAGATTCTCAAAGTCTCAAGAGGAAAGAAGTTATTGTCACCGAAATTGTTGACAGAGAGCTGCTTTCTCATTTTGGAACAAAGGGCTTATATGTTCGTTGGGAGCTCGTATAAAGATGGGTATTCGTTTCAGTGATAAAACAGCTACACGCATCTATGAGGTGCTGATGTAACCTTATAGATATAAGCATCAAGGGATTGGAGATACATACGAGGGTCTAGAGCTGCCTGGCTTAGCTCAGTGCTAGGGGAAGCGCCTATGCTGCTGGACCAGGCCATTTTCCAAAGTCTGGTAAAAGCAGATCCACCGCAATCAGGGCGATTCGTCTACGTCGAGTTACACATGCCTTCAAAAGTTGCGTTTGTTATAACCAATGTCTGTGAAAATCCCCATCGCGTACTGAGGGTACTACCTCCGTTCATTTCGAGCTCCATGCGATGTTCGAATCACTGAGGAGGAAGGAATCAGTGGGATCCGATGAAACTTCGAACATTAAGCTGTGATATCTCCTAATAGAAGTTGTAGACATATCCACTTCTTTCATCCGGTAAATATTCGGTCGATAAGTCTCCTTTCCAGAATTATTCGAAGAGGTGATGAATAGAGTCCTAACGGACTGGGTTGGGGAGACAAAAATATATCATAGTTCCAGATAATCAATTCGGTCGGCAATGTGACTTTTGCTGGAGTATTTGACATCAAAACTGCTCTGAGGCAAGATGTGATTAGTTCGTCGATTCTATTCAACTTCTACACAAGCGACCCTGTGAGTTCACTATGCCATGGCATACGCAGACGACTTGATCGCGTACAGATCAGGTCCAAAGACTGAGGTCATTAATACGTTCTTGGAACGTTAGTTCTCTCAGATAAAGCGATATTGCGATGACTGGAAGTTAAATATTAATTTTCAGAAGTCGGAAACCATGCTCTTAAAGACACCTTTTTTGTGCCGCTGCGTTTACTAGAAAGTTTTCGATCGTGGGACAACACGAGCAACCACTTACTTGTCGAAATGTAGTCAGATACCTTGTGATCTCGACCAGGACAGAGATGGCGCATACGGTAGTGCATCTCCGGTTTAGTAGGGTGGTAGGGAGCCGCGATATTAGGGATGTTACTCGGGAGCATACACGATTTCGTTGGCTTCGTCGTTTTCTTCAAGCTCAGGCTAGCCCGTCATTGGACAGGGTTGGCAGAGCTTTGTTTTGAAGCCACGGGCAGAAAAATAAAGATCGAGAAAATGGGTAAAAATTTTAAAGAATTTAAACAAAATGTAATTATGCATCATAGGTTAATAGGTTAATATAATCTAAGTATTCTACTATCTATTTTTAGGCAGTGCTAAGTTTTGTCGATAAAAATTAAAAGTTAATTAAAAGACTTAAATAAATAACTGAAACTGTGTTACAATACATACGAAGAAAGACATAGAATAAGTGTAAGGTTTATCTTATAACGTCCGCAAAGGGCCTGTAAGTTATAATAAGGTTATTTAAGTTAATTAAGCTGATTTTAAAGAATTTTTTGTATGAGTTTTAAGAATACTGAACTTTTGAAAAATAAAGATGCAGTTAGAATCAACGAATCAATGAACAAGCGGGTACACCTTTTCATCAAGTTCGTCTTCAATTCTGCCCACCAGATTTCAAAGTGCAATCATAAAGGATCTTTAGTAAACATTCGCTTAACAGCCTTGCGCACATGAAGCTCGGCTTCCAAATCGGAATGTTCGGTGTTCGAATCCCAGCCTCGCCCGAAAGACATACTCATTTTTTCTGTTAATCAAAATCAAGTATGATGAGTAGTTGACTACAAATCAACAACAAACCTTCACTAAGAATTTAGCCTCCACATTAAATGTTGGATGCCACCCATGGAGCGAAATAACCACTGAACCCAAACATCTTTCTTTCTCTCTCTATCATATTTCCCAAAAAAAAAAAAACTTAGCACGTGCTCAGGCACTTTAAGTGTATTCATACCCACATGAGTGTTAAGTTCTTAATAAAAAAACAAAAAAAAAAAAAAAAAAAAAAAAAAAAACATCTGAAGCTCTTGGGGAGCGTGTAGTGATCCTTCCCGATTTTTGTTATAAAGGCTACTCGCACTGTTTTTCAGGTGCACATATGTACTGCAGTTGATTTTTACCTTTTTTAGCACAACCATTAAAGAAATCAACAGCGTATTTGACATACTCATTTGCCGCTTCGGTGATTGAAGCTGATTGTAAGCTGGTTCTGATTAGGTTACCGGGTAAATGAGTCTAAAGCATAAGACAAGAATCTCTAGTTTCGGTTCTAAGTGAGTACTTTCAAGAGTTCTGAATGATAGTAGTCTGGCTGATTTGGAGGAATTTGAAGGGCATGCTGGCTTCGCCGACTAATTTAATATTTATCAGAGGCACTCTTTGGAATCCGAATAAGCTTCTTCTATTCCTTTTATTTCGATCTGGAAAGATTGCAGCTTTTCACCAAATAAGTCTAAAGTGACTTTGCTAAAGAATTCGGCAGAAAAAGATAAGCTCTCGGTTTCAGTTTCAGTTTCAGTTTTAAATGCATTTTATTTTCTTAATCACTAACTCTTACATATTAACAAAAAAAAAATGCTTAAATGCTAGCTTAAAATTACTTAACAATCTTATGCTAACTTACTGGCCCCGCACAGGCACTCTAAGCTAGTCTAAATTCTTATAACTATGTCTTTCGACTTTATTTACATTTTACTTAGAACTATTTATTTTGTATACTTACTCGTAAGGCTAAGAAAAAAAAATTTGTTAACAAAACTTAGCATATGGACATTTTTTTATTTTTTTATAAAAACTTAATATCTAACTTAAAATAAACATTAGCCTACCTAACCTACATACACAATACACACACACACACACATAGACATTATACACAATTGTATACATATATTAGTATATAACTTTGTATATACCAATATATGTATATACCTCTTAAATGCTAACCTAAACCTATGTAAGCTGGCCATCGCTATTTACAAAGAAAACAGATTGGTCAGCTCTGCCTCATTAGTGAGGCTGGTCCGTAATTGACGGAAACGACGACGAAACATCTTCTCCATCATTCAACCACCAGAAATGCTGGTGCTGCAGAACGACATCCCTCTTATCGTGATTCCCCACCGCCCTACTGAACCTGAGACGATCCACACAGCCATGTGCGACGTCTCTATTGTAGTTGAGTCGCCTGTCCCCAGCTGTCCAATCGACATGGAAGATTAACGGGACCGCTGATATATCCTGGATCAACCCTTTCTGATCTAGGTAGAGGAATGCTTCCGGTGGAACGAAGCCGTCAGAGCGCACAATCTAGTGGTAAAGGTAATTGGGGTAGAAAGCCACAGATATCAGGTTATTCGTCGAGGTCATTGCTCTTGCAATGTGCCTTCGAGTACCACACGGGACACCCAAATACCAGCATGGGCCTGATAAGGGCCATGTAGCAGATTACCTTTACCCTCGCATCGAGTTGGCTGCTATAAAACAGTCTCTTTGTAAGGGCAAAAGCACCTTTAGCTACAGAAACTGATTTAGCCAGATTCCAAGGTATCTGACTACATTTCGACAGGCAAGAGGTTGTCCGCGTTGTCCAATGATAGAGAACTTTCGCCAATTTTCCCTGGTATCCCTAGAGGCTCCAGACAACGGCGTCCTAAAGAGAATGGTTTCCGACTTCTGAAAGTTGATTTTCAACTTCCAGTCATCGCAAAATCGTCTTATCTTATCGAAGTCACGCTGCAAGAGAGTATTAATGACCTCGATTTTTGGACCTGTTCTGTATGCTACCAAATCGTCTGCATACGCAATAGTATGGAGAAGTGAGCCTATCAAGTCGCTTGTATAAATGTTAAAAAGGATCGGCGAATTGACCGCGCCTTGCTGAAGACCATTTTTAATTTGAAATATTCCAACAGAAGTCACATCACCATTTTTCACGATGAACTGTCTGTTGGTAAGCATATTATAAAGAATGTACAAGAGTGGTTTACTGATCCCCAGCCTAGTCAGCTTATAGAAAAGACCCTCCAACCATACGGTGTCAAAGGCCTTCTCCAAGTCAACAAGGCAGGCACCAGTACATTGTTTTTTGCCTTTATTCCATTGGATATCGGACAGCAGTTTAGACGCGGCATGTGAGATATCATGTCCCGCCTTAAAGCCGAATTGATTATCTGGAACTATATGTTTGCTACCTTTTCAAAAACCTTACTGATATTCGGAAGGAGACTTATCGACCGGAGATTCGCCGGATTGGATATATCCTTTCCCTTTTTGGGGATAGGTTGAACCACCACCGTTTTCCAATGCGCTGGATAATGTGCATTATTCATTGCATTATTAAACAGGGACGTGTAAATGTCCACCGCTTCTAGAGGAAGATGTCGAAGCACGATGTTCGGAATACTATCGGTCCCCACTGATTTCTTAACTCTGATTGTGTCGAAGATCTCAAGGAGTCCTTCCTTCGAAATGAATGAGGATAGGTCACTCTCTCTGGCAATGACATTATTTGCCATATTTTCGTTGCGAAACCGGGTGAAACCAGAGCCCTCTGCTCGCCAGTTCCTTATTTCATTTCGAATGCAGAAGTCGTGCACCAAGACGCGATTGTCCAGGTCATAATTAGGGCCAATGATATCAATGGCCTTGTATACTTCCTCGAAAGTCGCCCCTATGGTCTCAACCTTCTCCTGCGGATCCTCGATCACAAAGAAGTCGTCATCGTCAGCGGCCTAGTTTGGATCAGTACCTACTATTGTCAGTAACCGTTCGTTGTCTGTTGTCCGGGCTATTTTAAGACACTGAAGGTTGTTTTGATTTTTTCTCCGGAATAGTTTAATTATTTGCGGGAACATATTCGGGTTGCTGGTGTTTACAGCCCGAACTTTGTTGTTCCAATATGAACTTACAGAAATTCTGTAATTCTCTTTTATTAGCGTTTGAATATTTTTAATCGACGACTTCAGTGTCCTAATCTCCGGGTCTTATCGGTCAGTTAACTGTCTATACAAGTTTTTAAGTCTTGAAAGAAGTCTACTTTTCTGTCGGTGCAGTGCGTCAATAGTAGGATTGCGGAACTGGTTTTCGTTAGTCATACGTCGATATCGCGTTTGACAGATTCCTATTGGACGGTGGGTAGAGCATGTTCGAGGAGAGCGCTCTTTTCACGGTTGCGGAGAAGCGTGTCCATCGAGTCTTACTGTAGTTGTAAGAATATCTTCGGACAAACTCCTCCAATTCCGCAATTTCATTAGGAACTGTAATTTCGGTGCTAAAACCGCAATGGTCGCTGTCATACACGAATGTGCGCAGACAATTTAATGTTTGTAAATTTGTACCTGTCAGTCGTATACGTTCATCGTACAGCAGTAGATCCAAATAAGACCCGCCTATGGGAAACGACGGGTTATCCGTCGCTTTAAGACCGAGTCTGTACATGAAATCGTGCTGACCCCACCAATCGAGTAGTAGGTTCCCTCTAGTATTTGGCAAATTATTTCCCCAATCCCTGTGTTTAGCGTTGAAATCCCCGCCGATTATAAAATAATTCTCCCCCGATTCCAGCCTCTGAAGTCGAATAAGCGTGTCGAGCTCTGTAATGAATAGAGTGGATTGTGAAGCCTCAGGTGTATAAACAGAGGCCAAGTACAGCCGCTTTCCACTGCGGAGCGGGATGTAAATGGCGACTGCCTCCAACACCCGGAACCTGCGCAACACGCCCTTGTACACTCTGTGAAATTTTATACCTTCTTTAATGAAGATCGCGACACCGCCTCCACGTTTGGATCTGGGCCGGTTTCTTCTTCTAACAATATAATTATTGTACTCCAGTTTGTGCTTGTCGGTTAGCTTGGTTTCGCTAGCGAAAAGTACATCAGGAGTTTGGTCTTGTAGCAATTTAAACATCGCGGCTCTTCGTTCGATCCTAATCAGTGAATTAACATTCACCGGAAGGACCTTCAAAGTTTGCTCCACCGTGTGCGTACCCATTACGACATGTGTTGCGTTAAGCCCGGCAGCAGCGCGTAAATCTGGTCCACCCGCTTGGCCTGTTCTTGCACCTCCTTTTGCAGCTGAGCCATCTGCCCTTGGATTGCGAGCAAGATGGCCAGCATGTTAGGTGCAGCTTCCGTTGTTCTCGGCATTGACGCTGGAGAAGCAACAGTCGTTTGCTGTACCGTAGCCCCCCCACCAGACGTCATTTGGGCGTAGGAAATTTGAGACGTGACGGCTGGTGTTTGAAACCTAACAGGTGAACGTTTAACCTCCACCTTCTGCTGCCAGGCCAGTTTTGCTTTCTTAATGTCAGCGAACTTAGGACAACCCCGATAGCTTGCGGTGTGTCCCACGTTTCCACATAACACGCACGAGAGCTGCGACCTATCGGATGCTCCGTCAACACCCAGAGCACACTCCACGGAACTGTGGTTCTTAGCGCACTTCACGCATCGAGGCTGCATTTGGCAGTTCGACGCGGCGTGCCCAAACCTCTGGCAGCGAACGCATTGTATAACGACTTCGCTCCTTTTTAATTTTTCCCACTGAACCACCTGGTAGTCTAGGACATTGATACTCCTTAGACTATCCAGACGCCTTTCGGGACTGAGCTGCACCAGGAAGAACGGCAGACTCCGTTTCTCCCGCTTGGCTCTAGCTGTGGTAAATGGCTTTACCCCTACAAACTTGAGTACTTCGCACTCCTTCTCTTTGAGCAGTGCCAGGATCTCCTCAGGATCAGAAGATGGTTCCAACCCCTTCAGCAGCATAGATTGCCACTTTTCACACTTCGGTGTGAATGAGAAGTGCTCCGTCGTCGTTTCCTTTAGGAGCTCTTTCACTTTCGCGTAGCACAGTGGATGGCATGGCGATCGTTCCCCAACCGCTTAATATTAAAATTACTACCAATGACCAACTTACACAGGTCGTTGGTTGCATTCACCTCCAATTTATAGGTGTTGATAAGAGACACCTTCTCCTTCTTCTGCTTCTGCTGTTGTTGTTGTTGTTGTTGTTGTTGTTCTTGTTGTTGTTGTTGTTGTTGTTGTTGCTGTTTTAGCCGTTGCCGTTGTTGTGGCTGCTCTTGTTGTTGTTGCTGGTGTTTTGTTTTGCTTTTGTTGGTGTTGTTGTTGCACTTGTGCTATTGTATTTATCTGTTGTTTTTGTGTGGGCTGCTTTTGAGCAAGCTGCGACTGCTGTTGTTGTTGGGATTGCTCATGCTCTTCCCTCTTCCTTCTGACCATTTGCTGTTCTTTTATGCCCTGTATCCTTTGCTGTAGAATTTTGATGCTGCCACTTATCGACTCGATTTCCTCCTCTTCATCGTCCGATTCGCTTGCTGCCAATGAAGCGAAGTTGTTTCCTGCCCTCACTCCACCAAGCTTTACAGTGGATGTTGGTAGGGTGGGACGTTGTGCCAAGTTAGAGGTTGGCTTTAGCTTCCTCTTTCTCTTTGGCTTTGACGTTTGGCTCGAACCATTCGAAGCCTCACCTGATATCTCAGCTGATCCCGCTATTGACATAACGGACCGCTCTCCACAATCCATCACGTGGATTTGTATTAAGCAAACACTTTTTTAATAAAAATTGTCTTTTTAAATGAATTAAAAGAAAAAAAAAACCTTCGCAGAGGCTGGGATGCTAACCTTCAACCCCGAGATTTATTGTCCGGGTCTATACCACTTCGGCTACCGAACACTTCAAAATTTGTTTATTTTTATTTATTTATTTTCCACACTTGTAAAGCCGAACACGAAATGCGTCTGATCTCCGCTGAGGTCTATGAACGACTGATAATCTCTCGGTATTTCATCTTTGTCATAATGTGGTGTAAAACCTCTTAAACATCTGAAACTACAGAATCCATGGTTCCTGTTTGACTATTATGTGAGTGCAATGATAGAGTGTTCATTCCAGCAGAAAAAAAAAAAACTGGTCACTCGCTTTTCAAGCACACTGGGTCGTAGTGATCTCTACAGGACGAGGTTAACAAATGTATTAGAGTATGTCTTTAATTCTACAATAGATGCCGTCAGGAAATTGAGAATAATCTCTAAGGAATTGTCTGTGAGTTTGTCGATAAGGGCAAACTATGTCAAATGATTTCCTTCTGAAGCGGAAGATTTTTTCAATTAGAATATGAATGGCTTTGTCACTCTCCGAACATAGTTTGACTCAAGGTTTTATCGGGAGATGGTTGTGGTTTGATAGACTTCAAAAGACTTTTCACATTGGCCTTAGAGACTCTTGCCGATATTACGAGTATATAAGGATTAGGGCCAACTAAAAGAGGAGGCGGCTCCTTCTTTAGATAATATATTAGCTTTTTCATTAGCTGGATACCTTTAATAGGCATTGGAATTTAATGTCACAAAATCGAATTTGATCAGGCTCTCAAAAACTAGAGTCCATATAATTTCTAGGATGGCACAAACTTAAGGGTCTCCACATGTTTTTATTGCCAAGATCTTCATATTAAATATATATAGTGGTTTGAGGTATCATTTTTCAAAGCTTGAACATAATCTTGAAAATTTATTTTATTAAGGACAAGGTAAGTGAACCCGTATGATGTGTATACGAAGTCTTCTTCTGTGTCTAGGAATTCAAATATGCAGATTTCCTTTGATATTATGGATATAGAGTACAATTTTGTTAATTATCGTTGATATGCCAGCTCAATGGTAAGTTTGTCAAATTATTGTATCCAAGTTAACTCCGACTGTATTTGATTTTTTCTGTATGTATGTCCATGGGCTAGAGTAAGGCTAAACAGTTTAGAATGGATGGGCATTAAAATATTAGCCAGCCCCTGCAGAAGTGCGGAAAGATACAGCTTTCTTCTCCAGCTGCTTTGTATAGCTTGAAGGATGACATATGAGAAGCCGAGCTTAAGACAATTATGCAGTCTTCCTTGTATGACAGCCTGTGTTGGCTGTCTATCATTAAGAATTAATAATTATAGTTTGGTGTAATATGGTTAATGATTACTGATCCTGGAAAGTGTATTTTAGCAAGAGTAGCGATTGGATTGGGATTGTGAAAGGTAGTACTTTGTACAGGCGAGAGGAATATCACAGAACTGACTGAACGCTTTGTTCTAATGCAGTTGATCAGTATACTAGACTACGAGTAGAACTGCTATTTTCCCGAGCGGCTATTTTTTTTTAAATTATTGATTCCTGAGGATTCCTAAGATGCGAATGCTCTTGTCTCTCAGACTACAGTTTCTTTGAAAGCATTAATAAGTTAGTGTCAGTGGTACACAGTCTACAGGTAACTCAACATTAAATAAGTGACCTAGGTTCATTTTAAAATAGAACCAGATAGCAATGAAAGTTTTTCCAATTGTTATGCTTCAGCAGCTGTCAAAGTTACCAATGACTGTCAAAATATTCAGTAAGAAATTCAGTTCAGAAATTTCAATTCGGCGCCGATCAGCTGAATTGGGCATCGACAGATGCTCCTTTTGCAGTTGGATTTGGGCCTACATGCGTATAAGATTGTGCCGATGCTAGTATTACAACCGGACGACCATAGACAACGCCATGAGTTCGCTAATTGGGCGCTGGAAATGTTGGCCGGAGATCTGAAAAATCAGCTACACTAACAAGCCAACCACTTTGGACAACATTTGACACTCTATTGCCCGAATAACGCCAGATATTGGACCGTGTCATGAAAAATTTGACCCACCGCATAAAGCACTTCCAGCAAAGCCGAGGCGGCAATTCGAATGATGTAGCTTCGAAAATCAATTTTATATCTCACACCGTTGTTGTTTTATTCAAATTTTTTTTATCGTTCTTATCTGGTCACCCTATACATGTCCTTGTTCTTCATGTTCTTCGTATACGAAGTGAAGTCAAGTAGCCTTACTATTGTAGTATTATTGGGGATACTCGACTTTTATTCCCTGGATCAGTCAGTCTAATGTTCATTCACAAGGACCACGGTTAAGCTATCATAGAATCATTTATCCAGGACCGGGAAAATAGGCTGAGATTCACATGAACTCTTCTCCTCAGATAGTTCGATCACTGCTGCCACTAGATCTCTGTCGTTAAACCCTGGAATGAGAAGATATCTACGAGTAATTTTTAAACTTATCAGTAAAACAGCCTTCGGTCTAAAATCGCGCCCGGCAAATTCTAATATCCTCCCACTATAGGGTCCGTCATCTAACGTTGCTTTTTCAACTAGTGCTTATTTCGTGAATGGTAACACGTAGCTCATGTCTGATTCGACAGATAATTAGTTTTATCCTTCCGCTGAACGAACATGGTTGTCCATATGCTTGAACAATGCTGGGAACGTGGGCCTGCGATCGACTTAGAGAAGATGCGGATTTTGCCAAAAAAATCATCTTTTCAGATGAAGCTCATTTTGATCTTGGCGGGTATGTAAACAAGCAAAATTGTCGCATTTGGGGCACAGAAAACACGCACGCATACATTGAAAAGCCGATACACCCAAAACGAGTCACTGTTTGGTGCGGATTTTCGTCCAGAGGCATAATTGGGCCATTTTTCTTCGAAAATGAGCAAGGAGTGGCCGTTACAGTCAATGGCGATCGTTATCGGGCCATGTTGAACGAATTTTTGTTCACAAAAATTGAAGAGGAGGATATTGGCAACATTTGGTTTCAACAGGACGGCGCTACGTGCCACACAGTCGAAGCTACACTCGATGTTTTGCGTCCTGTTTTTGAAGATCGCATTATCAGCCGCAGAGCTGATGTCGTTTGGCAATCTCGGAGCTGCGATTTGACACCGTTGGACTATTATTTGTGGGGTGCTGTAAAAGATAAGTGTTACGCCGACAAACCAGAGACAATTGAGGCTTTAAAGGACAATATTCGTGAAGCCATTGGTGAAATACAGCTGCACACAATCGATAATGTGCTTAAAAATTGGACCGATCGTGTAGGCTACTGCATGGCCAGCCTAGGCAGCCATTTGAATGAAACTATTTTCCATTATTAACCGGAAGGATTGTACTTTCAAATAAAAAGAGAAATTTGAGAAAATATTCAGTAGTTTTTTTTATAGCATTTAAAAAAAAAAAAAATTTTGGCGGACCCTATATAATTGAGGCCGAATATCTTACTTTCAATAGCTCAAGGACCTTGAATTAGACGTAGGACAATGCCGCCATTGTTTGCGGCTATAAGCGTTATTCCGTATGCGGCTCGGCTTATTAATGCCTCTCCGCCGTACAGGTACCTCGCCAAGGGAGTGGCCCTTTAATCTCACTCTCGTAGAACGAGCTGCGTTTTCTGTTGATTGACTCCTCAGTAGATGCACATCAGTCATATACGAGTATGTACCTCCTGAATAGATTTGTTATTCTGTGACGTCCTGTGCCAGGTTATTTTAAAGAATAACTTGTTTAGATCGATATTAGTAACATTATAAATATCAGAGTCATCTAGACAGCTACCGTAAATTATATCGCTATCGATGTGTTTCCGAGCTTGGAACTTGATTTAGCCTAAAGGCAACAGGCAGATATAGGACTATACAGGTTTACATTATTTAAAAAAAAAACTCCCACCAACTTCAGCAATAAGCCAGTCTTGAACTTAGCTGCAGTCAAGATTGTGGTGTCATTCGGTCAAATTTACATCTGACATTGTCAAGTCGAAAAAGTTAAATATACGAGGGGCGCTTAATATATTCTCGGTATCGATATGAAGGAAAATGCGAATTCAATTTAAATTGTTTTTATTTTTCAATATAATCTCCCCTAACATCAAAGCATTTGATACATCTTGAGATAAGCTTTTTTAAACCCTCAAAAAAATAAATTTCCTCTTTCTCTGCAAAATACCCATTTATTGCCGACTTGAGTTCTTCATCATCCGAAAATCTTTTTCCACGAAGATATTTTTTCAAATCCGGAAACAGGAAATAATCACTAGGGGCAAAGTCTGGACTATAGGGTGTGTGTTGGATTTCTTCGAAACCACAATCTCGCGCAGCAGCCTTGGAAACTCGCGCCGTGTGATCCGTAGCGTTGTCATGAAGAAGCAACACACCCCCTGCGAGTTTACCCCGTCTTTTCTTTTTAATTTCCTCCCGCAAATTATGCAAAGTGGAAGCGTAGGATGTGGCGTTGATGGTTTCACCTTTTTTTTTGTACTCAATGAGCAAGATTCCCTTTGAGTCCCAAAAAACTGTGGCCATGAGCTTCCCGGCAGACGGAGTGACTTTGAACTTTGAACTCGGGGGGTCTGTTCCTTTTTTATGCCACTGCATGGACTCTTGTTTGCTTTCAGGGTCATAGTGGTGGACCCATGTTTCGTCCCCAGTAACAATTCGATCCATAACACCGTCCGCGTTCTCACTACACATCTCCAAAAGCTCTCTACAGCATGCGATTCTCACTTTTTTCTGAGGCGCTGTGAGCATTCGTGGCACCCACCTTGCACTGACCTTTGAAAGGTTAAGATGGTCATGAAGAATGGTGTGAATGGTACCAATTGAAAGCTTGGTGATCTCTGCCATCATTTTCACCTTTATTCGGGCATCCTCAAGAACAAGTTTTTCGACTTCTTTGATGCTTTCTCCCGTACAAGCAGTAGCCGGGGCGCCGGAGCGGGGGTCGTCTTCAATGCTCTCTCTGCCTCTCTTGAACTCACTTGACCACTTTTGCACAGTTGATAATGAAGGTGCGGAACC